>SJXQ01002112.1:154285-161785 GCA_006408695.1 Aepyceros melampus
GAGAAGACTCTTGAGAGTCCCTTGGACTGCAAGGAGATCCAACCAGTCCATTCTGAGGGAGATCAACCCTGGGATTTCTTTGGAAGGAATGATGCTAAAACTGAAGCTCCAGTACTTTGGCCACCTTATGTAAAGAGTTGACTCATTGGAAAAGACCCTGATGCTGGGAGGGATTGGGGGCAGGAGGAGAAGGGGACGACCGAGGATGAGATGGCTGGATGGCATCACGGACTCAGTGGACATGAGTCTGGGTGAAGTCCGGGAGTTGGTGATGGACAGGGAGGCCTGGTGTACTGCGATTCATGGGGTCGCAGAGTCGGACACGACTGATCGACTGAACTGAACTGAAGGCTAATATCAAAACACTGCAAATTTCAAAACAAGTGGAAGATAGGAAATAATAAATATTACAGCAGAAATAAATAGATACAGAAAAACAATAGAAAAGACCAACAAAACCAGAAATTGGTTCATTGAAAGAATCAATCTTTAGCTATACTGATCAAAAAGGAAAAGAGAAGACAGACACTAAAAATCAAGAACGAAAGGGAGTATTACTACTAATCTTACAAAAAAAAGGGGGGGGGATTATAAGGCAGTACTCTGAAAATTCTATGTCAAGAAGAGAGACAATCTAGATGAACCAAGTAAAGTTCTAGAAAGACACAAATCAATGAAGTTAACCCAGGAAGAAAAAAAAAAAATCTGAATACACCTACAAGTAAATCAGAAAACTCCCCAAAGAAACCCAGTCCCCAAATGCTTTGTTGATGAATTCTATCGAAACTTTAAAGTGGAATTAATATAAATTCTTGCCAAAAATACAAGAAAAGGGAACACTTCCCAATTCAAGCTACGAGGTCAGTATTACATTTCTACCAAAATCAAAGACATCACAAGAAGGAAAACTACCAAATAATATCCCTTTTTGAAATGGATGTAGAAAGTCTCAACAAAATATTAGCAACCCAATTCCAAAAAAACATAAAAAAGATTAGGCACTATGACCAAGTAAGGTTTATCCCCCAAATATAAGATTGGTTTAGCCTACAAACTTACTGTATTAGTACACAATACACCATACTGATGTAATATACCATATTAATAAAATTAAGGCCAGAAACCACATGATCGTCTCACTATATGCAGAGCATTTGTCAAAAATACTATATCCTTTCATAAGAAAAAGACTCACAAGAATAGAATACATTCAGATTGGAAAGGAAGAACTAAAATCATATCTATTCACAGATGACATGGTATTAAAAATAGAAAATCCTTTAGAAGGCACAAAATTTCTATTAGAACTAATACTTGAGTTCAGCTAGGTTAGAGGATATAAAATCAATATACAAAAACTAACTGTATATTTGTACACTTGTAACTAACAATCCAAAAATGAAATTAAATAAATAATTCCATTTACAATAGCATCAAAAAGAATGAAACATTTAGGAATATATTTTATAAAGGAAGTGTCTTATGCATAGAGCACTATAAAACACTGTTGTAAGAAATTAAAGAATACCTAAATAAATGGAAAGACATTTCATTTTCATGGATTGGTCAATTGATTTTAAAATACCTTCAAAACAATAAAATGGGGAAAGAATTGTATTTTCATACATGGTACTATGACAAGATGTCTACATGCTAAATACAAAAAGATTATCTCAAAGTGGATCAAAGATCTAAATACGTGAGCTAAAATTGTGTAACTCAGAAGAAAACAGAGCAGTAAACCATCATGCTCTGTGAATGGGCATTTTTTTTCAATTATACCAAAAGTATCACAAAACAGATATATGTGACAAAATAGAAATCAACTTCAGCAAAAATTAAAAAATTTTTTGGCTTCAAAACGTACCATCAGCAAAGTAAAAGACATCTCACAGAATGAGAGAAGATATTCACAAATCATATATGTGATAAGGGACTTGTAACCAGAATCTCTAAATCAAAATCAAAATCCCAGAAAATGGTTTTTTGTAGAAATTGACAAGCTGATTCTAAATAAACATCTTCTGGAAATACTTGGGAACTAGAAGAGCCAAAACAAGTTTTATAAAGAACAATGCTGGAGGAATTATTTTAGCAGACTGCAAGATTTATAAAGCTAAAGCAATCATGTCAGTGTGGTATTGGCATAAAGATAAGTCAACAGATTTGTGGAACAGAAAAGAGGTACCAAAAATAGATCCACACATAAAGAGTCATTGAGTTTTAACAAATTCAAAGGCAATTTTGTGGAGAAAAGACCATTTTTTCATAATAGATGCTGGAACAGTTCAAGAGCTGTGTGCAGAAAAAAAAAGAACTTTGACCTATATTTTGTATCATATGTAAAAATTAACCTAAAATGGATCATAGACATGAAAGTAAAAACGAAAACCATAATCCGTCTAGGAAGTAGGAGACAATTCTTATTATCTTGGTAAAGGAAAGCTTTCTTAGATACAACACCAAAAACAAAATCCAAAGTTGGGGGGGTGGTGCGGGGAAACTGGAAAACTCAGTTTCATCAAATTTAACATCTATTCTACAAAAATGGAGAAGGAAATGGCAACCCACTCCAGTGTTCTTGCCTGGAGAATCCCAGGGATGGGGATGCCTGGTGGGCTGCCATCTATGGGGTTGCATAGAGTTGGACATGACTGAAGCAACTTAGCAGCAGCAGCAGCAGCAGCTACAAAAAAAAATTGTTGAGGAAATGAAAAAGTAAGCCTGACCTGACACTAGAAGAAAATGCATGTAAATCACATATCCAATAAAAAAAAAACCTGTATATAGAACATATTAAAAATCTTTCCCGACTCAATAATAAGAAAACAAATCAATAAATGAGCAAAATAGCTGCATAGTCACTTTATTAAAGAAGATAAACAAATAAGAGTCTCAACATCACTAGTCACAGGAAAATGAAAATTAAAACCGCAGTGAGATTCTATAACACACACATACATTAAAATGTCAAAAATTTAAAAGACTGACCACACCAAAAGTTGGCAAGGATGTGGATTTACTGGAATTTCTATCCACTGCTGCTGGAAATGTCAAATAATTCAGTACCTTGGAAAACAGTTTGGCAATACCTTAAAATATTATACGTATGGCTCAATCTCAGCTGCATCACTTACTAGTTGATCTTAGACAAGTAAGCAGTTGGCCTATGTTCCCTATCATTATGGCTAATAATAAAATGCCCTGTCCTTTCCCAGAAGCTCCCCTTGCCTGTGTTACCCACATAACCTTGTAGACACAGGTGGGAAAATTGGATGGATGTCAGTAGTAGGAAGTTATGTTTGGAAGAGAGAACAATCATAGCGTGAAATAAATATTCCGTAAACTCTCTATTGTTGAGAATGACAGCAACTAGCAATTATAGACCCCATACTTTTTTATTTAAGTTTAGACCATCTTTTGCTTTTTTTTTTTTTTTTTTAAGTCACAAGACGTGGCAATGTGGGATCTTAGTTCCCTGACCAGGGATCAAACCCGTGGCCCCTGCAGTGGAAGGGTAGAATCTTAACCACTGGACTACAAGGGGTGTCCCTGTACAGCCCACATTTTGCAGCCATTCTGTTCATCTCTGATTGCATACAGTCTTAAGCCATCTTCTTAGCCTGACAGTATCTCCTCTTGTGTAACGAGCCACTCCCCATAACAAAGCACAGCTGGATAGAAACAAATCTCTTTTCATTGTTATGCCAGCCAGTCAGATAGCACTTTTGTGTGTGTGTTTGGTGCCAAATTGAATGGTCTAAATCCCTCAAGCTCACATGAAAGCTAAACTGAAGTTGGATTTTACGAAGAAAAGGGGCAGGGCAGTAGGAGAGAAAAAAAGAGGTGAGGAGCGGGGAGAGAGAAGAAATAGGTTCAAAATGTTCCATTAAGCTTGAGTCTCTGGGAATTGACCATAATGCAAAGTATATGTGCTCCTTGGGGATTTGGACTGTTTTCTTGGTCAATCACTCTGTGAAAACATCCCCAAATTCCAAAAGAAGGAAAAGACTGAAACAGGAGAATATTCCACAGTCCCAGATGTACTTTTTAGGTTGCTGTCAAGGATGAGGCAAGATCTCATGGGACCTGCAAAATGTGGTTTATGTCAGAGTCCTATTTTTCTGTGCCTGTCTCAAGTGACTAAAGGTGAGAGACACAGACGACATAGATAAAATAGGGCTTAAGTGATACAAAGAGACAGGTGGATCTGGGAAGGGAGAAGGGAGATCTGGGAAGGGAGATCCAAGAAAGAATTGGATGGAACTGGATGAGAAGAAAACCATGACAAATTTCAAGCATAAAGGAGAAGAAGTATCAGTAGAGTTAGCTTTATTTAAAAAAGAAGAAGAAGGAAGCAAAATACCTCCTGAGCTATAAAGTGTGTGGTCAGGGGAAATTACACCACGTTTCCCAGATCTCTAAAAAGAGTCTCAGTAAAAAAAAGAACAATCAGAAATGAAATAGAGTGAAAGGAGAGCCTTGCTCGGGCAGTGTAAGAGGGCACCTACCTTATAATCTCCCGATCCCTGGGGCTCTCTTCTCTCTACACACAATCATCCTTCTGGACTTAAACCACAAGCACTTGCTGATAGACTGGTTTCTCGTAAAAGCTGATCCTTTGCTTTAAGTAACAGATTTTTACTTAAGACTCACTTTATCACTCTCAAATCACTGAGAACATGATGAGGCTGAGGATAACATAACTCAACAACACACAAACATTAACAGGGAAAAACTGTCAGTAGGTCTATACTACCAAGTAGATCCTAGGAAATATCTGCTCTGCTAGGAAATTTCCAAATTTCCTCTGCTAGAAAATATCCAAAAGCAAAGAAATAACTGGAATAAAGATACATGAATCTTTTATACAAAACAGGGCTTGATGCCTAAGGCTATGAAAAGGTGCTACTTTCATAAATATATTGATGATGAGTTAACTGGACATATTAAAATAAATCAACAAGAACTTCCTTTATGTAAAAACAGAGGACCAAAAATAGAGAAATGTAAGATTTGTCAAACTGAACAGAGCATTTCAAGAGTACTGCTACTTTGTACCCTTTACATGTTGGTGAGCTACATGTCACCAGCCTTGCTTTTATGGAATGTAAGAATCTTTAAAAGTTCATATTTGCTTGTAAATGTTTCAAAAAAGGCCTTAACTAAATGAAAACTATTTAGAATAAGAACATGTTCCAGTTTCAAGCTGTCAGGAGATGGGTTTACAAAGACTGGTGAAGTCATCATTCTATTATATATGGTTGCCTCGTATTCAGTACCTAGTAATGGTTCAATCTGGAGCTTCCCTGGTGGCTCAGTGATAAAGAATCGGCCTGCCAATGCAAGCAATGCAGGTTCAATTCCTGGGTTGGGAAGATCCCCTGGAGGAGGAAATGGCAACCCACTCCAGTATTCTTGCCTGGGAAATCTCATAGATAGAGGAGCCTGGTGGGCTACAGTCCATGAGGTCTCAAAAGAATCAGACATGACTTAATGACTAATCAATAGCACTGCTGTAGACTGCCACCTTCCTCAAGGCTACCTCCAGACTCCCAGCTTTCCAGTTACAATTTTTTTAAAATGATCATCTCACTTCTATCATTAGCATCATGTTTTACTTAAATGGCTCTTGTCAAAGAGGACCCAACTGGTTCTTCTCTTTTGTAGACTGTGACCATTTTTTCAAGTCTTAATACTTCCTAATGACCTGTGTGATCTGACATCCACATATTAGGTCCACATTTTTAAATGACCATCTCAAATTGACCAGATTATCCTTTGAACTTAAGAAACTTACATCTCAAATATTAGCAGCTGAATCTCTGTTTCTTCATCATCTTCAAGCTATTGTTGTTGTTGTTGTTTTGTCACCTAAAACAAATATGCACACACACAGACACAACAGCCTAATGTATTTAACATGGGGTTATTTAGAGTTTTAGTAAAGAGAGATAAAATGAATATGGGTCTGTGCATGTGTGTACGAAATCTACAGTATTGAAAAAACCTAACCAAAGGTCCACTTTTAGGTTACATATTTGACGTTTTGTAATAGGTATCAGAACATCTTGGCAAGTTATTTATTTACAATTGATTAAGGGAGTGTTGACTTCTAAATTTTAAAAATTCAACAAATGTTTATTTAGCACCAAGTGCCAGACACTGTATGTGATACTGGTGATACAAATGAGCACAAGAGAAATACAGACTCTGCTTCTTAGGAGCTTCTAGTATCGAGAAGGGAGTGGAGAGGTAAACAGACAAGAACCACAGCAGCATGGCCATCAGAGCCTTGATGGAGGAAGTGGGCATTATGGGAAAAGATAGGGGGGTGCCTGATCCAAAGACAGATGGTCAGAGAAGGTTCTGGGAAAAAATAGCTGCCACTTAAAATGAAATCTCAAGGATCTCTCTTTCTTTCTTTCTTTGAGTTGATTTACAACATTGTGTCAATCTGCTTTACAGCAAAGTGACTCAGTTAGTTACCTATAGACATTCATTTTTAATATTCTTTTCCATTATGGTTTATCACAGGATACGGAATATAGCTCCCTGTGCTATATCATATCACCTCATTGCTTATCTATTCTAAATGTATTAGTTTGCATCTACTAACCCTAAACTCGCAGTCCCTCCCATTCCCTCCTCCCTCTTGCTTGGCAACCACAAGTCTGTTTTCTGTGTCTGGAGTCAGTTTCTGTTTTGTGGATAAGTTCATTTGTGTCATATTTTAGATTTCACATATAAGTGACATCATATGGTATTTGTCTTTCTAACTTATTTCACTTAGTGTGGTAATCTCTATGTCCACTCATTGCTGCAAATGGCATTACTTTGTCCTTTTTTATAGCTGAGTAGTTGGAGAAGGCAATGGCACCCCACTCCAGTACTCTGCCTGGAAAATCCCATGGATGGAGGAGCCTGCTAGGCTGCAGTCCATGGGGTCGCTAAGAGTCGGACACGACTGAGCGACTTCACTTTTACTTCTCACTTTCCTGCATTGGAGAAGGAAATGGCAACTTGTGTCATATTTTAGATTTCACATATAAGTGACATCATATGGTATTTGTCTTTCTAACTTATTTCACTTAGTGTGGTAATCTCTATGTCCACTCATTGCTGCAAATGGCATTACTTTGTCCTTTTTTATAGCTGAGTAGTTGGAGAAGGCAATGGCACCCCACTCCAGTACTCTGCCTGGAAAATCCCATGGATGGAGGAGCCTGCTAGGCTGCAGTCCATGGGGTCGCTAAGAGTCGGACACGACTGAGCGACTTCACTTTTACTTCTCACTTTCCTGCATTGGAGAAGGAAATGGCAACCCACTCCAGTGTTCTTGCCTGGAGAATCCCAGGGACGGGGGAGCCTGGTGGGCTGCTGTCTGTGGGGTCGCACAGAGTTGGACATGACTGAAGCGACTTAGCAGCAGCAGTAGCAGTTGGAGAAGACTCTTTAGAGTCCCTTGGACTGCAAGGAGATACAACCAGTCCATCCTAA
>SJXQ01002112.1:166785-321341 GCA_006408695.1 Aepyceros melampus
GTTTATACAAACACAATTTAAAATACAGTTATTGATGTGAGTATCTATACAAATGTCTAATATTGCTAGTAAATGCAGGAACACTCCTGAGATTGCATTTAATCAACTCTCTGAGGACCCAACCATACTCATCATTTTTTTTTTTTTACTTTATTTTACTTTACATTACTGTATTGGTTTTGCCATACATTAACATGAATCCGTCTCAGGTGTACATGAGTTCCCAATCCTGAACCGCCCTCCCCATCTCCCACCCCATATCAACTCTCTGGATCATCCCCGTGCACCAGTCCCAAGCATCCTGTATCCTGTATCGAACTGGGAGAACACATTTTAAGTGTTCAAGCAGACACATTAATTTTATAGCAGTGGGTAGCCGTTTCCTTCTCCAGGGGAATCTTCCTGACCTAGGGATCGAACCCAGGTCTCCAACATTGCAAGCAGATTCTTTACCCAATGAGCCACTGGGGAAGCACCCACCCCCTTGCCTTTTTTTTTTTAAATTGGCAGTGGAGTGTGAACTCCATGAGAGCAGGAGTTTGGTCCATTTTGTTCCTTATTGTATCCACAATGCCTAGAACAGTGCCTGGCATATAGTGAATAGTCACTGAACAAATACAAAGGATTGAAATCAGAATCTTTCACTGAAACCACCAAAGAATCACTCAAGGTAATATTATCACCAGAGAACAGCTGAGCATGTAGAGGCAGCAAAGACAATCTTGTCTTACTTGTTCCATTATACTACACAGGCAGAAACTGAGGTAACAGAGGAAGGAGACTCCAGATTTCCTAAGTCTTCATTTAGTTGGCTGATTTAGTTCCCCTTTTGTATAAAACATTAATGGAATAAAGAATCAGGTTTCTTATGCCATTGTCTCCCAGTGGGAACTATTACAATTGCCTGTGAAGGCATACGGGCTTCCCTGGCGGCTCAGTGGTAAGCATCTGCCTGCGATGTAGGAGATGCCAGGTTGATCCCTGGGTTGGGAAGATCCCCTGGAGAAGGAAATAACACCCCACCCCAGTATTCTTGCCTGGGAAATCCCGTGGACAGAGGAGACTGGCGTGCTACAGTCTACAGGGTTGCAAAGAGTCAGATACAACTTAGTGACGAAACGACAATGTGAAGACATATGTCAGGGACAGGTACAGAAATGCACTAGGCACAGTGAAAAAGAAAAGAAGGAAAGTACGGTTATTTTGAAGACAGAATTCAAACTTCTTATGAGGTAATCTGAATCGGTGATATTTTACTGTTCTCAATTAGTGACATTTTGATCTATTATTTTCTTGCTTGACAATAGGCCAGCGGAAAAGACTGGTGTCAAGTAGCTGATTTCATTTGTAAACAGAAAGGCTACTTTCCCTGAAAGAGAACATGATAAGGCAGTTTACTCTTGGTTGTTTTGCCTCTTGGTATCTTGCTCAAAAAGAGATGATAAAAGCTATAGATAGATAGGCACCAGTTTCCCCTACAATGAGAGGTATATTCAGAAACCATTACTCTCTAGGCTTGGAATAACTATTGGAATTACTCTCTAGAACTGGGTAACATTCACAACCCATCAAGATGGAAAGGTTGACAGAACAAAATCATCTCGATTCATAACAAGCCTAAGGCAAAACTGACTTTGAAAAAAGATGTGGTCTTCTTGGGTTTTGAGACTGAGTGTCCATCTCACCTTTCAAAACTGTAATTTTGCATCCCCCTTAATAAAAGAATCTTCATAGTTGAACTATTGGTTTGGGAAAGAGTATCAAAAGGTTATAATATATCCGCTTTAATCTCCACTCTCTCAGGCTACCATAGAGATTTCAGCTACTGGACAATGATGACAATCAGTATCACAAAGCCTGGCTCAAGAGCAAACTAAAATGGCAAATCTTCAGACCAGACTTTGGACCTTGCATTAGCTCTGTTGTTGATTAGTCAATAAGTTGTGTCTGATGCTTTGTGACCCCATGGACTGCAGCATACCAAGCTTCCCTGTCCTTCATTATCTCCCGGAGTTTGCTCAAACTCATGTCCATTGAGTCAGTGATGTCATCAAGGATGCAATAGCCTTATCAGGAGAGAAATCCCTGGGAGGTCTAGACTGAGCCATGGGCTGATTAGTTCTTATCTTGAAGCTGAAGAATCCCTTCCAGCATTCACTATTATGATCAGTGCATTAGTTCTCTGGATTGTCATTGGTAATACTCTTTTATACTAGTAGCATCACTTCCAGTTTACATGCACTTCATGTACATCTCATCTTGTCAGCAAAAACAGAACAGGAATCATTATCCCAATTTTCCAGATGGAGAAAAATCTTCCTCATATGAGGCTATGCATTCATGTCACACATGCCACACATGTCACCTGGTTAGTAAAGAGCTGACTTCTGATCTAGAAATCTTCTCTCCACCCCTCACTGTCCCCACAGACCATGGTTGATTCTGCAGGCTGATGCTCTATGAAACATCCATTACCAGATGTTGGCTAAAGCCGTAAAGAGTGGTTTAGTGAAAAAAACACTGAGACCAAGTTCTGACTTTGCAATTTACTTTCTGTCACCTTGGACAAATCACTCAACTTCTGCTTCCTCATTTATAAAAAGGAAAGATTTCCACCAGCCATGGATCCCTACCCTGACTGCACATTGGCATCACCTTAAAAAAGATCTTCATGACCTGGATAATCAGGATGGTGTGATCACTCATCTAGAGCCAGACATACTGGAATGTGAAGTCGAGTGGGCCTAGAAAGCATCACCATGAACAAAGCTAGTGGAGGTGATGGAATTCCAGTTGAGCTGTTTCAAATCCTGAAAGAAGATGCTGTAAAAGTGCTGCACTCAATATGCCAGCAAATTTGGAAAACTCAGCAGTGGACACAGGACTGGAAAAGATCAGTTTTTATTCCAATCCCAAAGAAAGGCAATGCCAAAGAATGCTCCAACTACCGCACAATTGCACTCATCTCACATGCTAGTAAAGTAATGCTCAAAATTCTCTTCAGCAATACATGAACCGTGAACTCCCTGATGTTCAAGCTGGTTTTAGAAAAGGCAGAGGAACCAGAGATCAAATTGCCAACATCTGCTGGATCATGGAAAAAGCAAGAGAGTTCCAGAAAAACATCAATTTCTGCTTTATTGATAGGCCAAAGCCTTTGACTGTGTGGATCACAATAAACTGTGGAAAATTCTGAAAGAGATGGGAATACCAGACCACCTGACCTGCCTCTTGAGAAATCTATATACAGGTCAGGAAGCAACAGTTAGAACTGGACATGGAACAACAGACTGGTTCCAAATAGGAAAAGGAGTACGTCAAGGCTGTATACTGTCACCCCACTTATTTAACTTATATGCAGAATACATCATGCGAAATGCCAGGCTGGATGAAGCACAAGCTGGAATCAGACTGCTGGGGAAAATATCAATAACCTGAGATATGCAGATGACAACACCCTTATGGCAGAAAGTGAAGAGGAACTAAAAAGCCTCTTGATGAAAGTGAAAGAAGAGAGTGAAAAAAGATGGCTTGAAACTCAACATTCAAAAAACAAAGATCATGGTATCCGGTCCCATCACTTCATGGCAAATAGATGGGTAAACAATGGAAACAGCGACAGACTTTATTTTTGTGGTCTCCAAAATCACTACAGATGGTGACTGCAGCCATGAAATTAAAAGACACTTGCTCCTTGGAAGAAAAGCTATGACCAACCTAGACAGCATATTAAAAAGCAGAGACATTACTTTGCCAACAAAGATCCATTGAGAGTTGGACTGTAAAGAAGGCTGAGCGCTGAAGAATTGATGCTTTTGAACTGTGGTGTTGGAGAAGACTCTTGAGAGTCCCTTGGACTGCAAGGAGATCCAACCAGTCCATTCTGAAGGAGATCGGCCCTGGGATTTCTTTGGAAGGAATGATGCTAAAGCTGAAGCTCCAGTACTTTGGCCACCTCATGCGAAGAGTTGACTCATTGGAAAAGACTCTGATGCTGGGAGGGATTGGGGGCAGGAGGAGAAGGGGACAACCGAGGATGAGATGGTGAATGGTGTCACTGACTCCAAGGGTGTGGGTCTGGGTGAACTCCGGGAGTTGGTGATGGACAGGGAGGCCTGGCGTGCTGCGATTCATAGGGTCGCCAAGAGTCGGACACGACTGAGCGACTGAACTGAACTGAACTGAACTGAGGGACTTTTGTAAAACATAGATTCCTGGGTTCTGTGTGAGTCTATCGAATCTGGGACCTAGAAATCCATATGTTTGAATATTTTCAAAGGTTTCCGATGAAGCCGGTTGGGCAGCTGCAAGTCTGCTAGAATCCTTTTAGCTTTAATAGTCTGTTATTGTGGGTTTATTATCCATTAGGTAGGACTGGTATGAAAGGGCTATCAGTCACAGACCAGGCAGCAATTCACCAGTCTGGGAAGAGTAAGGAGTCAGGAAGGAACATTAAAGCTAAAATTAAAGACAAGGGTTTTGTCAGATACGCAAGGAGGAGAGGGACAGACGTCATAGCAAGTCGGAGGGGAAATGAAGGTGTACAGCTTGACTAAAGCATGTGCTTTATCCAAGAAAAAGACTATGGTGAGAAAAGAACACTGATCTACGTAAGATTACAACTTGATGAATTTCAGGTCAAATCAGGAAGTCCTTTGTGCACATCTTTATTGCTAGCTATCTTCTTCGCCATGTCCATCTCTAGTTGAAAAGCAAAAACAAACAATAAAATTTTAAAGGTCACCACCATTCACCAGATAAACAGAAACACATCCTGTCTGATTCAGCCTGTGGGCAAAAAAGGTAGAGTTCTCATATAAGACAATGGCCAGATTTCTTTTCATCGAATTTTTTTAGAGAACATTGAATACAATCTTTAGAGCAACATACCACTTTCCTTGGCAAAACTCAAAAGGAAAAAGAAAAGAAAAAAGCTGGCATTTTCATCTATCTGACTCGGATTTATGGCTCCAGAGATAGTCTCAATTCCCATCCTAAAAGATGAAACCTCTTGTTTTCCTTATAGAGGCTCAGGGGCAAAAATGATAAATTTTATCTCCATTTGGAATATCCATTTAGATCATCTCGATGCTACATCTCAGTGTGTTAAATTCACAGGTAGGAAGACAGAAGGGAAAAGGTGGTGTCCCGTTACCTCTACCAGGTATGACTAGGAAGCCCTCTGGTGGCTACCCTCAGCGACTAATCCAAGAGCAATGAAACACGCTGACCTGCTCCTTGTCCCCTCCCCCAGTCTGATTTTATTTTTTCTTTTCAATACAGAAAATCTTTCATTCCACCACCATAAGCTTCCTGAGGGCCAGGTGTTCGTTAGCTGCTCATTTATTGCTGAATATCCAGTGTTAAGAACAGTGTATGGGGTAGATCCCAGAGGTACTTGTTGAATGAATCCATTTAAATCACAACTTGGAGTTCTTCTCACCATGGTCAGGAGAGCTCTGCTGGTTTGCAGAACTAGGCTTTCAGGTCCGGCTGTGAACATTCTGTAACCAAAGTCTACTCCCCGGTGGTTGGTTGGGGAGCTGAGATCCCACATGCCTCGTGGCCAAAAAACCAGACATAAAACAGAAGCAATACTGTAACACATTCAGTAAAGATACTAAAAATGGTACACATCAAAAAAAAAAATCTTAATGAAACAGATAAATAAAACTTCGGTGGCAAATATTTACAAAGAAGTCAGTTAAAATCTAGAGAAGTACTTTCTTGGGTGGGTTTGCAAAGGTTAATCTTATCTCCAGAGAGATATGTCCTCTCCAGGGTGGGAGTTCTGAGAATTGTTGAGCAACTAAATCAGTCTGGCAGAATATCCTAGATAAAGAATCTCCACATTTTCAGCCCAATATCTTTCTGTAGACAAAATGCAAGCTCTGTTATTACTCAAGGCATTGTCTTCTGAACCCATTTTCAAGCAAGCAGAAGGGTATTTTGGCTTTGCATGATCTTTCACTTGTATAGTTTATTCAGTTATAAAGTGAACTGTTCTACAAAAGTTAATTGTTATAATTATCTGCTTCCCAGCTGAGGATCCAATCTTCCTCTTCTGTTTCTTGTAACAGACCTGGATTTGTCACCTACTAACCTGGTCACCTCGGCAAGTGATTGGTCCTCTTTGAACTCCAGTTTTCATGAGTAAAAATGGAAATGATGATGATTCATACTTCATAGGGCTGCTGTGAGGATAGAGTGACATAATTCCTATAAAGCTTCTAGAATGTCTTTTGAATTATAAGAACATAGAGTTAATTTATTGTTATTGTCATTATTGTCATCTCATCCATACCATTCCTAATTTAAAAGTGAAAACACTATATAATAATTTGAACTCTCTATGGCTTTAAAAAAATTTTTTAAAACACTTTCCACTTTTAGATGTTTATATTTAATCAAATATGATCAAGTGCTTTGTATAAATTTACTTTGGGGTATTAAATGACTATTTCTATACTAATTTTTAATGATAAGGTGCATTTCAATGATGATTGAGAAATTGTTCTTTATGAACTTTTTGCATAAGACAACTAAAGTTATAATTTGAGAGGCTAAATCCATAGTGATTTCTTGGTTATTTTTGGCTATTGATTGATGTTGTTTTAACTATAGCTAATTTATAATCATACTATGTTCATCTTTATTTGTCTTATTATTGGTAACTTGGAAGATACTATTTAAAGGATTACATGTAATTTTAAAGACTTATTTATTCCCAAGTGTTTATTACCAGTCTCCTGGATACAGCAAAAGTATAACTAAGAATAGAAGAATTATTCCAAAGGCAATGTAAGTTATTCATTTTTCCATCAAGGCTGTATTGAGGACTACTCTGTGCCAGGCCCTGTGTCGAGGATGTTCCAGGAACAAGACGCATAGCTACCTTCATGGAGATTTTATTCCAGATGATAAACCAACATACAAACAAACCAAGGAACACGATGAGATGATGAGAAGCACTCTGGTGAGTGGACGTCATAGTGGCTCTGAGAATACTTTAGATTAGGGACTTGGCCCTTTAGATTAGGGACTTGGCCAAGACTTTTTCTAAGTAGAAGATACATTCATCAGATGATAAGGAAAAGCTAATTTTGCAAGGTCAAGAGAAGAGTTTCAGGAAGAGAAAACAGTTAATGTGAAGGCCCCATGCTGAAAACCTCTTAGTATCTTTAAGAAATAGAAGGAGGCCAATGAGGTTGGAGTCAGATGACTATTTTGTAGCCCAGATGAATATGACAGTAGCTTTAACTTGGCTGATGGAATTGAAAGTGAATAAAAATGAACAGACTTGAGATGTTTTAAAGGTAGAGGCAACAGGGCACACAGGTCAACTAATAAGATGATGAGAAAGTGAAAAGAAGTAACTTTCAAACTTTGGGCCTGAGGTTCTTGAGTGGATGGTGATGAGGTTTACTAAAACATAGGAGGCTGGGAATGGGAATGGTGACCAGGACTGGAGGAGAGAGGCCAAGGACTCTGTTTTGTTAATGAAAAGTTTTAGAGATCTCTGGACATCTACCAGGAGACATCAAGATGGCAGTTAGGTAGTCAAGTATGATGTCCAGTGAAGAGGTCAATTTTCAGAGTCACAGATGCAAAGATCACACAGATCACCAAGGGTGGGTCACCTAGAAAGAGTAGAGAAAAAGATTTCCAGAAACACTCCATCCACATTTATTGGTCAAGCAAAGAAGACCAGCAAAAGTCCTTCAAAAGAAGGATCTAATACAAGATGATAAGGTCAAAAAGAATAGTAAGAGAAAAACCAAGGGGGAGTGATGTTCCAAATGGCAAACTAAAAAAGCATCTCAAGCAGGAAAGACTGGTCAACAAGGTTGAATACTGCAGAAACACAATAAAACAAGGGCAGAGAAATGACTGGATTTGGCGACATGGAAAGTGAGGTGAACAGGTAGGGATGGCCCAGGGATGGATTAGAGTGGGGAAATGGAAATGATGACAACTTTTTCAAGAAGTTTGGCAGTGAAAGGGAGTAGAGCACCTTAGCAGCAGTGCCAACAAGGGAGGGTGTTACGATCTGATGGGGAGTGATGTTCCAAATGGCAAACTAAAAAAGCATCTCAAGCAGGAAAGACTGGTCAACAAGGTTGAATACTGCAGAAACACAATAAAACAAGGGCAGAGAAATGACTGGATTTGGCGACTTGGAAAGTGAGGTGAACGGGTAGGGATGGCCCAGGGATGGATTAGAGTGGGGAAATGGAAATGACGACAACTTTTTCAAGAAGTTTGGCAGTGAAAGGGAGTAGAGCACCTTAGCAGCAGTGTAACAAGGGAGGGTGTTGCGATCTGAATGCTTGTGTCTTCCCCTCTGCAATTCACATATTGAAA
The DNA here is from genome assembly GCA_006408695.1 of Aepyceros melampus. NCBI lineage: Eukaryota > Metazoa > Chordata > Mammalia > Artiodactyla > Bovidae > Aepyceros > Aepyceros melampus. The sequence goes on from SJXQ01002112.1 coordinate 175,150, forward strand.
GTTATGCCCAACATCATAGCATTGGAAGGCTGGGCCTTGGGGTGATTAGGTCACGAGGATGAAGACCTCATGAACAGGACTAGTGCTTTTATTAAAGAGGCCCTAGAATGCCTCTTAAAAGGAATCTGAAAAGCCATTTTATTGACATAATTGTGATAATCTCTGGTCTGCAAATCTTGCCTGAATTGAATGGTAATTAGCTTCTGGGTTAAGTGGAAACTTAGATTTAAAACAGAATGACAGTATTAGTTGCTATTAGTATGTAACACTGCCAGGGCAACACATTTTCTTAACCTAGCGATTAAAAAAATATAGAATGATATGTATATAAATGAGGCTAAGTAGCCAAAGAGTGGACTTCCCAGGTAGCTCAGTGGTAAAGAATCCACCAGACAAGCAGCAGATACGGGTTCCATCCCTGGGTCAAGAAGATCCCCTGGAGAAGGAAATGGCAATGCACTCCGATATTCTTGCCTGGGAAATCCATGGACAGCGGAGCTTAGCAGGCTCCCAAAAGAGTCCGACAGGACTTAGCAACTAAACCACCATCACCAGTGACACACTCTCAGCTATTAAAATTCTCTTTAAACTCTATATTCCTTCAAGAATCAGGAAAAAAAAAAAAAAATTCTTCCCCTCTGCAATTCACATATTGAAAGTTATGCCCAACATCATAGCATTGGAAGGCTGGGCCTTGGGGTGATTAGGTCACGAGGATGAAGACCTCATGAACAGGACTAGTGCTTTTATTAAAGAGGCCCTAGAATGCCTCTTAAAAGGAATCTGAAAAGCCATTTTATTGACATAATTGTGATAATCTCTGGTCTGCAAATCTTGCCTGAATTGAATGGTAATTAGCTTCTGGGTTAAGTGGAAACTTAGATTTAAAACAGAATGACAGTATTATTGCTATTAGTATGTAACACTGCCAGGGCAACACATTTTCTTAACCTAGCGATTAAAAAATATAGAATGATATGTATACAAATGAGGCTAAGTAGCCAAAGAGTAGGACTTCCCAGGTAGCTCAGTGGTAAAGAATCCACCAGACAAGCAGCAGATACGGGTTCCATCCCTGGGTCAAGAAGATCCCCTGGAGAAGGAAATGGCAATGCACTCCGATATTCTTGCCTGGGAAATCCATGGACAGCGGAGCTTAGCAGGCTCCCAAAAGAGTCCGACAGGACTTAGCAACTAAACCACCATCACCAGTGACACACTCTCAGCTATTAAAATTCTCTTTAAACTCTATATTCCTTCAAGAATCAGGAAAAAAAAAAAAAAAATGGGAACAATCTCCTACATGTAGAAACACTCTCAGGTAGTAAGAAAGGAGCTCTGCTTTGATCCTTCTTTACTGGAGCTTTTATCCTAATGTATGGCTTCTAGGTAAAATTCAGTGGCTGCCACGGTGCCCAACACAGGGTAGGCATTTCATGCATAAATGTAAGTGCCCCTGCCATAGTGAACAGAGGCTGTTTCATTCTGAGCCGGCTTTATGAGCAGGATTCCTGTAGAAATTTAAAGGGCTCTGTGCTTATTTTAAAGCTCTATCTCCATCTTGAAATTCTTAATAATTTTTGAACAAGGGACCTGACCTCTTCATTTTGCTCCTGGCACCTTATTTAGCTGTCCTGTTCATCCACTTTCCCCCCATCTCTCCATGTGATCAATCGACCTCCTAAATCTCTCTCGAATCAACACTGTTATTTCAGCTTTCATTGCTGCTGCTATCACTCGAGCCACAGGGGACCCTTATCTGGACAGAGTATGAGATCTTCCAGGCGTGTTATTGTCCAATACAACTTCCAGCATATACTCAGGGGACAAGTTTTAAAGCATCAATCTGGGGACTTCCTGGTGATCCGATAGTTAAGAATCCACCTTCCAAATGCAGGGGACACGGGTTTGATCCCTCACAGGGGAACCAGATCCCACTTGCCATGAAGCAACTAAGCCCACACGATGCAACTAAGACCCAGTGCAGCCAAATAAACAAACAAATACTAAAATATAAATCTGAGTCTATTGTTTGAATTGATTCATTAATTTATTAGTTCAGCAAATATTTAAAGTTTGTTCTAGAGCCAGGCACGGGAAGCGTAACAATAATCAAAATGAGATACAATCAGAGGCAACTTCAAAAAAGGATTATTACTAATTTCTCACAGAAAGAATGGCTTCCTATTAGCCATGATTAACAAAAATGCATTTCCCTTGGATGACATCCCTTTGATAAATACATTGGTTCAGACACTAGGTGGAATTGGGGAGAAGGGAAGAAGAGAAATAAACATTAAAAAATGACTTCATTCTGAAGACCACACGGGGAAGCTAAGTCCCTCTGTGCCTTTTCTATATCACTGTGGGTAACTACAAATTCCTACTCTGGAAAAAAAATTCCAGGTCCAAACCATTTTTCTCTATGACTGTAGGCGTCATTGATGACTTGATGACTCACTTTAGAGCTGCAAATCCAAACCTTATGCCTCAAGGAAAAAATCTGGAGCTCTTATAGGTATTCCCAAGGGCCGCATGGGTCACTTCTGTGCAGAGGCAAGAGGGTTTTCTATTCAGTTCAAGGTACTGTAGCTATTTGCATTCCTCTCATTTCACTTGGCCTCCAAAGCATTTAGTTCCTTTTCTCATCAACAGAAAATGTCAGTCCCGGTTGGAAAGTAGAATCTCAGTGTATATCTTAGGCATTCCTTATCAGTGGTTTAGTCATTAAGGCATGTCCGACTCTTGCAACCCCATGGACTGTAGCCTGCCAGGCTCCTCTGTCCATGGGATTCTCCAGGCAAGAATACTGGAGTGGATTGCCATTTCCTTCTCCAGGGGATCTTCCCGACCCAGGAATTGAACCCAGGTCTCCTGCATTGCAGGCAGATTCTTTATCGACTGAGTTATTCCTTATCAGAAGCTTGAGTAAAGGGGGGAGAAAAAGGCCCATGGAGAAAACTGTCAAAGTTTAAAAATGTTCTTATACTTTATTATTATAATTATTGATAATATTGATTCTCTATTTGTTTATTTGGGCCATGCCATGCAGCATGTGGGATCTTAGTTCCCCAACCAGGGATGGAGCCCAAGCCCCCTGCATGGGAAGCCTGGAGTCTTAACCACTGGACCACCAGCGAAGCGCCCCCTCTACTTCTTGAAACTCTGTCCTTGGGTGTAGTTAGACCACTAGAATATTGAACACACTGTGTACACTGGGCAAGTCCTCACAGAACTGCTTTAGCTCAATTTTGCTTTAATGTTATGCCCTTGGCTTCTGTTCAAGGTTTATACTAGAAACCATCATATGAAATTCACTCCTGCACTTATTGTAAACGTGTGGTTGAGGGCATTGTCCATTACCTCACTCAATATGTGCTATTAAGTCCCCTATGAGAAAACGCTTTCAAAATTAATTTTAGAAAATAAAACAGGCTCCTGTTAAGTTGATATTCCAATTCCTTTCCAATAATAAAAGATGTGTTAATTAGGATTTTTTCTTTTCTATTTTAAATGTCAGAGCGATACTCGGACTTACTCATCAAAGAAGGGAATTTGCTCACTCTCATTGCCGGGAAGGACTCTTGGGTCATGGACAGAATCTAAGAGCTACAGCCACCAGGCCAGGGCTCAGGGACAAGAGCCAGCTCTCAGGACACAGGACTTGCTCTCTCTCCATTGGCCCATCTTCTCAATTTCATTTCCTCTCATTGGAGACAGGCCTGTTCCTTGGGGCAGGGAAGATGGCCAATAGCTATTCCTGACTCATATTTTTCCAACTTAGTATCTTTGGTAGGAAATGAACTTTCCCCCATCAATGTCTGTGCATGAACCCCTGAGAAGATTCTCATTGATGCCAACTCTCAAGAGATGGCCTGATTCCCACTGCTGGATAATCATAGTGTCAAGAGGATGGGGTACCACACAGAAGGGTAGGTGATGTGCAGGCTGACTGACAGCCCCAGATTGAGGTGGAGAAGAATCCACACCATCAGCACCAAAAGGAAAGAGAGCACTGTTAACAGAAGAGCATGAGAAAAAAAAAAAACAGGGCAAAGAAAAGACAAAGGCCAGAGCCATCCATGAAAAGAGCTGGGACATATTAATAGAATTTGTTTTCCTTTTTTCTCTGAGTACTAGGAAGCCTGCAGGCAAATATGAAGCCCAAACCAACAATTACATTGAGTTTTCAGCTTAGATCAGTTTTACCTCTGAATTTCTATTTCATTGTACAATTTTATTGTCCTGTTTTTACAAGCTTTTAAATGTCCTTTGGAAAAGAAATGACAAATATTTCAACAAATCACCGAGATTATCGCACACAATATCATGGGTTAGTTTGCCGAATCTTAAGATGCAAACTGGAAAGCAGAAGTAGCTTATTCTTGAAAATAAAGCCAAGAATAAGGTCCACAGTAGAGTAGCATGTCTGTTAAAAAGAGAAGAGAAGGCATGCCCCACGGGTTCAGTATTAGGGCACGACGCTTCCACTGCCAGGACCCTGGGTTCAGTCCCTGGTTGGGGAGCTAAGATCCTACAGGCCATGTAGGCAGCCAAAAATTTAAAAAAAAAAAAAAAAAAGGAAGGGAAGAATAAATAGTAAAGCCTTGTCCTTAAGGACTGAGTACAACCGTTGTATCCCCAGGCCATGAAGGCACTTGGGGTGGAAACTTCCTTACCATGAAAGAAGCTGTTCCTTGATAGAGTGTAAGGTACTTTGTGAAAGAAGATGACAAAAATGTGAGTGGAAATGTAACTATAAGGTCTAAAGAGTTTCGTTTTTCCTTCTTTTTTTTTTTTTTAAATTAATGACGTCCCATTGCAGAGCTGCCTGAGGAGTTTAAGAATTTCCCAAAGTTCAGAGACAGTAGATGGGGTCACCCACACTGGCCCCTGGAGGTCTTCCCCTTCTGGGGGACTCCGCCACCACTGTCTCCAATCCAAGGGTTTCCCCCTGCTGGACTCTGGCCCTCACATGGGCAGAACCATCTCTCTGATCCCAGCTGAGACAGACTTGAATTTCTAGAAAACTGTAATAATCACAGTGCAACAAAGAACGTTATCAAATATTATCTAACATTGAACTAACTGAAGTTTCTCAAAACAGGTTTTCAGCATGCTATCATTGAAAAAATGACATCGGCCCAGAGCCACCTGTCCTTCCTTCCAGCTTCCTTCCTAAACTCAAGCTTGTCTCTTAAATTCTGTTCTCACCAGTGGGGATTAGCTGTCTGGCAATTCGGTGGCATTCCTACGCCTAAGTCAAACCACTCTTTCCCCTCACCCTGCCTCACACCCAGGGTTCTGCTTGAGCCCCTAGGTTCTGTCTCACTGAAGGACTTGGGGTACTTATTCCTTCCACAAGATGCCCCCTTCTCCTCTTTCCTGATGTTGCAGAGACCTGACCTGATCACCTACTAGCTCTGTCTTATAGTCTGAGATAATACGAAATCTCAGTCATGTGATACACATCATTCATTCCTATCCTCCCAGAATTCTATCCATCCCCTTTGTAAGGTTATCTTCTTATTTGTTGCGGTTCAGTCACTCAGGCGTGTCCAGCTCTTTGTGACCCCATGGGCTGCAGCACGTCAGGCTTCCCTGTCCATCACCAACTCCCGGAGTTTACTCAAACTCATGTCCATTGACTCGGTGATGCTATCCATCCATCTCATCCTCTGTCATCCACTTCTCCCTCTACCTTCAATCTTTCCCAGCATCAGGGTCTTTTCTAATGATTTGGCTCTTCACATTAGGTGGCCAAAGTATTGGAGTTTTAGCTTCAGCCTCAGTCCTTCCAATGAATATTCAGGACTGATTTCCTTTAATATGGACTGGTTTGATCTCCATGCACTCCAAGGGACTCTTAAGAGTCTTCTTCAACATCACAGTACAAAAGCATCAGTTCTTTAGCAGTCAAGCCTTCCTTATGGTTCTACTCTCACGTCTGAACATGACTAGTGGAAGAACTGTAGCTTTGACTAGACGGACCTTTGTCGGCAAAGTGATGTCTCTGTTTTTAACCTACTGTTTAATACACTGTTTCTTATTAGGACAGTGAAATTAGAGGAAACATGCCAAGTGTAAAGAAGGCCCTCTAGGTGGGATGGTGGGAAGCAGAAGTGGGGAATCACTCATTTTATTTATCTTGATTTTGTTTTCCAAAGACTCCATGATCATTTATTTATTTAGTCATATTTTTTAAGAGTTTATTTGGCTGTCATTCAAGTCAGCTAGTTTTTACATTTTTTGAAAATTTTTATTGGTGTATAGTTGCTTTACAATGTTGTGTTAGTTTCTGTTGTACAACAAAGTGAATCAGCTATACATCCACATATATCCCCTGATTTCTGGATTTGCTTTCTATTTAGGTGACCACAGAGCACTGAGTCGCCTGTGCTTTACAGTAGATTCTCATCAGTTATCTATTTCACACATAGTATCAACGTAAGCATATATGTCAATCCCAGGCTCCCAATTCAACCCGCCTGACCTCCCTTTATACCCCTGGTGTCCATATGTTTGTTCTCTACATCTGTGTCTCTATTTCTGCCTCATAAATAAGGTCGTCTCTATCAATTTTCTCAGATTCCACATATACGTGTTCATATATAGTATTTGTTTTTCTCTTTCTGACTTACTTCACTTTGTATGATAGTCTCTAGGTCCATCCATGTCTCTAATTGGTTCATGTGTAGAGACTAAATTATCATTTATATGCTCTTTGTCCAACAACAGCGGGGACTAAATTGTCCCCATTTTCCTTGCATAACCTAAATTGTGAGCGGGAGACAGACAAGTTCTAGAGAAGAATGATGCTTCTGCAACTCCTAGGTCATCTGAAAATCATGTCTCCCCTCCCTCTCCTTAGGGTGTCACTAGGTGTTAGGTGTTATGGTTAATATAGAGGAACATCGTGTTGGAAGTTGAAAGTAAGCAAGCTGGGGAGTTTGAGAGCAACAGCTCAGATCAAGCTAGCATGACTTTTTTTTTTTAATGCTGTTTGCTATTGGCCCCTGGAAAGTGACAGTACATCTATAGGCACTTGGGAAAAGGACTATTTCTTTCCAGTGAAATGAGCCTGCTCTATTCCACAAAAGGTTTGTAGTCAACCTATTATCCATAAAAAAAGAGAAGTTCAGACTGATTGATTTCTACTTTCTTCCTTTTAGGCTCCTGTTCTATTTCACTTAAACAACGTATGCTTCTTTTCATCAGCGACTTGAAGGACGTGAGTCTGAGTGAACTCTGGGAGTTGGTGATGGACAGGGAGGCCTGGCGTGCTGCAATTCATGGGGTCGCAAAGAGTTGGACACGACTGAGCGACTGAACTGAACTGAACTGAAGAGAATTTTAAAGTGAGGAAAAAATACTGCCCCAATCTCATACTATCCAAAGTATTTCTCCCTAAAGGTTTTTTGCTCTTCTCCAATGCAATAATAATAATTACATATTTGATGTCATATAATTGATTTTGTTATGTATTCTTTATCTTATAAATATTTTCCATGGTTCTCTATCTTAAACATTATCATTTTTAGTGTTGCATAGCTTCCCAGTAAATTAGCATACATTGAATTACTTAACGTTCTCTGAATGTCAGACACTTGGCTCTCATTTCTCCCTACTATAGAAACAGGGAAACACCTTGGGCATACAACTTAATTGAATACAATTTTTGAGTTATAGCCTTCAGATACATTTCTAAGAGCTGGGTCACTAGATAAATGCATGTGCCTGTGTTACGGCTCTTAAATCATATTGCCCAACTGCTCTTCAAACAGGATGAACTAATTTATAGTGCCCGCATCAAGAGGTGAAAACTCCAGTTTCATCACGATTTGTCACGCGGGTGTATTTTAATGTTTTGTTCTCCGGCCCTATATACAACCTTTCAGAAACAATCAGCTGCCTTGCAAAGATGATTCTGATTTTTGTTTTTGTTCTTCTCTGCCATCTACCCCTCCTCCACCCTGCTCCCCACTTCTCTTGAATCGAGTCATGGTTCTCACACTAACATCTGTGCCACCCTGACGTGCACCCTGAGGGCTTATCACGGCTGTCACCTATTCACAGGGATTAATTTCTCCTTCAGATGTTTGTCCTTCAGTTTCCTTTTTGCAAAAAAAAAAAAAGCCCCAGGATGTAGTAGTCTGCTACCCCTGAAAATGATCCGGCACAAGACAGGCTGTCAGCAGCTCCCCTCCTCTTCACACTGCTGGTTGCAGGGGATGGGTTTTGCTTTGCTTATGGTCCCTGCTGACAGCTGACCTGTCCCGGTAGAAACAGTGTAAATGACACCAGGATTTGAGCTCCTGACGCTGCAGTTCTGGTGGCAGAATAAGCCACACTTGCCAGGAGGCAATCTGTCTTTTTCGAGTAGGAAGTGAAAGTAGGAAGAATTTGCATTTTCTCTGAATTCAAATGTAGATGATGTCGAAGAATTCTGAGCTCTGTTCTCTGTGAGTGTGTCAGTCACTCAATCGTGTTTGACCCTTTGCGACCCCACAGACTGTAGTCCACCGGGCCCCTCTGTCCATGGAATTCTCCAGGCAAGAATACTGGAGTGGGTTGCCATGCCTTCCTCCAGAGGATCTTCCTGATCCAGGGATGGAACTGGGTCTCTGGCATTGCTTTATTGTTTAGAGCTACCCGGGAAGCTCTATTCTACTTATAGTCAATTATGGGGAAAGTTTTTTTTTTTATAATTTTATTTAATTATTTTTAGCTGTGCTGGGTCTTTGTTGCTTCATGGGCTTTCCTCTAGTTAGCGAGTGGGAGCTACTCTCTAGCCGTGGTGCGCAAGCTTCTCATTGCGATGACTTCTCTTGTTGCTGAGCACGGGCTCTAGGGCGTATGGGCTTCAGGAGTTGTGTGCAAGGGCTCAGTCGCTCTGCCTGTGGCTCTTCCCAGACCAGGGATCGAACCCATGTCCCACGCCTTGGCAGATGGATTCCTATCCATGTGCTACCAGGGACATCCCTCAGTCTTCTCAACTTGAAGAAGTTAGGACGTTAGAGTGTATCTTTAAACCTGCTTCATGGTCCCAGCATGGGATCTTAGTCCAGGTGAGTGAAAGGAGAGTGAGAGGAAGAGAAGGGATAATATTTACACCAATATATTCAATCCTCTCTCGTCAGGATTCCCAGAAATTCCTCTAAACTCCCACTTTATATCTCTGGCTAGAACCTATTCCCCAGTCATCCTGATCTGCAGCGTAAGTTGAGATATGTTTATAACCTGAGTACGCTGTTACCTCCACAAAGCCGAGTTTTGGTTAGTAATGTTAGGTAGTTAGAATAGGAAACAGCCGGTAGCGAAAAGACAAGGAAGGGAAAAGTCCGTGAAAATAGAACAAAGGAAGGTCCGAGGACTGGAGTGAGGACCTCGGGTAGAACAAACAGCACTCCTGGCTAGCCCAGTTTACACAGGGCAGGCCCAGCAGGAGGAAAAATCATATAAAAAGAGGAGCCAAAGGGCTGGGGCTCTCTCTCTCTCCCCCCCTCTCCAGCGTGCTGGGGTGCTCTTCTCTTCGCATCTTTGGGTAGGCATGCCCTCATGCCTCAAGGATGGATTCTCCCGCTATTTTCTAAGTAAAATAGAGCTGTAACACAGAGCCGTAACACTGATTTGTCTAAGAGCTACAACACAGCCTGTTCGAGACCTGAGAGCTCTAACACGGTCTGTCCAAGACCCAAGAGCTGTGACGCGCGGAGGGCTTTAGTGTCCGTCACTCCAAATCTTTGTTGTGACGAGACAGAACTGAGGAGCATACACTCGCCGGACAGTAAGAAAGCTGTGGGGAATAGAGATTGGGTATACAAATACTAGTCTCTACCAAAACTGGTGCTATGACTTGTTAAGTCTTTCCTTTTTTCAATATTTTTGGCTGCATGAGTGCATGCTGAGTCATGTTTGACTCTTAGTGACCCACAGACGGTAGCCCGTCAGGCTCCTCTGTCCATAGGATTTTTCAGGCAAGAATATTGGAGTGGGTTGCCATTTCTTCCTCTAGGGGATCTTCCGACCCAAGGATCAAACCTGGGTCTCCTGCAGCTCCTGCATTTCAGGCAGATTCTTTACCACTGAGCCACCGGAGAAGCTCTGTTTTAGCCGCATTAGGTCTTAGTTGCAGCACACTAGCTTCTCTCTATTTGTGAGGTGTGGGCTCAGTAGCTATAGCTCGCAGGCTTAGTTACCCTGAGGTATATGGGATCTTAGTTCCCCGACCAGGAATCAAACCTGCGCCCCTGCATTGCAAGGCGGATTTTTAACTACTGGACTACCAGGGCAGCCCCTGAGCCCGTCTTTTAAAAAATGATCTTACTGAGGTAAGAATTCCTTAATGTATAGAACTCAGTGCAAAGATCGCCCGACCACAGAATGCTGGCACTGGAAGGAACCTTGAGAAGGCCAAGTGTCTCAGGGCAGGGACTCCGTTACAGCACCCCTGTCTGAGGTTCATCCAAACTTTGCCTGAACAGTCCAGTGTGAGGAATCTCACTACTCCACAAAGCATCCTCTTTCATTGTTGGCAGTGTTAATTATTTAAGATAATAATAGCAGTGAGAGTGTGTAATAACACATTGTTAATACTAGCTTCTATTGAACAATATTCTACATGGCACACCTATGGGTTCCAGGTCTTCCTTTTTCAGTTCTTTTGCTGAAGAGCCATTCAAACTATTGAAGACAAGTGTCAAGCTCTCAGCTCTGCAGAATATCAAATGCCTGCCATTATTTGCATAGAACCTATGATTTAAATCTATGTGTATTCTTCTCTGAACTTGTTGTAAAATTATTTTTGCCAGGTCTTTGGTTTCCTTCCTTTTCACTCACTGATTTTCAAGCTCACTTAAAAAAATACTAACATCAATAAAAACACCTAAAAATATTTCCACTCATTTGAGCAGGGTGATGTTTTTATCTGTTGTTATTTGCTGAGCCATGTCAGTCTTGGACCTAACAGAAGCAGGATATTAAGGCGAGGTGACAAGAATATACAGAAGAACTATACAAAAAAAAATTTTTTTTAGTGATCCAGATAACCATGATGGTGTGATCACTTACCAAGAACCAGACATCCTGGAATGTGAACTCAAGTGGGCCTTAGGAAGCATCACTACCAACAAAGCTAGTGGAGGTGATGGAATTCCAGTTGAGCTAGTTCACATCCTAAAAGATGATGCTGTGAAAGTGCTACATTCAATATGCCAGCAATTTAGAAAACTCAGAAGTGGCCACAGGATTGGAAAAGGTCAGTTTTCATTCCAATCCCAAAGAAAGGCAATGCCGAAGAATGTTCAAACTATCGCAAAACTGCACTCATTTCACATGCTAACAAAGTAATGCTTAAAATTCTCCAAGTTACACTTCAACAGTATGTAAACAGGGAACTTTCAGATGCTCAAGCTGGATTTAGAAAAGTCAGAGGAACTTCAAAGAAAGGCAATGCCGAAGAATGTTCAAACTATCGCAAAACTGCACTCATTTCACATGCTAACAAAGTAATGCTTAAAATTCTCCAAGTTACACTTCAACAGTATGTAAACAGGGAACTTTCAGATGCTCAAGCTGGATTTAGAAAAGTCAGAGGAACTGGAGATCAAATTGTCAACATCCACTGGATCATAGAAAGAGCAAGAGAATGTCAGAAAAACATCGACTTCTACTTCATTGACTATGCTAAAGCCTTTGACTGTGTGGATCACAACAAAACTGTGGAAAATTCTGAAAGAAATGGGAATGCCAGACCACCTGACCTGCCTCCTGAGAAATCGGTATGCAGGTCAAGAAGAAAGTTAGAACCAGACATGGAACAAGAGACTTGTTCCAAATTGGGAAAGGTGTACATCAAGGCTGTATATTGTCACTCTGACATTCAACTTATATGCAGAGTACATCATGGGAAATGCAAGACTGGATGAAGCAGGAGCCAGAATCAAGATTACAGGGAGAAATATCAATAACCTCAGTTAAGCAGGTGACACCATTCTTATGGCAGTAAGAGAAGAGGAACTAAAGAGCCTCTTGATGAAAGTAAAAGAGGAGAATGAAAAAGCTGGCTTAAAACTCAACATTCAGAAAACAAAGATCATGACATCCAGTCCCATCACTTCATGGCAAATAGATGGGGAAACAGTGAAAACAGTGACATACTTTATTTTCTTGGGCTCCAAAATCACTGCAGATGGTGACTGCACCCATGAAATTAAAAGACGCTTGCTCCTTGGAAGAAAAGCTATGACCAACCCAGACAGCATATTAAAAAGCATATTACTTCTCCAACAAAGGTCCATCTAGTCAAAGCTATGGTTTTTCCAGTAGTCATGTGTGGATGTGAGAGTTGGACTATAAGGAAAGTTGAGTGTTAAAGAGCTGATGATTTTGAACTGTGGTGTTGCAGAACACTCTTGAGGGTCCCTTGGACTGCAAGGAAATCAAACCAGCCAATCCTAAAGGAAATCATTCCTGAATATTCATTCAGAAAGACTGATGCTGAAGCTGAAGCTTCAATAGTTTGGCCACCTGATGCAAAGAACTGACTCACTGGAAAAGACCTTGATGCTCGGAAAGATTGAAGGCAGGAGGAGAAGGGGATGACACAGGATAAGATGGTTGGATGGCATCACTGACTCAATGGACATGAGCTGGCGCAAGCTCCGGGAGTTGGTGATGGACAGAGAAGCCTGGCGTGCTGCAATCCATGGACATGACTGTGGGGCTGAACTGAACTAAACTGATGTCAGTCTTTCTCCTCTTCCCTGATCCATGTCTTTTTGTCCTTCTTTCCTCTGACTCAGAACTTTTCAGTCCCCCTCATCTTTAACTTGATTTTGCCTCTTGACCTTCACTCATGGTCATTTGTCTTCTGCTTTGCCATCAAAGCTCTTCAGTTCTGTTCAAGGGCATGTTTTAATCTTTACTTGTTTCTTAAGTTTTAAAAAATATAAAACTTCTTCATAGTCCCATTCTGATATGTTACGAGACATGCTTTTTCTTTTACACCAGAAAACCACTTCTGGGTGGGAGTCTAAAATTCCCTCTGACAACAATTAAGTACAATGGGTTTTACCAGTGCTACTAGAGCAGCTGTGGTGAAACAGAAAGTTATTTTGAAGCTTGAAAATATGGCAGACCACGTGTGACTTACAGAAATTAGATCTCACATCATCTTCCTTCCAAAAAGGACAGATGTGAGCACTTCTTTCTCAAGATGCCCTCAAGACTTCTGGTGGTGCCATGAGTTTGCAAGAGAGAGAAGAGACCTAGAGAAAATAGCACTTCAGCAACCCAGCCACTTGATCAGGTTTCAAAAGAGAACATTCTTCTTCTAAATACTTATTCTCAGAAGTCAGTATCACAGTGACTTTCTAAAGTAGGATTGTTCTTCATAAAGGTTGGCAAAGGCACAGGAAGATGCTAAGAGAAATGCCTGGGGGTATATCTGGCAAAAATAATTGATAATAATAGGAGACCTTGAGTGCTGGCAAGATGCTTTCCTTCTCATTTGGGTTCGGCCTCCCCCTCACTTCACCGTCAACAACAGAGGAGGGACAGGTGCCCCACAGCAAGGGAAAAGAGAGAATGTGTCTCCTCAAAAAGAAACACCAAACAAAAGCCTGAAGAAATAATCAGTGAAGAGGGCACTCACGTCCATGAAAACTCTAAAAGCTCACTTTTAAGGGCAAAGGGATGGATCCATTTCTTCCTGGGAACCCAGGCAGTCTTTGAAAATAGTAACTGACACAGTAGAGTAACACAGGGAAAAAGCAGCATAGGAAATTCCACTATGCATTGTTTGCGTGTATCTCAAACACTTGTGTTTTCTCATTCGTATACAAGTGTACATAAGAGAATGAGAAACAGGAATCCTAACAGGGGTTGTCTCTGAGGCCCACATTAAGGGGTGATTCTAACCATCTCTTTCATACCTTTGTATATACATTTCCATATTTCTATAGTTTTCAAATTTGCTAAAGTAAGCTCATGTCATGTATGCACTGCTGCTGCTGCTACTAAGTCGCTTCAGTCGTGTCCGACTCTGTGAGACCCCATGGACTGCAGCCCACCAGGCTCCCCTGTCCCTGGGATTCTCCAGGCAAGAACACTGGAGTGGGTTGCCATTTCCTTCTCCAATGCATGAAAGTGAAAAGTGAAAGTGAAGTCACTCAGTCATGTCCAACTCTGAGCGACCCCATGGACTGCAGCCCACCAGGCTCCTCTGTCCATGGGATTTTCCAGGCAAGAGTGCTGGAGTGGGGTGCCATTGCCTTCTCTGCATGTATGCACACACACACACACACACATACACACACAAACACACACACATTGGAATATTACTGAATCATAAATAAGAAATGAAATAATACCATCTGCAACAATAAGAATGGATCTAGAGATTATACTAAGTTAAGTAAAACAGACAGTGAAAAACAAAAATCATATGATATTGACTTTGTGAGCAATCTTTAAAAAAAAAAAGGCACAAATGAGCTTACTTATGAAACACAAATAAACCCACAGACATTGAAAACAAATCTATGGTTACCAAAGGGTAAAGAGTGGGAAGAATAAGCTAGTGGCACCCCACTCCAGTACTCTTGCCTGGAAAATCCCATGGATGGAGGAGCCTGGTAGGCTGCAGTCCTTAGGGTTGCTAAGAGTCAGACACGACTGAGCGGCTTCACTTTCCCTTTTCACTTTCATGCATTGGAGAAGGAAATGGCAACCCACTCCAGTGTTCTTGCCTGGAGAATCCCAGTGACGGCGGAGCCTGGTGAACTGTCGTCTATGGGGTCGCACAGAGTCGGACATGACTGAAGTGACTTAGCAGTAGCAGTGGAATTAACAGAAAACTGCTACTATATATAAAATAGCTGACCAACAAGGACTTGCTGTATAGCACAGAGAAATATACCCAATATTCTGTAATAAACTATAGGGGAAAAGAATCTGAATATATATGTATTATATATATGCAATATATATATAGATATTATATATGAATCACTTTGCTATACAACTGAAACTGATACAACATTGTAAATCAACCATACTTAAATATAAAAATAAAGTCAGTTTCTGTTACTTTTCTAGTTAAAATTATTTTTTGACAAGGTAGGAGGGGCTGAATGAAACCTATAATATACAAGGAAACAAACCTTGATTTACTATCTATTGAGCCAGAAAGAGTGAGAGAAAGAAGAAATCAAAAATTACAAAACTGACGACTCTTGCACAATCAGGTGGCATTTTCTAGCTCATCCACTTAATACCCTATAGTAACTAGAGGGTGAAGAAATGAATAGAGGTACTTTTAATGGAGACGAAATTAAGTCCAATCTCTTTCTTCCCTATTCAGAAGTTGTTAATGTTCACCTGAGAAAATGATTGTGAACTAATATAATTGAAATAAGCTTTTCCATTTTTCCCCCATTGAATGGTTTTTTTAAAAAATGACTCTTAATCTTGAAGTTGTTTTCTGACATCCAAATCCAAGGATAATCAAATGCATAAAATTCTGAAAAATAAGAGTTTTGAGAAGTAGCTGACCTCTTATGATGCTAAAAATATATGTAAACTATAGTGACNATGGTTTTTTTAAAAAATGACTCTTAATCTTGAAGTTGTTTTCTGACATCCAAATCCAAGGATAATCAAATGCATAAAATTCTGAAAAATAAGAGTTTTGAGAAGTAGCTGACCTCTTATGATGCTAAAAATATATGTAAACTATAGTGACCAAAACAGTGTGGGATGAGCCTATAGGTAGAAAGACAGAACAACGTAATTAAAGGAAGAGTCTTGTAAAAGTTTCACCTGAGTAAAAGAATATAAGTATATGATAAATATGCCATGGCATATCAGTGGGAGAAAGTTATTCATTTTAATACATGTTGTTGAAATAATGAAGCAGTCTTCCATGCTGGGAAGCACACAAGAGCTTGTTGGGCAAATCCTGCCAGCTTCCTGCTATATACCAGCTTCCTGCTATATACCAGCTTATTGGAATTCAGCTGTGTCCATATGTTTATGAGTTATCTGTGGCTATTTTTTCACTACAGTGGCAAAGTTGAGTAGCTACCTGAGGCCATATTATCCAAAAGGGCAAAATATTTAGTCTTTAGCCATTTATAAAAGAGTTTGCTGACTCATGATCTATAGGAATAAAAGTGTTTAAAATCTACCTCAATTTTATAACCAAACAACTCCAGATGGGTCAAATATCAGATAACAAAGAAATCATAAAAGTACAAGAATTCATTATTTCAGAGATTTGTTTTTTCTAAATAGTATTGGAGTGGAAAAGGCCATATGTGAAGGGCGATAAATCCAACCAGCGATAAATCCAACCACATAAATACTAAATAAAAGATGGAAGTCAAGAAAAAAGTCCACAAAGAGACAAGAGGCAAGTGACAAACAACAAAAAATATGCAACTCGTCACAGTGAAAAGGACTAATTTTTTTAATCTATACAAAAACATTCTCTAATCTATAAAAAAGAAGTTATCTATTGAATAGAAAATGAACCAAGGATATGAAAAGACAGTTCAGATTTCACTGTTAAACATATGAAAAGAAGCTCAAAATTAGTCACAATAAGAAGAATACAAATTGAAATGACTGAGAGCCCCATTTTCATTTATCAGTTGGTCAAATATTAAAAGTTTAAAAACACAATGCAGGAACAGGAATTCTCATACATTATCAGTTGGAATAAAACTTGGTACAACTCTAAAGAGGGCAGATTAGCCTTATCTATTAAAATTTAAAATGCAGACTTAGACCTCACAATTCCAATTCTGAGTGCTTCCATAATAATCCACATTGAAAAAATGTACAAGGATATTCATCATACTATTGTTTGTACTAGCAGAAGAAATGAAACCATTCAGATAGCTAGCAATACAATAAATCACAACATATCCAAACATGGAAATACTGCACAGTACTAAAAACAATTTTAAAAAGTTATGTATATATATGGTTTGGAACAATCTCCAAAATATTTTGATAAGTTAAAACGAAAAAGCAGGATGCAGAAGTATGGATTCTGCATCTGTGTTGGTATTAGAAAAGAAGTACATGCAAGTAGTAACTCATGAAAAAGAAAAAAGCTGGAAAGGATAAGAATAATTACATATATATATATACACACACACATATACACACACACACATACAGGGACTTCCCAGGTGGCATAAGGAATTAAGAACTTGCCTGCTAATCAGGAGGCATAAATAATGCAGATTGGACCTCTGGGTTGGGAAGATCCCTTGGAGGGAGGACACAGCAACCCACTCCAGTATTCTTGCCTAGAGCATCTCATAGAAGATCTCGGTGGGCTTTGGTCCATAGGGTGGCAAAGAGACAGACAAGACTGAAGCAATTTAGCAAGCATGCACATATGTGTACACACATATGCGATGGAATATTAGTTAGCTTTCAAAAGGAAGGGAATTCTGATGTATGCTACAATCTGGAAAAAACCTTGAGAACATTATGCTAAGTAAAATAAGGCAGTCATAAAAATACAAATAATGTATGAATGTATGACTCCACTTATTTAAGATATACAGAGTAGTCAAAAATCCTTTAGACAGAAAGCAGAATGGTGGTTACCAGGGTTTGGATTTGGAGAGGGGAATGGGTAGTTTTTGCTTAATGGGGAAAGAGTTTGAGTTTTATAAGATCAAAGAATTATGAAGATAGTGGGGATGCTTGCAAAATATTATGAATATATCTTACTATTTTTATAGCAAAAATGTGAATATATACAGTATCACTGAACTGTATTGAAAAGAGTTAAGATAGTAAATTTCAAGCTGTCTGACTATCACAATAAAAAAAAAAAAAAAGAAAACTGGAAAGGCACCAGATGCTTAAGGAAAGGATGAGAAGAGACTTCATAGTACATTGTCTTGCACTTTTGGATTTTGTACAAGTGGCATGAATTAACTATTTTGTGTTTGAAAGTTCACTACTTTCAATCAATCTACACACACATAAATGTACATGTGGGTATTGTATGATCATTACTATTGTATTGGCCAAAAAGTTCATTGTCTTTCCATAGGATGTAATGGAAAAATTCAGTGAGATGGTTAGGCAGCATCACTGGCTCAGTGGACATGAATCTGAGCAAACTAAGGGGGATAGCGAAGGACAAGGAAGCCTGGTGTGCTGCAGTCTGTGGGGGTCACAAAGAGTTGGACTCGATGTAGCAATTAAACAACAGTTCAGTTCAGTCAGTTACTCAGTCACGTCCGACTCTTTGTAATCCCGTGGACTGTAGCACTCCAGGCTCCCCTGTCCATCATGAATTACCGGAGCTTGCTAAAACTCATGTCCATCGAGTCAGTGATGCCATCCAACCATCTCATCCTCTGTCATCCCCTTCTCCTCGGGCCACCTTCAATCTTTCCCAGCATCAGGGCCTTTACCAGTGAGTCAGTTCTTTGCATCAGGTGGCTAAAGTATTGGAGTTTCAGCTTCAGCATCAGTCCTTCCAATGAATATTCAGGACTGATTCCCTTTAGGATGGATTGGTTGGGTCTCCTTGTAGTCCAAGGGACCCTCAAGAGTCATCTCCAACACCACAGTTCAAAAGCATCAACTCTTCGGTGCTCAGCTTTCTTCACAGTCCAACTCTCACATCCATACATGACTACTGGAAAAACCATAGCTTTGGCTAGATGGACCTTTGTTGGCAAAGTAGTCTCTGCTTTTTAATATGCTGTCTAGGTTGGTCAGAGCTTTTCTTCCAAGGAGCAAGCGTCTTTTAATTTCATGGCTGCAGTCACTATCTGCAGTGATTTTGAAGCCCCCAAAAAACAGAGTCAGCCACTGTCTCCACTGTTTCCCCATCTATTTGCCATGAAGTGATGGGACCAGATGCGATGATCTTTGTTTTCTGAATGTTGAGTTTTAAGCCAGATTTTTCACTCTTCTCTTTCACTTTGATCAAGAGACCTTTAGTTCTTCACTTTCTGCCATAAGGGTGGTGTCATCTGCATATCTGATGTTGTTGATATTTCTCCCTGTAATCTTGATTCTGGCTTGTGCTTCATTCAGCCTGGCATTTCACATGATGTACTCTGCATACAAGTTAAATAAGCAGGGTGACAATATAAAACCTGGACTTAGTTTCCCAATTTGGAACCAGTGTGTTGTTCCATGTCTGGTTCTAACTGTTGCTTCCTGACCTGCATACAGATTTCTCAGGAGGCAGGTCAGGTGGTCTAGTATTTCCATCTCTTGAAGAATTTTCCCAGTTTGTTGTGATCCAAATAGTCAAAGGCTTTGGCATAGTCAATAAAGCAGAAGTAGATGTTTTTCTGGGCATCTCTTGCTTTTTTGATGATCCAACGGATGTTGGTAATTTTATCACTATTTCCTCTGCCTTTTCTAAATTCAGCTTGAACATTTGGAAGTTCATGGTTCACATACTGTTGAAGCCTGGCTTGGAGAATTTTGAGCGTTACTTTGCTAGCGTGTGAGATGAGTGCAATTGTGTGGTAGTTTGAATATTCTTTGGCATTGCCTTTCTTTGGCACTGGAATGAAAACTGACCTTTTCCAGTCCTGTGGCCACTGCTGAGTTTTCCAAATTTGCTGGCTTATTGAGTGCAGCACTTTCACAGCATCATCTTTTGGGATTTGAAATAGCTCAACTGGAAATCCATCAGCTCCACTAGCTTTGTTCATAGTGACACTTCCTAAGGCCCACTCGACTTCACATTCCAGAATGTCTGGTTTAGGTGAATGATCACACCACTGCGGATATTTGGGTCACGAAGATCTTTTTTGTATAGTTCTTCTGTGTATTCTTGCCACCTCTTCTTAATGTCTTCTGCTTCTGTTAGGTCCATACCATTTCTGTCCATTATTGTGCCCATTTTTGCATGAAACGTTCCCTTGGTATCTCTAATTTACTTGAAGAGATCTTTAGTCTTTCCCATTCTATTATTTTCCTCTATTTCTTTGCACTGATCACTGAAGAAGGCTTTCTTATCTTTCCTTGCTACTCTTTGGAACTCTACATTCAGATGCTTATATCTTTCCTTTTCTCCTTTGCCTTTCTCTTCTTTTCTCAGCTATTTGTAACACCTCCTCAGACAACCATTTTGCCTTTTTGCATTTCTTTTTCTTGGGGATGGTCCAGATCACTGCCTCATGTACAATGTTACGAACCTCCGTCCATAGTTCATCAGGCACTCTATCAGATCTAGTCCCTTAAATCTATTTCTCACTTCCACTGTATAATTGTAAAGGATTTGATTTAGATCATAGCTAATGGTCTAGTGATTTTCCCTACTTTCTTTGATTTAAGTCTGAATTTTTCTATAAGGAGTTTATGATCTGAGCCACAGTCAGCTCCTAGTCTTGTTTTTTTGACTGTATAGAACTTCTCTATCTTTGGCTACAAAGATTATAATCAATCTGATTTAGGTATTGACCATCTGGTGATGTCCATGTGTAGAGTCTTCTCTTGTGTTGTTGGAAGAGGGTGTTGGCTGTGACCAGTGCATTCTCTTGGCAAAACTCTGTTAGCCTTTGCCATACTTCATGTTGTACTCCAAGGCCAAACTTGCCTCCTACTCCAGGCATCTCTTGACTTCCTACTTTCACATTCCATTCCCCTATGATGAAAAGAACATCTTTTTCTGGTGTTAGTTCTAGAAGGTCTTGTAGGTCATCATAGAACCATTCAATTTCAGCTCCTTTGGCATTAGTGGTTGGGGCATAGACTTGGATTACCATGATGCTGAATGGTTTGCCTTGGAAACAAACAGACATCATTCTGTAATTTTTGAGATTGCACCCAAGTACTGCATTTCAGACTCTTTTGTTGACTGTGAGGACTTCCCCCCTCTTCTAAGGGTTTCTTGCCCACAGTAGTAGATATAATGGTCATCTGAGTTAAATTCACCCACTCCAGTCCATTTTAGTTCGCTGATTCCTAAAACGTCAATGTTCACCCTTGCCATCTCCTGTTTGACCACTTCCAATTTGCCCTGATTCATGGACCTGACATTCCAGGTTCCTGCGCAGTACTGCTCTTTAGAGCACTGGACTTTACTTCCATCACCAGTCACAACCATCACTGGGTGCTCCTTTTGCTTTGGCCCCATCTCTTCGTTCTTTCTGGAGCTATTTCTCCATTGTTCTCCAGTAGCATATTGGGCACCTATGGACCCGTGGAGTTCACCTTTCAGTGTCCTATCTTTTTGCCTTTCATCCTGTTCATGGGGTTCTGAAGGCAAGAATACTGAAGTGGTTTAAAATCACCATCATCAATATAATAGACCAGTCAAAGTATGCCAACATAATAATAGCCCTTATCTTTGGCTGGTGGGACTATTGGTGCTTCTTTTTATCCCATGTTTAAAAATTTTACATTTACAGTAAAATCCACCCTTTTCAGTGTACAGTTCTGCAAGACTAACACATGTACAGTTGTGTAATTTTCAAAATCAATATGTAGAAAAGTTCCATAACTTGCTATGATTTTCTCATTCCCTTTTTTTGCACACCCCACCCCAGACCCTGGCAATCACCAATCTGTGTTCTGCTTTATCTTTTTTATAACTAAATTCTATATTTAGGACTCATTTGAAGGGCTTGGGGAAAGAGCAGCAAAGATGAACAGAGACAGAAATAAAGAAAGAGAACTTTTTTATCATTTGCCAAAATGCTCTTTGCTAATCTTGTTCCAACAGAGACCTAGGGACTTGGAGCCTAGAGCTCCCATTAGAAAAATTTCACCAGTTTTCTAGTTTTATAACCCTAAGTAAGTAAATAAATCTCTTCAGAGTGGAAGGAAATTCTTCAGTGATGAGTTACAAGAAGCCCTTGTATTTGTGTGCTGATCAATGTATCATTTTGGTCCACTTACACAGTCATTATTTCAAAGGATGCCCACAGCAAGTCAGGGAGGAGGCGAGAAAGCAGATACTGTTCTTCCCATTTGGGAGATGCAGGAAGCGGGGCCAGAAGCTAGTTGTTGATTTGAATATCACCTCCACTGTTCTTTAAAAAAATCTTTTAAATTTTATATTGAAGTATAGTTGAAGTATAACCATGTTGTGTTAGCTTCAGGTGTACAGCAAAGGGATTCAGTTATACATATACAGGTATCTATTCTTTTTCAAATTCTTTTCCCATTTAGATTGTTATATATTAGTGAATGAAGTTAAGTCAGACAAAGAGAAATATTGTCTAATTTTGCTTACATGTAGAATCTAAAAAGAAATGATACAAATGAAGTTATTTACAAAACAGAAACATACAAACTTAGAGAACTGAAGTCATGGTTGGGGTGGGGTGTCGAGGGGAGGTTGAGGGAAAGAGATAGTTAGGGAGTGTGGGACTGACACATACACAGTGCTATATTTAAAATGGATAACTTGCTATAAAGCACAGGAAGCTCAGCTCTGTGTTCTATGATGACCTAGATGGGTAGGCTAGGTGAGGTGGAGGGAGAGGTAGGTTTAAGAGGGAAGCCGATTCATTTCATTGTACAGCAGAAACTAACACAACATTGTAAAGCAATTATACTCCAACCAAAAATAAATAAATCAATAAAATTAGATGAGCAACAAAGATCAAGTGCGTAGCACAGGGAACTCTGCTCAGTATCATCCCCACTGCTCTTGATCAGGCATCGCTTGTCAACTTGTAATGGGATTTGGAGAAAAGGCATTTTTACAATATGAAAAAAGTGTGAAGATTCAGACAACGAGGCATATGTTTACGAGGGGCCGAGGAGAACACAAGCAATCAGGATTCACTCAGACTAATGGACTGCAGCCTCGGCAGCGTGGGCAGAGTTAATTGCGCCACCCCCGTGTGTGCGAGGCCTGGCGGGGGCTCGGGGGGGACCCTTGATTGGGCTAATGAGGGCCCCTCTGATGCGGTCGAAGACCTGCCCTGCTTTCTCCTCTGGAAAGCAGGGCTTTGAGGGTTCCTAACGTTCTCATGAGCCTCTGTTACACGTGAACTGCCTTTGGTGTCTTAGAAAGTAGTGACATTTGTTCTCCCACCATTTCTGGGTTTTCACTAGATCTTCCATGACATCTGCACCACTTCTGCTTCATCAACTGCATCCTTTCAAGTATTTTGCAATATCGTTTGCTTTGTAATCTGAGACTGTTTACTTAGCAGGAGATTGTGAAAAATTCCAGTCTTCTTACAGAGAGAATCT
This sequence comes from Aepyceros melampus, assembly GCA_006408695.1. Lineage (NCBI taxonomy): Eukaryota > Metazoa > Chordata > Mammalia > Artiodactyla > Bovidae > Aepyceros > Aepyceros melampus. The sequence continues at coordinate 198,361 of SJXQ01002112.1, forward strand.
TGAGATTTCTCTTCGGAGAAAAGGAAACTTAAAAGATCAGGCTTGTCTCAAGAACCTCATGGTACACCCAGAATGTATTTCACAGACACAAGGCAATGTCATAACCGAAGAACATAACAGCCTAAGTACCACAGAGAGCGTTGCAAAACATTAATAATGACATCTCATGACTGAAGCCTGAAAAAAGTTAAGCAACAAAAACCTACTTGACCGAATAACACTTTTCTTCACAACACTGCATATTCCATGTATATCATGAAGGCAGAAAATGTAAAAGGTATTTATCTGTGAATAAATAATATTCAGTAAGTATTTATTATTTTCTAAATAGCAACAGACACAACAGACAGAATGTCTATTTTCCTAGAGTTTATAATCCATCAGGGAGTCAGATATTAATCAAATATTCAAGTAATGACTGAATAACCATTGTGATGAGGGCTATGATGTACAGGGAGCTGTAAGAACCATAGGCTAGTGATGGTTTTGTAGGTCAAAATGACAATACTAGCAATTCGATATAGTTCGATCTATAGTGGGTTAGGATAGGGTGCTGCTGTGCTTAGTCACTCGGTCGTGTCCGACTCTTTGTGACCCCATGGACTGTAGCCCGCCAGGCTCCTCTGTCCGTGGCATTCTCCAGGCAAGAATACTGGAGGGGGTTGTCATGTTCTTCTCCAGGGGATCTTCCCAACCCAGGGAATGAATCCAGGTCTCCCACATTGCAGGTGGATTCTTTACCATCTGAGCCACCAGGGGGACTCCAGCCAAATCTGGAGGGGATATCATCAGGGCAGACATCCCCAAGGAAGTGATGTTTGAGCTGGTTGATATCTGGAGGGGGGAGTGGGAGGTAGTTTTGTGGAGGGGGTGGGATACCTCGGGGCACCGAGAGCAGCCTGAGCGAAGTGAGAGAAGCAGGCTGGGAGCAATGGAGCACAGAGTGAGCAGAAGGGCAGCATGTGACAAAGCTGGAGAATTAGGTGCTGGGAGACCATGCAGGGCTTTGAAGTTACGTTAAGATTTTGATTTTGATTTTAAATCCGCCTACCAACACAGGCGATGTGGGTTCGATCCCTGAACTGGGAAGATCCCATGTGCCGCAGAGCAACTCTGCCTGTGGGCCACAACTACTGAGCCTGGGCTCCGGAGCCCAAGTGCCACAACTATTGAGCAATTGCTGGGATGGAAGCCCACGTGCCTAGAGCCTCTGCAACAAGAGAAGCCGCCTCGGTGATAAGTCCACGCACCGCAACTAGAGAGTAGCCCCCACTCACCACAACCAGAGAAAAAGCTGGTACAGCAACGAAGACCCAGCACAGCCAAAAATAAGTAAAAAAAATTTTTTAAAGATTTTGATTTTGGATTTTACTCCAAGACCAGTGGAAACTCATTCAAGGATCGTGAGCTCTGAAAGAGGAGCAATATAGCAACTAGCTCAGGGTCCCTAAGGTTATTTAAGGAAGAATCCGGACTCAGGTGAAACAGCCAAGTAAGTCAAGATGATTCTGGTGGCCAGAGCTGGCGGACCAAAAGAAGAAACAGACAACCAGATAGTTTTGAAGGATGGCCATTGTTAAAAGATGTATCCATATCACTGGGCAAACAATGGGATAAGAAAACTCACATTACCAGGAGACTTCATGGAATAATGTGCGATACGTGGCCAGGAAGAGTGAAGGCTTGGTACCGCCACATCAGACATGACCACAATTAACACAGGTGTTGCTTACTCACAGCCTAGTAAGTAAGTGGCTTTTGGGTACAGGCAGCCCTTCTATTTGGTTCAATAGGGCATTTAAGTTTAAGGTCAGAGAAGACTCTGGTCACTAGTGGTCCTCTTTCACCTCCTCTCTCATGAAACTAGGCCTCTCTGCCTGAGAAATGCCAAATGCATTTCAGTAACAGCATTCTGAAATGGCCCTGTGATGCTTGCTTGTTTAGAGCATGCATGTCTCTCCAAAATAAGAGTGCATGAGTGGGATTAAATCCTTGATTCCTTGGCGATGGTGGAGAAGGGAAGGATCACATGGTCTTTACATCTGAAGAGCCCCTTACAACAGAGTTTTTTTTTTTTTTTTTTTTTTTAATGTGCACAAGCTTTGCCCTCACCATATGTATGAAATAGTCTATGGAACCCATAAGGACATTGACACTCAGGGTAGCTGAACTTGTTTTTCAAAGCCATATACATAGGGCAGAGCTAGAACCAAATTTGGGACTCTCTGAAATAAGGTTTGGTGCCTTTAGTTCTCGCATAAGTCACGGAGGTGTCAAGAGCCAGCATTACTCCCCAGGCACCAGTCAAATGCTCCTGTTTTTGGCATTTAGGCTTTGTTTTCCCTTCCAACCATCTGGACCTGGAGGCAGGCTCATCATATCATTAACTGCTGTGTCCTTGGGGATGGGTGAGGGGACCTGGGGCCACTGTTAGGAGGGGCCCTGGGTCTCACTGCAGGCAGACAGCAGAGAGGGACACACTGGTGGTTCAGGTTCTACAGGGCGTGAGCTGCGTATCATTTCAAGGAATAGGAGGAAGAATGCAAAACTGTAAATACAAATTATGAGGGACAAAAGTACATGCTTATTTAAAACCCAACCATCACAAAATGTAAAAATCTGACAAAACTACACACATGATAAAAGTCATAAAAACAACAATTAACTGCCTGACATGCATTTATGATATCTTTCTCCCTGGATATTTTTTGACTGCCTCTTTACCTGACATTAATTTTGTCAATTTTTTATAAAAAGAAAATGGAAAGGGAATCAGTCTTTCATCTGATTGATTGAAATTGTTATTATTAATAATTAAATAAGCTTCTTTAAACATCACAACCTATTTTGACAATATCCTATAAATCTTTGAAAGTGAAAGTGTTAACCACTCAGACGTGTCCAACTCTGTGTGACCCCAAGGGACTGCAGCCCGCCAGGCTCCTCTGTCCACAGGGATTCTTCAGGAAAGAACACTGGAGTGGGCTGCCATGCCCCACTCCAGGGGATCTTCCTGATCCAGGGATCGAACCCAGGTCTCTTGCATTGTAGGCAGATCCTTTATCATCTGAGTCACCAGGGAAGTCAAATTTCAGAAAACTTTTATTATATTTTCTTCCTATATAAACTATTGTTAGAGACACACTCGCAGTTTATGGCACTACGGCAAGTGTGTGCCCTACAAGCATCAAAATTCTGATGATTTTAACTCCTTGCCATTCCATTGCCAAAGAACAACAACAATTTGATGAATATATATTGCATGCATTGAATTATTATGGACATTCTTGAAGCAACAGAATTTGAGTTTTGCCTAGACATCCATGGATGTGAATCCTCTGGTTGTAAGGTCGCAGGATGTATGCCTGGTAGAATTTTCCACAGGTTAGCTCTGGCTCTATGCATTTCAGGCTTGTCTTGTCATGGCTCACATCCCGCTGGCCCTTGGCACACAAGAACACATTCATTCATAATATAATCTCTGGCCCTGCCTCTTCTTGACATGATGCCATGTGAGTCAGCACAGTGGGTTTTACATATTTCTGGAAGGATTTCCCACTCTGGGACACCTTGAAATAGCAGACATCCCACTGAACACCAAGTAAATGTACCTCCAACTCAATTTTCCCTTCACTGGATTCCAAAATGCCCAGGGCCCTTCCAACTCCATCTACACAAGGAGAATATCTTGGAAGGGAAAATCAGAGTGGAAAGAGAGCGTGGTCTTAATGAATTGTAGTTTAACGGCCTTCTCTTGCAAGTTTTATATACACATGTAAGGACACGTGGCTAGGACTCCTTGCCTTGGATTCCTGGAAAAGGCCATGTAAGGGGGAATAGTGCAGTGGAGACTTCATTGGTTTCATGCTGAATCATCAGGGCACAAAGACCTCTGCCCTTCTAGGTTTATCTGTGATAGGGCAATACTAAGATCCCTCATGTGACAATCTTCCATGTAAGTTTCCATCAGTCTTGACGGGTGAATGGACCACAACAGCATGGTTTCCTTATCTAGTTTTACACCCATTCCCCTCTCTTATTTAATCTTCATCCTGCACTACAAGGTAAGCGTTATTATCCGCATTTTACAAATAATGAAACTGAGGATCTTAAAGACTTATTACGTAAGCTCATCCTGTTTGTAAATATTAGCTTAATTCATCCTCCACCCACCAGTCTCTCCAGCAGGGCAACTGCAAAGAAAGCTGTTTACCCTCCTTGAAATCTTCCATCAGTCATCCCTCAGACTAGAAACAAAACAAAAGGAAGCTCATCTCACCTCTGCCTTCTGCCCCAGCTGATTTCTTAGATTTTGTGAATTATGCTGATGTTCTTTATTGCTCTCTCTTTTTTAAACAGAAGATGGGGAGGGTCTCCTTTACTTGGTCTTTAATTGTTTGGTATCAGGGTTCTGTCCTTGGCCCTCTTCTGCCTTTATCTCTATAATATTTTGATATTTCTATGTTGAAGTATAGTTGATTTACAGTATATTAATTTTGGGTGTACAGCATAGTGATTCAGTGTTTTTACAGATTATACTCCACTAAATGTTATTACAAGACAATGGGAATAATTCCCTGTGCTGTAAAGTATATCCTTGTTGCTTGCCTATTTTGTACATAGTATTTATGTCTCTTAATCCTGTACCCCCAATTTTCCCCTCTCCACTTCCCTCTCCTCTCTGGTAACCACTAGGTTTGTTCACTGTATCTGTGAGTCTCTTTCTGTTTGCATATATATTCATTTGTATTATTTCTTAGATTCTACATATAAGTGATATCATACAGTACTCGTCTTCCTCTGACACTTCACTAAGCATAATATTCTCCAGGTCTATGCATGTTAATGCAAACAGCAGAACTTCATTCTTTTTTATGGCTGAGTAGTATATATCCATATATACCACATCTTTATCCATTCATCTGTGATGGACATTTAAGTTGCTTCCATCTATTAGCTACTGTACATAGTGCTTCAGTGAACACTGGGGTACATGCACCTTTTCAAATTACTCTTTTTGTTTTTGTTGTTTTTCAGGTATATGCCCAGGAGTGGAATTATTGCTGGATTATACGGGCTTCCCGGGTGGCGTTAGTGGTAAATAATCTGCTCGCCAATGCAGGAGACATCAGAGATGCAGGTTCGATCCCTGGGTCAGAAAGATCCCCTGAAGAAGGGAATGGCACCCCATTCCAGTATTCTTGACTGGAAAACTCCATGGGTGGAGGAGCCTGGTGGGCTACAGTCCATGAGGCCGCAAAGAGCAGACACAACTGAGCAACTGAGCACACACATGGTAGTTCTGTTTTTATCTTTGAGGAACTCCATGATGTTTTCCATAGTGGCTACAGTAACGTATCGGTACAGTCTCACCAGCTGTGAAGGGTTCCCTTTTCTCCACATCCTGGCCAACATTTGTTGTTTGTAGACTTTTTGATGATAGCCATTCTATCTGGTATGAAGTGATATCTCTTTGTTTTGAGGCCCTCTTCTAATTTTAGACACTCTTCCTGGGTGACCTCATTAATTCCCAAGACTTTAGAAACCATCTCTGTGTTAATATCTCCCACATTTATGCCTCTACTTTTAGACCTCTGCTCTGCAGCTACCTATTAATATCTTTATAGCAGTCTCTGCAAAATGGAGCATCTATGAAATTTTCCAGATTTTTCTCCTGCCTGGTTCTTCCTAATCCACTCTATTCTTGTTATGTTGACCTTTTATAGTATCTCGTAGATAGTTCCTTTCCAATTCAGAACTTCACATGGTATTCCTTCTTCCTTAAAAAACTTTCTACACCTTCTGCATTCATTTAGGCCTTGAGTCTCAGATCAAATGTGACTTCTATAGGAACACTGTTTCTGACTTCTCTCCCCAAGACTGCTGCCATAATTTTTCCTAAGTATTATATCCATCAGTTAGTACTATTTGGAGCTGCAATGGTCATAGGCCTAACTACAGACTTAAATGGACAATGGTTTATTCTCCCACATAAAAGAAGTCAGATGGAGGCTGCATGAGGCTGATATCCTGGTTGTAGAGCCACTAGAATCCTGATCACCTCATATACTCAAGGTTATCTAATAGTCCAGAATGGCAGCTGTGGCTCCAACTGTTTCATTAGACTTCTTGGAAGGGAGGAAAACTAAAAGGATCCTTATTTTGGCTTAATCATTTCCTTTTAAGGAGTCTTCTTGGAAATTTCACTGAATACTTACTATGCTTGCATCTCCTTGGCCAGAACTTAGTCATAGAGCCTCATCTAGTTACAGAAGAGGCTGGAAGTTTGGTTTTCTAATTGGGCTCAATTAAAGCATTCTGTTTCTAATGAAAATTGGGGAAATGTTATGCTGGGGTAGTCAGATGACAGTCTGTTGCACCTTTCTGTGTGCCTGTCACATCTGTTTTTAAATTATCTGTTTAATTGTCTGAATCCCCCACTCAGCTGAAAGCTCCAAAGACGAGAAAGTGTTTTAATTCCTTTTTCTATTTCCAACACCTGGCACAGTGGCTGCCAACTAATAAGTTCTTGATAACAATTTAGTAAATAGATAAATTAGTTGTTGTGAGAAGACTATTACTGCTATTAAGTGAGTTAACATATTTTATAAGGCTCTGGGAAGAAAGACGCTCTCTACCTTGAAAGGAAAAAGTGGTAGAAGGGCACAGGTGGTCACACAATTACGTAATCATGTCAAATTAGAGCTTGGTTTATAAAAGCAGGACATGCTGGGAAAAAAAAACAAAAACCTAAAAACCTTTTGTTGAGTGAGCTCAATAAAAGGGAAATGAATCTTCAAACATACGTTAACTCATGTCTATTTATGGTGAAGACAAAAAGTAAACGGAAGGCGATATATTATGGACATTCTTGAATGTTCATCACTGTTTTCAGACATTAGCATTTCATTTTCAGCTGAGGTTATCTGCTCTCTCGCTGCTGCTGCTTACTTGCTTCAGCTGTGTCTGTCTCTATGGACTGTAGCCCACCAGGCTCCTCTGTCCATGGAATTCTCCAGGCAAGAATACTGGAGTGGACAGCCTATCCCTTCTCCAGGCTCATTCTCCTATCTAGTTTTAAATACTGTGTTGTGCTTATAGTTTGGGACTATGCATTCTGAAGAGTTTTAGAAATTATTTTCTTTCTCACTTATTTCTTCTCTTCTGACAAGTTGTAACGAATGCTCTGGTCCAAGGCACCAAACTATGCGATTTCCATCCTGTGGCTTTGAGCAAGCAAGTTCACAAGGCTTGGGCTAGAGTTCAGTTGCTCCAATGAGCACCATCAACATCTTGCTCCTCTTCTCCAAGGAAGCATCACGATTTTAAATCAGAGTCATGAAAACCAGCCTTTACTGTTCCTGTGAGAGCCCCACAGACTCCAAGAATACATTATTTACATGTTGATTTAATCCACGGGATGTTAGCTCTTGTCACCAACAGAACTCTCCTTGCAATTTTCAAGGCCTCCTAATATAGCAATTGTTCCCTCTTCAAAACATTGTTTTTCTTAGATATTGAAAGCGTGTGCTCCTGTGAAAGTTATAATCTCTTCATTTTAGAATGAGTTCTGCCCCACAATGAAACAGAGGAAACGGCTTTATTATCTAATTATTTCCTGTGTGGTATATTTTCCCAGCTAGACTCCAAATTCCTTGAATTTCAGGATGATGTTTTCATGCTTCTATATAGCCTGATAATAATGTTGACTACATAGTCAATGTCCAGTTGCAACTCGTGTTTTGAGCCAACGGTTGAAAAATGAGGATTATGAGGACATGTAGCTTATGGTGAACATGGAAACATTTTTCTTCATATATTTGAATGTGATATGCAACCTTCCCCTTAATATCTTTCAGCAGTTGATACGGCAAGCATTTCTGAAGTGCCCACCAGCTCCTATCACCGTACTTGGATAGCCTGGATTCACCCGCTTTCCTGGTGGCTCAGACGGTAAAGAATCCACCTGCAGGATCGACCTGGGTTCGATTCCTGAGTTGGGAAGATCCCCTGGAGGAGGGCATGGAAACCCACTCCAGTATTCTTGCCTAGAGAATCCCCATGGACAGAGGAGCCTGGCGGGCTACCGTCCATGGGGTCCAAAGGATTGGACACGACTGAGCGACTAAGTACCGCACAGCCTGGATTCACACAGAAGTGAGGCCCGGCCTGGGAGTCAAAGTCCAGGGCAGGGACTGTGCCCCACTTCTAAGGCCTTGTTTCTTCCTGCTAATCGTAACCTTCTCAGCATCTCTCCCTCTCTCTCTCACACACGCCCCCCTAGATTCTGTTTTCCTTTCAACAGACATCTGCTATACCTCTTTCATTTGAAGACCGTGAACACTGCTGAGTTCACTGAACTTCTCTTTCTCGAGACTATTTTGTGATTACCCAAGTCCACTGTAGGAACTATGAACATATGGAAAAACACCAAGACTGAAATGAAACAACCAATAAAGATACAACCAAGAGGGAGAAAAGTCTCATTTTGGCTGGGAGTTTTGTGAATCTGTTTCTTTCTTTCTCCCCTTTCTTCCCTCCTTCTTCCTTCCCCCTCTCTCTTCCTTCCTTTTCTTCCTCCCTCCCTATTTTTTTGTTTTTTGATGAAACACTGGTTTATATGATTTGACCTTTTACCATAGGGATTTCCTGTTAAATCATTATTGTTTTATAACTATTTATATCTAAAGGATATAATTTTTTATGTTTATTGCAAATATCACCTCCTTTGCTATCTTCTAAATTTATAATTATTTTATGTAAACTTTTAAATTTTAAAAATAAATTAAGTCAATCATCCTTTCATTTTAAAAGGTTGTCTTTATGCTTAGAAGGGTTTTTTTTCTATTCAAGATCAGATAAATAATTGCATATTTTTATAGACTCTTCTTTCTTTTAGACTGCTAGATTAAATTCATCTCCCTCCTCTCTGTCTCCAGGCAACAACTGAGTCGGCTTTTGTATAGACTAGTGTGCCTTCTTTGGAATTTTATAGAAACGAATTATGGCATGTGCAGTCTTATTTTGGTCTGTCTGCTTTCATTCAGCATTTTGTATCATGCCTGTTGTGGCATATGTCACTAGTTCATTCCATTTTATTCCTGAGTAGTATTCTATTTGTTCATCCAATTTTAAACAATTTGTGTATCATTGGTTGGTGGACATTTGGAATGTTTCCAGTGTGGGGCCATTATATATATAAAGCTGCTCTTAATATTTGTGTACCACTCTTTGTGCGGACATATGCTTTTATTTCTCCTAAAATATTTAGTAATGAAATGGTTGAGTTATATGGGAAGTGTATCTTTGACCTATGATGAAGGCTACCAAAATGTTTTCCAAAGTGATTGTACATTTTATGTTTCTGCCAGCAGTGTATGAGAATTCCACCTTCTCTAAAATCTAACACTTGCTATCATCAGTCTTTTAAACTTTAGACTTTCTAGTTAGGTGTTCAGGCCTCCCAAAGAGTTGGACATGACTTAGCGACCAAACAACAACAAGAAATTAGGCATTTAGCAAGATCTCATTTTGATTTTTAATTTTCATTTCCCTAATCACAAGTGCTGTTTGGCACATTTTTAAGGTTTTTGGTTATTCATATATCTTTGGTGAAGTGTACATATTCGAATATTTTACCTATTTTTATTGGGCTTTTTGTTTCTTTGTAGTGATTAATGTAATAAGTAGATTATTACTTTATTATTGTTCTAATAAATTATAATCATCAAATATCACTATAATTATATATTTATTATAGTTTTATCACATATACAATTATTTTAAATTTAAAATCATTATTTTATGTAATTTTCCTTAATTATTTATTTTAATTATAAGTACAAATTTAGAATAATTTTATCATTCTGATGATGATTATTGATTGGTAGTTTGGACTTCTGAAACTATTTCATTAATCTATGTTTTGCTCTATCATGCTGTTTTACATTGTGTAGCTTTATATATATTTTTTCATATAGCACTGTGAGTTTTTATTCTTAACTATGGTTTTTGGTGAGAGGAGGAATAGACTATTTTCATCTGTTTATTTCAGAAATTTGTAAAATTTTAAGAAACTCATTTTAAAAAAAAAACAGAATTGAGCCATATTTCTTATAATTTTAGAATAAATGAGATCTTTTCAGTGCTAGGTATTCTTTCTCATTAAAATGCCTCCTTTCTTCATGCATTCAATATTTTGGACTTGTTGAATTTCTAGCCCATTTTCTGGTAAGCTAGAAAACTTTGGATCTCTAAGGCTTTAGGACTTCCTATTAGCTCGTCCAGTGTCAGCCAACCAGAATCCCAGAACTAGAGAGACTGAGATGGAGAACAATGCAGATAATTGTGTCCAATATCCATACTGGTCTACGAAAAATAAAGCCCAAAGAGCTGAAGCACTTCCTTTATGTCTAGAGTATAATATGTCTCAAGACTGGTCCCTGACTATTCCTTTGGTGTCCCTTTTATTCCATTATAATATCTCCATTTCTTACTGTTCCCCCAAATGGGCCTCTATTTTGCTAAGGCCTGTGACCCTGACACAAACTGTATACCCCAAGTTGACTGTGGTAAAAATACCACCTTCCCACAAGTCACGGTATATGTGAGGGCAATTCACTTGCCCGGTGTCAGAGAAGCAAGACAGGGTCAGTCATGGAAATATAAAGAGGATGTTGCCTTGTGATATGAGTCATGGGCTTCCTGGCTTGAGTGGGCTGGGTGTGAGGACCTCTCAGATGGAAAGATGGAAGATTTAAGGCATTTCTGTAAGCAGATCTTGTTGCAGGGTGGGATTATAAGATGCAAAATGGGTTTCTCTTTATCTTGTAAATTTTTTAAAAAGAAATTGAAGCAACCATAGACAGGAGAGTGCAGGATTTTCTAAATGACTAGACCTAACTCATGTACTAGAGTGGATTTTTCACCTTTTATGGGTCCCAAAGTGCCCTTAGAGAATCTAGTAAAAAAAAAAAAAAAGATTTAATCCTCTTTCCATAATAAGGCACACACATTACATACAATATCAAGGTTTATGAATCCTTTGAAACCCACAATGGGTTTCACAAGCTCTGCTGCACTCTTCCCAAAGGTTTCATGTTCTCCTAGTTAAGAATTCCTAGAGAAATAAGTAGTCCATTAGCTATTTTAACATTACCAGGTAAGGAAAGAGAGAAGAAACAAATTACATGTATGTGTGAATGGAGGAAGGGGAGTCTAATCTGGAATGCATTAATCAATATAAAATGATTTTTCTAAAAATCTGAGTTAACATGTCCCAGGATCAAAATAAAAGCTTGTTTTTTGAACTCCTGGAAGAAGAGCCCAGAGGATGTAAATTTACTAAGAGTGGACGTGAAGCCCTGAAAGAGGAGGAGGGAATTGAGACAGTAAGAGTTAAATATTCTTTTGGAATACAAACAACACTGACTCAGTAAATATTTACTGAGCATCTGCTAAGGAAGAGGTACAGTGTTGAGTGGTAGGACACAGTGCTTATCTAGGGAGATGTGGTCACTGCCCCCAAGGAAGCCACACGTGATAAAAGCAAACGGGTTCTGTGTGTATGCTCAGTCACTCAGTCATGTCTGATTCTTTGTGATCTCATGGACTATAGCCCACCAGGCTCTGCTGGTCATGGAATTTTCCAGGCAAGAATACTGGAGCAGGTTGTCATTTCCTACTCCAGGGGATCTTCCCAATCCAGGATAAAACCCACATATCTTGTGTCTCCTGCATTGGCAGGCAAGATTCTTTACCACTGTACCACCTGGAAGGCTCAAAAGGAGTTCTAGTAGTTACTTACTATAATACAGTGTCATCTTAAATATATTACTATATATCACGCTAAGGCACAACTTAAAAGTCATTGGAAGAAAGAGTTGCTCAGTCATGTCTGACTCTTTGCAGCCGCATGGACTGCAGCCCACCAGGGTCCTCTGTCCATGGAATTCTCCAGGCAAGAATACTGGAGTGGGAAGCCATTCCTTTCTCCAGGGGATCTTTCCAATCCAGGAGTTGAACCCAAGTCTCCTGTATTGCAGGCAGTTTCTTTAAGGATTGAGCCACCAAGGAAGCCCTAGTGTTTCTTATTATACAAATGAGGAAATAGCAGCCTAGATATGATAAATACTCTTACGTCCAGGATAAGAACCCAAGCAACCTTATCAGACTTTTAAAGAGCACCGACTGTGTGCCAGGCCCAGTGCTAGATGTCATTCAGCAACCTTTCATTCTGTTAGAGAAATCCGACGTCTTTACTAACTAAATGTAAACTGATGTTCATCCACCTTTCTGTTTTTCTAACCCAAAACAGGCCTTTGTTACTTATAAACTCACAAAAATAAGCTGCCGCTTACTGGGGTAAGAAAGGTAGAAATTTTTTCTAAACTTTCCCATCAGGAATTACAAACTTTGAAGGAAAGAGGTGTACCCAACTCATGATTCCAGAAAACAAAAACTTTCAATACTCTGGAGCTTTCTGGAAGTAGAGGAGCAGGCTCAGATTTAAAGAGTCAATGTTCAAGTAAAAACATATTCTGTTGCCTTCTTACAATTTATTATCCTGTTTGTTTATGGCAATGCTTACTTTCCATGTCCTCTGTAACCACACAGCAGGATTAGGAAGGATGATAGGATGGTGTGCAAGGACCACTTAGGGTGTATTTTGAAATCCTTTCAAAGTTGATCTCCCCCAAAGAAGGGAAGAGATCTACAAAAGCTACCACCCACATCCGTCTATGTTTTCTCTGCTGAAATGCATCATCCCATTTCCTCTAAACCCTATTCATTCAATACATTCAAGCAAAACAGGGAATCTCTCAACAGACAAATGGATAAATAAGCTGTGGTATAGGGGATTTCCCTGATGGTCTAGTGGCTAATACTCTGAGTTTCCCATGCAGGGGGCCCAGGTTCGATCCCTGGTCAGAGAACTAGATCCCACATGCTGCAACTAAGAGTTTGCTGAAGCAAAACATCCTACATGTCTGGATGCAACTAAGACCTGGTAGAGCCAAATAAAAGAATTAATTAATTTAAAAAAAGAGGAGGTGGGAGGGGGGTTCAGGATTGGGAACTCATGTACACCTGTGGCGGATTCATGTCAATGTATGGCAAAACCAATACAGTATTGTAAAGTAAAATAAAATAAAAACAAAAACAAACAAACAAACAAAAACAAAAAAATAAATAAAAAAGATTTGAAAGAAAAAGAAGCTGTGGAATTTATCAATACATACAATGGAATACTACTCGGTTGTAAAAAAGAACAAAAATTTGTAGCAACATGGATGGACTTGGAGGGCATTATGCTAACTGAAAAAAGTCAGACACAGGAAGACATGCTATATAATATCACTTATATGTGGAATCTAAAAAATACAACAAACTAGTGAATAAAACAAAAAGAAGCATACGCAGATATAGAGAATAAATTAGGGTTACCAGAGGGGTGAGAAAAGTGGGGGAGGGGCAAAACAGGGGTGGGAGATTTAAAAAAAAACGATGAGATTATATGTGTGTGAAAAATTTGAAAATTGTAAAGTATTATAGAATTTAAAAAATCTTTCATTCAATATTTTTTTTTTTTTAAGGAAGACATCTATACTTCCCTTGTGACTCAGAGGGTAAAGCGTCTGCCTACAATGCGGGAGACCTGGGTTCGATCCCTGGGTCAGGAAGATCCCCTGGAGAAGGGAATGGCAACCCACTCCCCTACTCTTGCCTGGAAAATCCCATGGACGAAGGAGCCTGGTAGGCTACAGTCCATGGGGTTGAAAAGAGTTGGACACGATTGAGCAACTTCACTTCATTTAGAATCTTGCATTCAATTTTTTTTTTAAAGGAAGCCATCTTGAAATCAAATGTGCATCTTGACAGCCTCAGTTCCGTCACTGCGAGGAGATGAGCTGCAGGAAGGTGGAGAGTCAGAAGGGAGATGGCTCAGGAGGAAAGGCAACATGGACTCGCAACTCAGGCAGAACTAGTGACCAGCAGCTCCCAGGCGGTCCGTTCAGGGGTCACCAAAGACCGTCAGGTGGGGCTTCATGTGAGACTGGTAACTGAACCCCTCCAGGGCTGCCCTGTCTCTTCCTCTGCTACCTCGAAATGCTGCCTATTTCACAGAGAGCTACACAGATACAGCCACCTCCTATGTATCATATGGGGGGAATCTAGGACTTCTCATAGTTTTGAATACCATGTATACCACACTTCTAGCCCTGGCCATCTAGGAGTATTGTATGGAATTTCCAAAATAAGGACAAGGAGACACTAAACAGATAAGGAGGACTTCCCTAGTGGTCCAGTGGTTAAGAATCTGCCTGCCAATGCAGGGGACACGGGTTCGAGCCCTGGTCCAGGAAGATCCCACATGCAGCAGGGCAACAAAGCCTGCACACCACAACTTCTGATGCCACTGCTCCGGAGCCCGTGCTCTGCAACAAGAGAAGCCAACGTACGCAACCAGAGAGTCGCCCCTGCCACCGCAACTGGAGAAAACCTGCCTGCAGCAATGAAGAGCCAGTGCAGCCAAAAGTAAATAGATATATTTTTAAAAGATTAAGGAAGTATCCTTTTATGCTTACCATGTGTGTGGTACCTCAAAGACACCTCAGAGTGAACCAGTTCTCCTATTTGTTCTTTTCAGTCCGTACAAACAGTCCTCTATTATAAATTTGGAATGTGTGGTATCATAATCTGGAGGATAAATTGTTCAGAAAAACATAGCTATAAGTTCAATATTTTCAACAAGGATAGATTATTAAGGGACAGATGAGAAATTTGCATATCCATGTAGACTGCCAAGATACGTCCTGTCCCTAGAAAGGCACGGCCATTTAAAGATGAAACACAGAAGCGGATCAACAGGATTCTGATTCACCTCGTATCTTTAAAATAGAATGCCTAAAAGTATTTTGATGGTACCTTATAAATAGCATCAATAGAAAATGGAACTAATGGGTAATTTTCAACTGGGGGAATTCAGAGCAGGGGATATCAATATCTGTGATGCTTACTCGGTTCATTTACTAACTCACATGTGCTACACAGAATTATTTAACACCTACTAAACGCACTCTGCTAGGATACAAAGATGCAAAAGATTTTGACCTTGCTCTAAAAGTTGGTAGCCTGTTTCTGAACTATAATTTTTCCTTTCCCAATCCTCCCACCTTTGGAAAGCAGAAGTAATGCAACAGATGAACTGGATTTTTTTAGAATGTGATTTTTATAATAGTTGTTTTACCTTGAAGTGAAATGTGACTTTAGTTGTTTGACCTTGGAGTGCATATTCCCATAAAAGGTATGTTTTAGATAGAGATTGGGTCTCAGTCTAGATTGACACAGAAACCTAGCTCATCTATTATATGCCCCAAATCTATACATATGCTCTACAGTGTTACACAATCTGGTGTATACGTCTGTGTGTGTCATTTAGTCATATCTGACTCTTTGTGACCCCGTGGACTGTAGCCTGCCAACTTCTCTGTCCATGGTATTCTCTAGGCAGAAACACTGGGGTGGGTAACGTTTCCCTTCTCCAGGTGATCTTCCTCACCCAGGCATTAAACCTGGGTCTCCTGCATTGCAGGTGGATTCTTTATTGTCTGAGCCACCAGGGAAGCTCAAAACATACTATAAAACTTAAGAAACTAGCTGGGATTTTTTTAGTATAAATTGCAATTCATTGTGATTTTAGAGTATAAGATTATTTTCAAAAACAGAAGAAAAAAAAAAAAGAGAGAGAGACTTCCCTGGTGGTCCAGTGGCTAAGACTCCATGCTTACAATACAGGGGGCCTGGGTTCTATCTCTGGTCAGGGAATGAGATCCCACATGCTGCAAGTAAACATCTTTTATGCTGCAACTAAAAATCTTACATGCCACAACTAAGTCCTAGTGCTGCCAAATAAATAACTAAATTAATTTTTTAAAAAGCAGACAAAAAAAAAAACTCATCATGAACATTGCAGAAAATCTGCTAATATTTTGCCTGAAAAACAGATCTAAGATATGAGGGAAATTTCACCCTAATGGAATGGAAAGTGAAAGTCGCTCAGTCATATCTGACTCTTTGTCATCCCGGGGCCTATACAGTCCATGGAATTTTCCAGGCCAGAATACTGGAGTGGGTAGCCATCTCCTTCTCCAGGGGATCTTCCCAACCCAGGGATCGAACCCAGGTCTCCCACATTGCAGGCAGATTCTTCACCAGCTGAGCCACAAGGGATGGAAAGGTAAAGGGAAATATTTGAGTTGACCCTAAAGCAAGTTCAAAAGAGTGATTGCATTGGTTTCTTCACATCATTTTAAAATATTTCTAGGGACATCCAGACACTCACTTTTGTTCCTGACAAATTTCATTTTACAGTCAAGAAAGAGAGAAGATGGAAAAAACCAGACATGATATGAGAAGAGGTTTTCCTGAAATAAATAGGAAATAGATGGAAGTGAGATAGGAAAAAAAAAAAAAAAAACAGAAGGGGCTTAGAGAGGACTTCTAGCAGGTATGTGAAGGAAATTGATTCTTGGAGCCAGGGTTATCTGTGTAGCGATAATTAAAGGGGAAAAAGAAAGTAGATGTGGGAACCACTCAAATAACCTTCTCAAGTAATTGGCAAAAAACGAGACCACAGGATTCCAGTTACTAGGTAGTACCTTGGATGTCAAACAACTTGGTGAAAGGCTGATGAGAGGAAGAGGAGCACACAAAAACGCAGTCCATAGCTTAGGCGCGATCTTAAATAGCCACGTGTGTATCTATGACAGTGGTCACGGCCTCTCTGAAGCCTTCCTATATTCATGCTTGCTGAATTTCAAGTTTGTGTTCTTCCAGAAAGTGACATTTTAAAAACAACTTTGTAGTCACGACCATTTCAGACTCATTAATTTCACCCATCATCCTCATCACTCTCACAGCATGAAATCTTGCAAGTACTGTTTTGTCTAGTCTTCCTCAATCTATTTAATGCTGAACATTAAAGCCATTTCTTGTGTATTAAAAATCTTGGTTGCAGATCTTTATGTTTTAAAAGCACATGGAAAAGCAATAAGTACACCAATCCAAGAGAAGATTTCAGTTAGATAAATTTCCCATAATTTCATTATTATATGAGGTGTCAGTGAAGAGAGCTTATGAATCTGGGCTACCTGAAGCCGCTTGTTATATGAGGTGCCTGTGAGCTGACAATGAACTTCTATTAATATGCACTGAAAATTTTGGGCATCTGATGATCATAGCCAGGAACTTGAAGGATTCCTATTCTTAATGAGCCTATGATTAAAATAGGAACTCCATAAAGAGACATGAGTACATGTGAAATAACACTACTGATCAATAGATCACTAATTTGTTTAAAGGGGAAAACATCTGCCATGGATTATGTTAATTAATTTATCTAATTGGAGAACAGATTAAGCTAAATATGTTTTTTTTTTTTTTCCAGTGATCCTCCCTAATGTTTGCTTAAAGGAAGACAAGCCTTTTGAAGAACTGTCCTATTTCCATTCAAGAACTCCAGACAGCAGCTATCTAGCTATGGCTATCCATCAGCATACATACGCCTGCTTGTTTCTGCCCAAGATGTTATCGGACATCCACATAGCAAACGTTAACAGTTCTTCATACAGGACAATTACATAGAATTAAAAGGAAGGAATAAAGTGTGAGATGAGGAGAGAGATTTTAGTTTTTAATGTCATATATAGACTTCCATGATTCCCAGGTGGCACAAAGATAAAAAATCTGCTTCCCAATGCCAGAGATGCAAGAGACATGGGTTTGATCCCTGAGTTGGGAAGAGACCCTGGAGAACAAAATGGCAACCCACTCCAGTATTCCTGCCTGGAAAACCCCATGTACAGAGGCCTCGTAGGCTACAGTCAATGGGGTCGCAAAGAGTCAGACACTACTTAGCAACTCAATAAAAACAACATAGACTTCCATTCTGTTTGACTTCGCTGTGTGAATATGTAAACAAACAAACAAAATTTAAATGTAAAAACACTCATATATTGTGTTTCAGTGAAAACACAAAATATTTGGGCCCCTGTGCTTGCTTGAGAAAACACCGGGAGGAACAGTCCCTTTAGGGCTTTGACTCCAGGTACCCATGTAGGAAACAATTGAGCCCTCAAACTAACCAACAGCTTTAAGCAGTAGCCACGTCAGTCTGAATTTTCCTCATGCTTTTGGAATTTGGAAATGACAGACACAGGATAACTATGTGGCCACCGCTAATACATGACAAACTCAGTATCAAGTCAAAAAAGATGGAGGCCTTTGTGGATGCTTTTGGATGGTTAGCTTTGACTATGAGAGACACGCCTTTCTTTAACTGGCACTTCCAGCCAATGGAGAGAATATAATCTAACTCTTTTCTCAAAGTGTAAGGTGCTTGCACTATCCCAGAACAAGGAAGCATTTACACCTGCAACTAAATGGTTATAATTTTGATTTAGTGTAGTTGGGATGTACATGGCTCCAGACTATCAGACTTACTGCTTTCATTCATTCATGGAGTATGAGCTTTGAATTGCCAGAGAGCATAGGCCTGGTTATTCTCAGGCTTATTTTCAGTGACTAAATATGAAATTTCATCCTTTCTCTCCCTTATTTTCCTCATATAAAGCCAACTAACGAACCTTGGCTAAAAGATCAAGCAAATTTACCATCAGAGAGTGAAATCTAACATCTGCTTTCTTTTGGTATTATGGAAAAACATGCTAATTTTTTTAAAAGGGGATGCTATGTAAAATGTATAATTTAAATCATTTTCAGGTATAAGTATGTTATGTAATCACCGCAGATGGTGACTACAGCCATGAAATTATGCTTACTCCTTGGGAGGAAAGTTATGACCAACCTGCTGCTAAGTCACTTCAGTCGTGTCGGACTCTGTGCGACCCCATAGACGACAGCCCGGCAGGCTCCCCTGTCCCTGGGATTCTCCAGGCAAGAACACTGGAGTGGGTTGCCATTTCCTTCCCCAATGCATGAAAGTGGAAAGTGAAAGTGAAGTCACTCAGTTGTGTCCGACCCTCAGCGACTCCATGGACTGCAGCCTACCAGGCTCCTCCGTCCATGGAATTTTCCAGGCAAGAGTACTGGAGTAGGGTGCCGTTGCCTTCTCCATGACCAACCTAGACAGCATATTAAAAAGCAGAGACATTACTTTGCTGACAAAGGTCCTTCTAGTCAAAGCTGTGGTTTTTCCGGTAGTCATGTATGGATGTGAGAGTTGGACTATAAAGAAAGCTGAGCACTGAAGAATTGATGCTTTTGAACTGTGGTGTTGGAGAAGGCTCTTGAGAGTCCCTTGGACTACAAGGAGATCCAACCAGTCCATCCTAAAGGAGATCAGTCCTGAGTGTTCATTGGAAGGACTTATGCTAAAGCTGAAACTCCAATACTTTGGCCACCTGGTGAAGAACTGACTCATTAGAAAAGACCCTGATGCTGGGAGGGATTGAAGGCGGAAAGAGAAAGGGGGTGACAGAGGATGAGATGGTTGGATGGCATCACTGACTCTATGGACATGAATTTGGGTAAACTCTGGGAGTTGATGATGACAGGGAGGCCTGGCGTACTGCAGTCCATGGGGTCGCAAAGAGTCGGACATGACTGAGTGACTGAAATGAATTGAACTGAACTGATGTTATGTAATAGCAAGTAAGGGTTTGGCATTAAAAATAAATCTTCCAAAGTGCAAAATAAACAAACAAACAAACAACCCATGGACCTCAGTAGAGTTAATGTCTGTGTCACCTGAGAGGAAATGATGGAGAGGGCAAAACTTCAGCCTGGGTAATTAAATCCATGACTACCAGCACAGTGGTTGCTGTTGTTTAGCCACTAAGTAGTATGTGACTCTTTTGCGACCCCATGGGCTATGGGCCTGCAAATCTCCTCTGTCCATGGGATTTCCCAGGCAAGAACACTGAGATGGGTTGCCATTTTTTTTCAGAGGATCTTCCTGACCCAGGGATCAAACTTGCCTAACCCTCACCCTTCATTGCAAGCAGATTCTTTACTACTGTGCTAATTTTTTATGAGCTAATTTCTTGCATAAAAAAAAATCAAGCTAGAAAGGTATTGTCTGGCCTCAGGCACAAACAGGGTCTGAGAAAATTCCTTTTTCTAGATTCTCAGGTCTTACACTTTGCTGAGCAGCAGAACATATAATACATTAACTGTAGAATAAATGTTAATGTTTACTACATTGACATCTGGCAATAAACTCAGTGGCTTTTGTATTTTGAATTGCCAGAGGAACTCTGTCGAGTTTTCTGCAGGAGGGCTACGATGGGCCTCTTTCCTAATATCATTTTGAAGTGCATGAACCTGGGATACACTGATATGAGGGAGGCACATAAAACCCTTGCCATGGGACTTGCCTTGTGGTCCAGTGGCTAAGTCTCTACATCTCCAGTGCAGGGTGTCTGGGTTCGATCCTTGGTCGGGGAACTAGATCCCACATGTGGCAACTAAGATTCAGTGCAGCCAAATAAATAAATACAGAAATAAAACACTTACCACTTCTACAAGCCCAGGTTGTTGCAGTGAAAATGGAGTAATTCCATCTGCATGAGTCCACCTTCTCATATCTTGAGAAGACCTGACCTATATTTTTTAAGTTCCTTTATTAATCCTGATGTGTTTTCAGGTTTTAGATACTAATCTACCTTACCTTACAGGAATTCCTTTGTGTTACAGTGACCTTCCTGTAAAGGTCATCACCATCAGGGTGTTATTTTCCTGGGGAGACTAAGTATGTTTTGAGCTACAATTTTATATAGTACAATTTTCTTCTAATGGACTTCTTCTGAGCAGGATTGAATTTTTTAAATCACATTTTATAGGATCTGATGACATCAGAAAAGTGACCTCGGAGCAGTGTAATGTCTGATGTAGCATAACTTAAATTTTTCAACAATTTCTTACATATGCACGATTAGGGCTTAAATAATTTTCCAAATAAAGCAAAAATCTGTACATCTTTGGTGAGCAAATCTGTCATGGGATGGTTAAAGATTTCTCATAAAAGCCTCTGATTCATGATGATTAAGCAGCAAGTAATAAAAACAGATTCACCACTACCACCTTCCCTCTTACTTCTGGCTGACATAAGCTGGCAAGGTTATTGCTCTGCAAATCTGCCTGTTAGGTCATCGAGGCCATGTATATGTCAGGACTAAGTGGACATTTAACGTTTCTGAAGTTAATAGCAGGAAGGACCGTTAGAAAACGCATAAACAAACCAGAGTATTCTTTAAATTTCTTTTATGAAAGGTAAACATTTGCTAATCTATGTGAGACTGTATACTAGGTTTCTCAATTGAAGAGGTAACCCTGAACCTCACATAGAATTGGAAAATTAAATATGATATTGTTCTATGGGAAGTATTCATGTTCATAAGAAGATTTAACAAGTTGGATTAAATACATACAATAAAAGCTGACAAGAAATGAAACCAAATAGGAATTACCTACTATTCTTTGAAACATTTTCTGAGGTTTGCGTTTGGAAGATTATATATATTTACAGACAGCCAAAACAAGTTGTTCAAATAGTTTCAAAGTCCTATGTCACTGACTTCAGTATAAGGCCATCAAATGGTTAAATGAATTTTTTCTTCTTCGCAACAGATTATTTTGGCATTGTAAAACCATCACGTCTATCCACAACTTCAAAATGAGGTGAGGAGGGGGAGGTTCCAAGAACACTTCCAGAAGACAATTTATTTTTCTTATTCTTAAAGATCTCATCACCATCAATTAGTATTCATTAATCATTCCAGACTGCTCTGCAGAACTGAAATGGCTCCTGCCTGAATCTAACTCCCTCTACCTCTGACATACATAAGAGTAACACTCCATTTGTTCTGCATTGTTAGGGAATGAAGTGATGCATGTCAGAGAATTTTCTAGAAAACAGATGATTGTTTATTTTTAAGAAAGAAACCTCTACTTCCATTCACCTTGTTTAAGTTAAATCTTTATAACATGCAGCAATATTCATCCGTTTTCTTAAATATGGCACAGGAAAACTTAAACTAAGCATTTCTAAACTTGTTTAAAAGTGAAAGTCGCTCAGTTGTGTTCGACTCTTTGTGACTCCGTGGACTATAGGGTCCATGGAATTCTCCAGGCCAGAATACTGGAGTGGGTAGCCGTTCCCTTCCCTGGAGGATCTTCCCAAACCAGGGACCAAACCCAGGTCTCTTGCATTGCAGGCGGATTCTTTTCCAGCTGAGTCACAAGGGAAGCCCAAAACTTGTGAGGCGATGACCACTAATGCTGACCCTGAACTTCACATGAATTTGAAAAGTAAATATGACATTCAGTTCAGTTCACTCAGTTGTGTCCGATTCTCTGCGACCCCATGGACTGCAGCCTGCCAGGCCTCCCTGTTCATTACCAACTCCTGGAGTTTACTCAAACTCATGTCCATTGGGTCGGTGATTCCGTCTAACCATCTCATCCTCTGTCATCCCCTTCTCTTCCCTCTTTCAATCTTATAACTTAACAAAATTATCAAGAAGCAGCTGAGAGGTGGGAGTGGAATTTTCTGGGGAGGCAATCAAGCCCTGGAATTAAGAATCTAGATTATTGTGGACCTGGCCTCTGCCTCTGTCAGCTGTGCAAACTTCATCAGTTATCAAAGCTTTCTGCATGTTAGTTTCTGCATTAAAATACTAACAATAGTACTCATTGAATTGTTGGAAAGATGAAACTCTTGCAAAAGACTTAGACCAGTGCCAAGCACAGCGTGAACAAACCTTAGCTCTTGTGATGGTTAGTCCCACTTTCATTTTTTAATGTTCAATATTCAATCTGTTCTATTGTGGGAAAACAGGCGCACCATATTTAAAACTGCACATAACAGAGCATGAGCTGAGCTTAAAACAGGAAACTTATGAGCTATTTTGGCTGCTTCATAATGGTTTTTATTTAGCTTGGAGAGTTTTAAAACATTATAGTAAGAACATTTTACATGGGATCTACACTCACAAGAAGTTTTTAAGTGTACAATGCAGTACTGTTAACCATGGGCACGATGTTGTACAGCAATCTCTACATGTTATTCTTCTTACATAACTGAAACTTTACATCCATTGAGCAGCAATTCCCCAGTTCACCTGCTCCCAGGCCCTGGCATCCACCATTCTACTCTCTGCTTCTTTGTGTTTGGCTACTTTAAATACTTCTATAAGTGGAATCATACTGTATTTGTCCTTCTGTGACTGGCTTATTTCACCTAGCATAATGTCCTCAAGATTCATCTATGTTGTTAAATCTAGTAGGATTTCCTTCCTTTTAAAGTCTGAATGAAATGTCACTGTATGTATATATGTACCGCATCTTTATCTACTCATCTGCTGATAGACGTTTACGTGGCCTCCATATCTTGGCTATTGTAAATGATGCTGCAATGAATATGGGAGTACAAATACCTCTTCAAGATCCCTACTGCAAATTTTGTGGGTAAATACTCAGATTTTGGAATTGCTGAATTATAAGGCTGCTGCTGCTAAGTTGCTTCAGTCATGTCTGACTCTGTGTGACCCCATAGACGGCAGCCCACCAGGCTCCCCTCTCCCTGGGATTCTCCAGGCAAGAACACTGGAATGGGTTGCCATTTCCTTCTCCAATGCTGAAAGTGAAAAGTGAAAGTGAAGTCGCTCAGTTGTGTCCGACTCTTAGCGACCCCATGGACTGCAGCCCACCAGGCTTCTCCATCCATGGGATTTTCAAGGCAAGAGTACTGGAGTGGGGTGCCATTGCCTTCTCCGGAATTATATGGCAGTTCTATTTTAAATTTTTTCTGTAGTATTTTCCATAACGGCAGCATAAATTTACATTCCTACTTACCCCTTACATTCCCATCAAGAGTGAGAATTTCTCTTTATTCTTGCCAACTTCTGTTTTTTGGATAATATTAGTAGCCATTCTAATAGGTGTGAGGTGGTATCTCCTTGTAGCTTTGATTTTCATTTCCCTAATGATCAGTGATATTGACCATCTTTCCATGTACCTGCTGCCCATCTGTATTTGTTCTTTGAAGAAATTTCTATTAAAGTCCCTTGCCCACTTTAAAGTCTGGCTACTATTATTTTCCTTTTCTGACTTGTTTTGCTATTGAGCTATAGGATTTCCTTTTAGATTTTGGATATTAACTCATCAGACGTATGGTTTAAAGTATTTTCTCTCATTCTGTTAACTTACTTAGAGATTTTTGACTCTGCCCAAAGTGTGCAAATTTCTGAATACTTAACCCATTAAAAGAAAAATCTATGCATGAACATGAACTTAAGTAACACAGAGATGGACTTGGCTGAAATAATCTTTTAAATATATTTTTACAAATGATATCATTAATTTAAAAAACCAATTGGAGGATTATGACAAAAAATGGCATTAAAAATTACAAAGCAGATGCTCACATAGGACACATTGCTTCAAGTATTTTTAATATTAAATACTTTAAATTGATATATAGGGCTGGCCAAAAAGTTCATGTTGATTTTTCCATACAATGGTATGAAGAAGTCTAAATGAACTTTTTGTTCAACCCAGTACTAATTAGTGCTTTATATATGCACTCAAATAGGCCTTTCTTTACCTTTACACAGTATAAATTACTTTAATTGGAATTACGTGGGTTACTGTGACTACATGGCACTTAAAAAGTAGTTTGTAATAGTTTATTCACTAATTCAGAAACACTTCTGTATTTACGCTTTAGAAGTCACAAGATTTCTTTTAAAATGTCTGTGCCTTTCCTTTATCTATTTTCAAACATTGCAAAATGGTTTTCTTTAAAAACGTCAATGTATGGCAGAACCAATACAATATTGTAAAGTAAAATAAATAAGCAATTAAAAAAAAGTAACTGGGAAAAAAGATATGTCAATCTGAAAGTGAATAAAACAATTAGAAAAAAATAAAAAATAAAAACTGAGAATATGGCATATCCATCAACACCTGAGAAAGGACACAGATAAACAAATGAAATCAGCCAACTCACTCTGCCCATGCCTGTGCGGTTTGGGCAACAGGCAGGAATTAAGGCAGCTCTAATTGAATTGCTACTCTTTTGGTTTTATCCTCTAGCCTCACAATCCACAGAATCTGCAGAATCTCAAATGTGCCTCAGATATCTAAGAGTTTAAAAACCCTGATGGCCAAATACTTCATTCCTATGACCTTACCCTCTTAGCATAGAGCCGGCAGATGACATAATGTGGGTTTCACCCGTGAGCTAACTCATGTCTCACTTCTTTCCCCCTGAGTGAATAACTCCTCTCTCCTCTTTACCAAAGGATGCTAGTTTTTCATCTGCCTGCTAAACAAACAGATTTAGGAAGCACTTCCATTTCTATGAAAGTAACATGTTCTAGAAATACAAGATACATAGAACCCTCTTACACATGACTCATGATTGGAGATTTGTCTGGAATTTAGGTTTCCTCATGCCTCCTACCTGGAAGAAGACATGTGCATTAGATGAAGCTGAGTTTAAAGTAGGAAGTCTATAGACCTATAACCACTGGGTTTTGGAAGTACATGTAAAAATATAGACACACTGTGATAAAGTATTTGAGCTGATTCTGTAGTGTCCTGGCATTGTGCAGGGTTGGCAAAGCTTTTCTGTAAAGAGCTAAATGTTGATACATTATACATTTTATGGGCTATATGTCTCTGTTGCAACTATTCAACCAGGCTGTGGTACTGTGGAAGTAGCCATAGACAATACAGAAACAAATGGGCATGGCTCTGTTCCAATAAAACTTTATTGACAAAACCAGGCATCACGTCAGCTTGGTCTACTGCTGTATTTTCTTGACTTCTATGATAGCAAAAGATGATAGGGTGTACGATCTAAGAAATGAATTAGAATCCCAGCTCTGACAGTTATTCTCAGAATGACTCTGGAAAGTTCTTAAACTTTTCTGAGCCTTCATTCTTTGTGGGAAGTGAAGTGAAGTGAAGTCACTCAGTCGTGTCCGACTCTTTGCGACCCCATGGACTGTAGCCTACCAGGCTCCTCCCTCCATAGGATTCTCCAGGCAAGAGTACTGGAGTGGGTCACCATTTCCTTCTCCAGGGTTCTTTGTGGGAAGGAGATAACAAAACCTAATTTGGAGGCCTGTGATGAGGGTTATATGAGACAATAATTACAAAGTGCTGAGCTTGCTGGCTGGCACATCCAGCCAATGTATGTGGTACATATCAGTTCCTTTACGTAATTCCATTTCTGTTTCCTCAGGACATCCTCTTCCAGAAGGAACTATTATTACATCCTCACACCAGTTTCAAACTGCTCTGGCAACACCAACCTCAAGTCTGGCTACCAAAGGGATCTTGGCAGACACGGTGCTCCTATCAAGCAGCTATGAGGGGATGAGGCACAGAACGCGGTTTTTCTCCCTCCAGGAGCTGAAAGATGTACCAACCCCTGTGGGCAGAGGAGCCTGGCGGGCTGCAGTCCATGTTGCAAAGAGTCAGATACCACTGAGCAACTCAGCACGCATGTACCATCCTAAAACTTTTCAATTTCAGAATGATTGAATTGGGCCAGAATTACCCCTGTCATTAAGCCTGCCTCTGCAGATGGCAGCCCCAAAGAGGATAAAAGGTGTGTGTGTGTGTGCGTGCCTGTGTATTGTCACACTATGAAATGTGACATGAATACAACAGCACACGGCTAATCCATCTCTGGCACTGTGCAACAGGGCCACGTTTCTCATTTCCTGTTTCCATATATCTAGCTCTATGACAGAAGTCCTACAACCATTCCCATCTCACCCTCCAGCAACTGAGGGGAAGGAGAAAACCAAGTTCTCTTGAAATCATTCCTGCCTGACTTTTAAAGGCCCTTGCCTCCAACCTTGCTAAGCACATTTTTTAGATAACACACTTGTTTTGAGATTATGATCTATTTTTTAAAAATATAAATGATAAAGAAAAACCTTTCTTATTGAGAATATTTTTCATTCCCATGCTTACAAACAGTATTTCATTCAACCTCCAGGTGAGGCTGACAAGGGGACAAACTTCAGAGTCTTGCTGCCTGGCTGGAAACTTTCCTCTGCTCTTGAATGGCTCTGACCAAGGCCAATTATTAAACCTCATTTTCTTTGCCTGAGAAATTCCTATTTCATAAATTGGTTGTGAAAGTTAAATTAGATAATGCATGGAATGCTCTTAACAGGACATCTAACATGAAAACTCCTCATTAAGCATGAGTTATTGTAATTGTTATCATCCCCAGTTAATAGACCTACACAACAAAGCATTAGGAGTCACGTGCTTTTCTGGATGTTCACCTGGCAAGGTCCTGCTAGGGGCAGAATTCGGTTTTCCATACTACACAGGGACTACTTTCATAGGCTGTCTATCAAATTTCATGACCTTTTAAAGTCAACGCTACCATATTAAAGTATTTCATTAATGAAGATACTTAGTCTCATTAGTTTTAAACTCTTCTTGAAGAAGTCAGAGAGAGAAAGGGAGTTCCTGGGATATAGGGACACAGGAAAGGAAATGATGAATTCGTTTTTATGGTTACTCTTAGATTACCATCTGAATTGTCTCTGCCCTTTTTATTAACGATATGCATCCAGGATACACATTCAACTTTTTTTTTTTTTTTTTTTTGCTTTCAAACTTGTCACAGCCAGGATGGCTGCTTAGGGCAGAAGTGTCAGAGCACAGAAAGATAATGGTAAGAAGAAAAAAGTGCTTCCACAGTGTTCTCCTCTCTGAAACACCATGACTCCACAAAACGACAGTTATCTGGCTCCCTCCTCTCAGTGCCAGTCACTCAAACCAGCAGCAGATTTGACTTTTTCATCTGCTTTATCAGGGATTTATTCCTTATCTTGTTTCTCCCTTCTTCAGTTGGATCTGAGCTCTGAACTTCCCTTGAAGCTCCTTTGACAGGACTGAGCTCCCAAGGGCTTAACTAGGGACTTGAAGACAGACGAAACCATTGCGGTGAGATGCTTACTACTTGAGATGCTAATAAGCTTAAATAGAAACATCCTCTCTGTTACAGAACGGGCACCTTGGCACATTTGTACTTATCAAAGTACCATTTCACCAGGTGATAAAGATTTCGCTGAAGAATGACAGGAACTATATGTTTATAAGATGTCCCTGCATTTAAGGATGTAAAAACATCCCATAAACTACAGGTCATTTTTCTCTCACTGGGGTCTAGGCTCACCGAGAATGAAATTTTTCCAAGGTTTCATAAAACCAGCACTAGATTTGTGAAGACAACACCAAGTTGTCTGAGAAAAGAATTCAGTTTCATCTACCTGACTGCTTGATTTCCCATCATCCATTTCGTGTTGACACAAATGTTTCAAGGCTATCTTTCATGATGAGAATGAATGCTGAGTGCTTATCAAACACACTGGATAGTTGTAGGACAGAGGTCCCTAGCCTTTTTGACACCAGGGATCAATTCTGTGGAAGATAATTAGTCCAAGGACCAGGGCAGGAGGGATGGTTTGGGGATGACTCAAACACATTACATTTATTGTGTTGCTGTTGTTGCTGTTTAGTTGCTAAGCTGTGTACAACTCTTGTGACCCCGTGGCTGTAGCCCACCAGGCTCCTCTGCCCATGGGATTTCCCAGGCAAGTATACTGGAGTGGGCTGCCATTTCCTTCTCTGGGGATCTTCCTGACCTAAGGATCAAACTTGTGTCTCTTGCTTGGCAGCCAGATTCCTTATTACTGAGCCACCAGGGAACCCCCATATATTGTGCCCTTTATTTATATTATTATTATTACATCAACTTCATCTCAGATCATCTACCATTAGATCCTGGAGGTTTGGGAGACCCTGGTTGTAGAATATTATATGATGGTATGCCATGTACCAAGTTAAGACCGTATGGCAACCCATCTGAACCAAAATCAAGAAGGTAAATTTCATCTTCCATCCATGGGATTTTTCAGGCAAGAACACTGGAGTGGGTTGCCATGCTCTCCCTCCAGGGATCTTCCCAATCCAGGGATTGAACCCACATCTCTTATGTCCCCTGCATTGGCAGGCAGATTCTTTACCACTAGTGCTCCCATCTCATGGTTACTCCTGTCAAAGAGAGAAAACAAGTGGGAATAATTCTAATGATGTGTTACATTTGTCCTAAAATTCCAAATGACACCTTGGATGACTTAAGGCAAACAGTGAATAATCTTTAAATTTGGGGCTTGTGTATTGCAAGACTATTAGGAACAAATTAGGTTCTGTATGAAAAAGTTCTAGTGAAGCATAGTGCTGGGAGCCAGGAGACAAAAGCTCTAAATTTGGTAAGACCAAGACTAGATCTGTGACCTCAGTTAAGCCATTTGAACCACTTTTCATAAGTCTTTTCATTAATGAAATGATGACTAGCTTAGATGACACCCATAGATCTTTCCAGCTCTGTCACTGTCACAAGAAAATAGACCTCGCAGAACATCAGGTTTGGGGCTCAGGTGACAGCGAAAGTGAAGGCGCTCAGTCATGTCCGACTCTTTGTGATCCTATGGACTGTAGCCCGCCAGGCTCCTCTGGCCATGGGATTTTCCAGGCAAGAATACTGGAGTGTTCTTGGAGAAGGAAGGGAACCTTCCCAACTCAGGGACTGAACTCGTATCTCCTGCAATGCAGGCAGACTCTACTGTCTGAGCCACCAGAGAATCCCTGGTGCTCAGGAGTGCTGTATAATAGGTGATGTGCCCTTTTGATGTGCCTTCTTTTACTGTCTCAACTTTCCCTCGACCTAGAACTCCCTTTGTTTATTCAATCACTCAGAGTTCTACTCTCAATCAGAATTTGATTTTGAGGAAGAGACAGAATTAATCACTTACATGTTTATATGAAGCAGTCCTTGGAAGGAAAGTTATGACAAACCTACACAGCATATTAAAAGCAGAGACATTACTTTGCCAACAAAGGTCCATCTAGTCAAGGCTATGGTTTTTCTAGTAGTCATGTATGGATGTGAGAGTTGGACTGTGATGAAAGCTGAGCACCGAAGAATTGATGCTTTTGAACTGTGATGTTGGAGAAGACTCTTGAGAGTCCCTTGGACTGCAAGGAGATCCAACCAGTCCAACCCAAAGGAGATCAGTCCTGAATATTCATTGGAAGGACTGATGCTGAAGCTGAAACTCCAATATTTTGGTCACCTGATGTGAAGAACTGACTCCTTGGAAAAGACCCCGATTCTGAAAAAGATTGAAGGCGGGATGAGAAGGGGATGACAGAGGATGAGATGGTTGGATGGCATCACTGACCCGATGGACATGAGACTGAGCAAGCTCTGGGAGCTGGTGACATACAGGGAAGCCTGGCGTGCTGCAGTCCATGGGGTCACAAAGAGTCAGACACGACTGGGTGACTGAACTGAACTGAACTGAATGAAGCAAAGACCACGTGGTCCCTATTTAAAGGCATGAGAAATACCACTGATCTCATGCAGCCTCCACCTCAAACGTGGATCACAAATCCAGCAACGTCTGCATCTTCACTGAAACCACCGTGGTTTGGCCACCATCCTGCTTTGCCTGGACGCAGCCGCAGACTCATGATAGTGCCCTTGGCTGCCACGCCCACTGGTCACCCAGCAGCCTCAGTGCTCTTCCCAAGGTCCACTCAGATCACGTGAGCCCCTGGCTGAACTTCCTTAAATACTCCACACTGTATTCAGGAGAAAATCTCAACCCTACACTGGCCTACACATTCCTGTTTAACTTGACCTTGGCCAGTCTCTTCCCTTCATTCCTTGAGTCACAAGGACTTTAAAAATATTTTTGAGGGAATTCCCTGGGGGTCCAGTGGTTAGGTCTCTGTGCTTTTACTGCAAGAGGATCTGGTAACTGAGATCCCACAAGCCTCACTACAAAAACTAACTAACTAAGCAAGAAAGCAAGTAGTTACTGCAAATAGAGAAATAGACTGATGGGATTATTACACCCATAAAATAATTTTTTTTGGAGACACAATAGGCTCATCTCTGCCTTGGGGGCTTGTCACTTCTTATCCTCTCTGCCTAAGCCCCTCAGTTCTGTTTAGTTCAGTCGCTCAGTTGTGTCAGACTCTTTGCAACCCCGTGGACTGCAGCACGCCAGGCTTCCCTGTCCATCACCAACTCCCAGAGCTTGCTCAAATTCACATCCATTAAGTCAGTGATGCCATCCAACCATTTCATCCCCTTCTGGCCCCAACTTCAATCTTTCCCAGCATCAGGGTCTTTTCTAATGAGTCAGCTCTTCACATCAGGTGACGAAAGTATTGGAGTTTCAGCTTCAGCATCAGTCCTTCCAATGAATATTCAGGACTGATTTCCTTTAGGATTGACTGATTTGATCTCCTTGCAGTCCAAGGGACTCTCAAGAGTCTTCTCCAACACCATAGTTCAAAAGCATCAATTCTTCAGCACTCAGCTTTCCTTACGGTCCAACTCTCACATTCATACATGACTACTGGAAAAACCATACCTTTGACTAGATGGACCTTTGTTGGTAAAGTCATGTCTCTGCTTTTTAATATGCTGTCTAGGTTGGTCATGGCTTTTCTTCCAAGGAGCAAGCACCATTTAATTTCATGGCTGCAGTCACCATCTGCAGTGATTTTGGAGCCCCCAAAAAACAAAGTCTCTCACTCTTTCCATTGTTTCCTCATCTATTTGCCATGAAGTGATGGGACCAGATGCCATGATCTTAGTTTTCTGATAGGGGCCTAAGCCCCTATCCCCCCCAGTTTTGGAAAATCTTTCAGTGTAGGGGCTTTCAGAAGAGTCTCCTCAGTAGTTTTTAGGCTCTCAAAATTACCCATATTATTAAATATGAACAACTATATCCTTCTTGCCTACAGATTGACAATGGTTTGGTAAAGAATTGTCATAGAGAGCTTTCTGGGCACTGCATGCATGAAGACAGGGCAGGATAACAGGGAACTGTTTCTGCTTCTTCATAAGAAATATTTTCTAGAAAGAATTTGATAAGCTCACCCACACTGAGTAGTAAATGGATTGTAAATTTTGTGGAGACTTATGTTAGTGACATAGAAAGACTCCATTGCCTTAAACCAGAAAAATAAAACTATAAATGCATGTTTTCATGCAATAAGGAAATAGGTTTATGGGTCCAGAGGCAGAAGTTTCTACACAGCACTTCTGAAATTCTCTCTAGACTGCCACCTTCTTTACCACCTGAGTTCAAATGCTGACTGGAGCAACTAAATTGAGTTGGCCAAAAAGTTTGTTTGGGGTGGTTTTAAAAACCTGAACAAACTTTTTGGCCCACCCCAAACTTTTCCTAATATCTATTTTCTATCTTTCTTATCTGGGAAATGGACATAATAACACTGAACACTTGGGGCTGTTGTGAGAGAAATTCATTTAAATTGCCCACCAAGGGGAGTGGAGCTGATGCTGAGCTCCACAAAGAACCCAGATTGGTGGTGTCTATGGACTGTGAGCTCAGCCCACTGTGCGGTTTGGGAAAACAATTTCTTTGTATTTTTCCCTTCTTTGTTCATAACATTTACCATGCTCCATCATCTTTCTAGCTGATGGTAGAGAACAGAAAACAGAAATATCAAAGTATCAAAACAGTAATTATCAATTTTAAGCATTCATCTGTTGGCCTGGGTACACGCTGAATTCCAAGGAGATATCTGTTCTACTTCCTCTCCATTTCCCATGTCTTGCTTTTATAAAACAAGACCTCCTTGGTTACCAGATTGTAAGGAGAAATAATTGGGAAAGTCCCTAGATGGTACATGCTTAAAGATTCTGGAATGCCATGGCTTTTATTTTTCTTAGCCGGAGGACATGCAAATATTTACTATGAATCATCTGAGCTGAGACTTCCTTATAGTAATAGTGGCAGGACTTGGAGAGCCTTTCTTTTGTCAACGTCTGAATAATCAGGGGCCTCAAAGGATATTTACTCAAGGACTGATCAGAATCCTCACGCCTCCTTTTCCGAGGAAGTGCCCTCTGGAAAGCCTCAGAGCTCACAGATAATTTTTTTCTACGATGCCACTGAGCTTTTTAATATTAGAGATTACCAGGAAGTTCTCATGATTCCGATCCAGAACATTTCTATTTTGTCTATATTCACTCATTCAACAAATACATTTGAGCACCTTCTAGACACTGAGAAGACTACTAGAGAAAAAGATGAAAACCACATTCTAAATTTAATATATGATGTGTGCTTGCTCAGCTGTGTCCAGCTCTTTGTGACCCCATGGGCTGTCGCCCATCGGGCTTCGCTGTCCATGGCATTTTCCAG
Organism: Aepyceros melampus; assembly: GCA_006408695.1. NCBI lineage: Eukaryota > Metazoa > Chordata > Mammalia > Artiodactyla > Bovidae > Aepyceros > Aepyceros melampus. Next base: position 231,672 of record SJXQ01002112.1, read on the forward strand.
GCAAGAACACTGGAGTGGGTTTCCATTTCCTTCTCTGGGGGATCTTCCTGATGAAGGGATTGAACCTGCATCTCCAGAGTCTCCTAATCCTAAATTCAAAAAACAAAAAACAAAAACCACAGTCTTATAAGTGATATAGATGGATTAAAATAGAAGATGTAAGTGCTGTGCTTTAGTATAGGATAGATTCAAGGGGATCAAATGAATCGAAGTCATGAACTGTGCACAAGAGTGATCAGGAGAGAAGATGCGAGAAAGTTTTGCAGAGAAAGGAGCACTTCAGCATAGGAAAAGATGAGCAGAAATTCACAGTGGGAATTGTGGGAATAAATCTCCAAGCTGAGGGATAACAAAGACCTGGTTGTATGAAAGAACCTATGTGTTTACGGGGCTGGCAATGGCCTGGTGTGGGCAGAGCTCGAACCCAGAAGGACTTTCTGGCACTCTTAGGCACAAAAAGACTTTTGTGCCCCCCCACCCCCGCCCATTTCTTGTAGGCAAGACTCTAGCTTCCATGGCCTTCCCTGAGTTTCAAAGGGTGGATTTGAACAGCTGCTAATCAAGGGAAGGCAGCCAAGAAACCACCTGAGGCAGGACTCAGGGACCAGAGAAGGTCATTAAGATTAGGAGGCACACCACCTGAGACCCTGCAGAGGGTCTCGGCAGCAACCCCACCCTTGATCTGTTGCTAGAAAAACCTCCTGGGTTGGGACACACAGTTTTCCAAGGCAGAAGTCTGCCGTGTGCCCCTCTTCCTGGAAAAGCAACAACGCTATTCTTTTCTACTTCACCCAAAACTCTGTTTATGAGATTCAATTCTGCTCATCTGATACAGAGAGGCTGAGCTTTCAGCAGAACAAGTATTTGTACACAGTCATAGTAAGCTTCCCCGGTGGCTCAGACGGTAAAGAATCTCCCTGCAATGTGGGAGACCATGGTTCGATCCCTGGGTTGGGAAGATCCCCTGGAGAAGGAATTGGTAACCCACTCCAGTATTCTTGCCTGGGGAATCCCATAGACAGGGGAGTCTGGTCGGCTACAGTCCATGGGGTTGCAAGAGTCTGATACGACTGAGCGACTAAACTTACCTACCTGTAGTAGGAACCAGATGCCAAAGCACAAGGTATCTGAGGAATGAACTGTCTGTTGATAGAGGTGTTTTAATACTGGTTCACAGTAGACGACTTTAAGCAAACATTCTGTATTAAAATCTGATTTCATATCAGTCAAAAAAATGACACTTGTTTAACTTTGAAAACATGTATTATATGAAACTTTTTAACTGCAAGTTCTTCTTTTACATTTAAATTATCATTTCCTAACTGAAATTGTATGTATTCAGTATTCAGGATCACACTCATTTCATAAGTTAAGGAAAACTAAGTTGATTCTTTCTAAAAATCTGACTTCAATGGATAGGAATTCATTAAAACAAATGAAATAAATATTTATTCAGGAGGATCTCACTGTGCTCAGTACAGTGTCTGAAATACATAGCCGTTGTATTATTTTCAAGAGTCCAGACCCTAAAACCAAGCCATAGAATAGAAGTGGAAAGCACTGTGGGGTCAATGTCATGTCCCCGGTTAAAGAATGAATTAGGACTTTGCCAAATGACTTGGAGGGACTGTGGAGAGAGAAAAGCAACACACACAAAAATAGACTTGAAATGATCCCATTTTTGAAAAACCAACAATTTTCATGAACATAAATGAGACATGAGGCCATGAGAGAAGAAAATAAATGGACTTTCCCCACACATCCATTTTTAAAGAATATTACCAGGACAGGCAACTCTGGGAGAAGGAGGGCCGATACGATCCCAAATTTAAAAAAAAAGATAATGATATGTTCCCATTTAATGATCTGTGTGGGTGTGGGTAGGTGGTACATTAAACAAATGCACAAACCGATAAAAATCAACATTTTAATGATTTTTTTCAGGTTCAAGGTAAAAGGACTCTAGGTGATGTTTTCTTTCTTCAATATATTTTAGACCTTGACTAGGTTTGACAATGGACAAGTACTATTACATAAAAAAAAGAAGCTATTTTTACCATGAGAAGAAGGGAGTTCACAGATCAGCTAACGAAGGACAGAGAACTGTGTGGCATAGTGGATAACTGCGAGCACTGTGGGACCAGACCCCGGGCTTGAATCCTACCCCTTCTTCTTATTAGCTATGAGACCATAGGCAATACAATCAATTCCCTATGCCTCTGTTTTCTGACTCATAAATTGGTCAAAATAACAGTACCTATCTTCATGGAGTCTGATGAAGATCAGACAGATTACCATTTGCAAAATCACTTCAATTAGTGCCTGGCATATAAGAGACACTAAACAGGTATCTTTTACATGAAGCAAATAATTGTAGTAGAATGTCCTATGTGTCATGATTCCAAGGAAGACTATGGGAGCACACAGAAAACTGACTGTTGAACCTGGGGCTGTCTAGAAGTGGGTCAGGGAACCTTCTCAAAATAGAATAAATGTGGATTAATGGAGAAGTCATTCAATATTCTACTTGGACTTAGAAAGAAAATATAAAGAAGGCATGTCAGAAGGAAAAGAGGACAAAGCAATGCCTCAGGTGAAAGAGACGCTCTTGTTTTTTTTTTTTTTTTAATATTTAGTTGCCAGCTGAGTAGCTGCCTGAATGAAACTGAATGGTAAATAGAAGCAGAGGTGTAGTCACTGTTGCTTGAAGTGTGAATGGTGGGTTGGTGGTGGGTTAAGGGATGTGTGATTGAACCAGAGATAAGGCAAATGATACAGTAAATACATGAGGTTATTATTGTTTTGTTTTGCCACAGAGCATGCAGGGTCTTAGTTCCCTTACCAGGGATCAGACCTGTGCCCCCTGCAATGGAAGCAAAATGTCTTAACCCTTGGACCACTAGGGAAGTCCCTCTTGTTTGTTTTTTGTCTGTTTGTTTTATCAATAGAGTAAAAGAAAGTTGTTTGCATCTAAAGAATGGGATCGGGATCGAAATGTGGAGTGTGTTGGCTGCCTCATCATGGGTTGAAGAACTGCCATCCTTATTTTTCCTTTCCTGTATCATCACCCTCTTGCCTAATGTCTTTCAGTCCCGTTTGATATTGTCATCATTCATTGAATAAGTTGTTCTATGACACTGATCAGTGGCATGCACACTTTTTGAAAAGCTCAGACCTATGTAATTTCCCAAGTCAGATATTCAAGGCTGGGTCATCAAGTTTCCGTGAGCACACATCACGCGCTAGTGTGCAGTGATCATCTCTTAATCATATTCTGCTCTCCTTAACCAGCTCCTCGTCTGTGCATCAACTCACTACTCACACTTCCTTCCGTTACCTCCACACTCATTCTCTTTTGATCAAAAGGTCCCTGGGGCATATGATTTTGAATACAGATAAAAGGTAACCTTCTCTATGTGAAGAGTTGTATTTTCTAAATACTAATAATAGAGGAAATGGCAACCCACTCCAGTATTCTTGCTTGGAGAATCTCATGGACTGAGGAGCCTGGTGGGCTGCAGTCCATGGGGTCACAAAGAGTCGGACACGACTGAGTGACTTTACATTACATAATAATAGAGGGGTAAATTATTGGCTGTAAGTTGACTGGAAGAATGGAGAATAATGGCCAGGAGTAGGAAGAAGAAATATTTTCTAATGAAGAAATGAAAATTGGGAACAGTTAAATAATAATAATAATAATAAGTTGGGAAATAGCTTAAAAGAGAAACTAACTCACAGAAACTTCTTTAATGAGTATTTTATGGAAGTTTTTTTGGCTGTGCTGCAAGACTGGCAGGATCTTAGTTCCCCAGCCTGGGACTGAACTCAGGTTCTGGCAATGAAAGCACCAAGTTCTAACCACTGGACCACCAGGGAATTATCTGGATTTTTTTTTTTTTAATAAGCCACAAAAATGCAAACGAAAATTGTCAAATAGTGCCTATCTGTCTGAAAAGGAGGACTAATAGAAGCTATAAAAGTAGGACAATAAAAACGTGAAAGTGCTAGAACTGGAAAGTTCTAGAACTCTAGATGGGGAGAAAATATATACATAGAAGAGAATAAATTTCATCAGCAGCCAGATATTTAAAAAACTCTGATTTCAGAGCCTGCACAATACTTTAACACCACAGAATTTAATACTGAAAATAATGCTGTGACCGTCATAGCGATGCTGTGGTACTCATTCTAGATGGAGCCTTCAGAGACACTTACTCACTAAACGACAGGAAATGCTGCCTGATGACAACTGGAAGCTTACTCCTCCTCACAGAACTCCCCTCAGCCTAAAGGAGCCTTCCTGCCTGAAGCCACATCTTTCCCTGGGGGAAGTCTTAATAACTGGACAAAGTGACACACGACCGCCTGGATGCTGACCCCCATGTAATTCAGTTCTAGGCTAAGGGGCTTCAGCTGAGGATCCCATTGTCAATCAAGAGCAGTCCATCAAGAGCAGTCCATCTTCCCCTGTGGCCTTCCCTCCCTCAAAGGCACTCCTAAGAGCCCTCCCCAGCAAACTCGCTGTGCTCAGATATCTCTCTGAATCTGTTTCCTAAGGAACTTGATCTGAGGCAACTCTCTAGATCCATCCTATCATTTTATACCTGAGAAAACTCAAGTCTCTGAAAAGTGAAACTGAAGTCGCTTAGTCGTGCTGACTCTTTGCGACCCCATAGACTGTAGCCTACAACGCTCCTCCGTCCATGGGATTTTCCAGGCAAGAGTACTGGAGTGAGGTGCCATGTCCTTCTCCAGCAGATCTTCCCAACCCAGGGATCGAACCTGGGTCTCCCACATGGTAGGCAGATGCTTTACCATCTGAGCCAAGTCTCTGAAATGTGAAGTGATTTGTTCGAGAGAGTGCAGCTCATAAGCAATGGATTTGGGAAGAATATTTTGATTCCTGATCCAGTTAAGTGCTCTGTCCTGTGCTGTGCTTAGTCGCTCAGCTATGTCCGAATCTTCTTGACCCCATGGACTGCAGCCTTCCAGGCTCCTCTATGCATGGGATTCTCCAGGAAAGAATACTGGAGTGGGTTGCTATGCCTTTCTCCAGAGGGTCTTCCCAACCCAGGGATTGAACCCAGGTCTCTCGTATTGCAGGTGAATTCTTTACCATCTGAGCCAACAGGGAAGCCCATTAAGTGCTCTATGGACCTCAAATACTGGCCCTGAGAGCAAAGACCCAAAAAACAATTTCTAAAGGCTGTAGCTTTGTTTCAGAGCACACAAAACATAGCTCTAAATCAAGCCTGAAATATTTTTGTGTCATTAATATTATTTACCCGAAAGGGATTTTTGTTGTTATTGGTTTTAATAGAAGGATGATAGAAAGGTATATAATCAAGCCACCCAACATGGCTGTTCTCTTGTTGTCTGTGCCCCTGCTCCACCAGTTCCTGCTTCATCTACACCCTACTCACCTGACTGACCCTCCCTCTAAAGCACAGAAACATACTTGCCCCCAGCCCCAGCTGGTGAGTATTCAAATCTTTAGAATGTCTCTACAATGATAGCTTGGGGCTTCCCAGGTGGCTGAGACAGTAAGGAATCTACCTGGCAATGCAGGAGATCTGAGTTCAATCCCCTGAAGAAGGAAATGGCAACCCACTCCAGTATTCTTGACTGGGAAATCCCATGGACAGAGGAGCCTGGCGGGCTACAGTCCACGGGGTCCAAAATAGTCAGACATGCCTTAGCGACTAAAAGGTAACAACTGTGACAGCTCATCAAAGGTGGGTGAGGAGGATGCCCCTCTTCTGGCTTCCCTGGTAACTCATGAGCCAGCCTGCCATCAATTTCCCCAGAACTGCGGGAGTAAAGCCTTGCTGCCATGTCCTGCCTGCTCTGTGTGCATACAGCTGGATGTTGATCCAGGACTTGGCTTCAGACATGTAAGACCTCCTATCCATTAAACCACTGAGGTCACTGTCGCGGGCTCTTTCTTCAGTCTTGAGGCTGGGCAAGTACAGGGTGAGCAGGCCTGCACGGAGCAGCCCAACCGAGGGGAAGTTCATCTAAGCAAGTTTCCCACTCAGTGTATTCCTAAAACTATAATTTCCAGGAGAGACAGCTTGTGAAGTTCTATAACTGGAATGACAAACTGGAACTGACAGCCATCGACATAGACTTGTTTTGATTTTTTTTTCTTTACTATGTGGACCTCTCAATGACTTATTCATCAAGGTTTCCTATTTTTACAATATTATTGAGTGTGCTCAGATCATTAGTGTCAACATACTTTTTGAAGTATTCTTAAACTTTTTTTTTTTAACTTTTCTGCTAGGAAAATGTATACCTAGACCTGTGGAAAGAAGTATTATCTAGATATGATTCACATATTGGAAATCTAGTTGTCCTTGGAGGTTTGAGTTATATTGCAAAATCATGTTGATATCAAGGTTGAGAAACACAAGAATCATTGGTAATGATTTCTAGATGTCCAGGGTGTGACCAGGTCAGAATTTGCTTTCTTCTACCTCCCGGGAAAGCATGGGTGTTCTGTTCATATTCAACCTTGCTCAGTGCTCAGGTACAGATGGAGAATCCAAAGTCAAGGAGCAAAGCGTGCCTGTGTTCTAAGTCGCTTTAGTCGTATTCGACTCTGTATGACTCTATGGACGGTAGCTTGCCAGTTGATGCTGTTTAGCGTGCTTTTGATGATGTTGTTTAGCCATTAAGTTGTGTCTGACTCTCCTCAACCCCATGGACAAGTCTCTTATTTCTCCTACATTGGCAGGCAGGTTCTTTACCACTAGGGAGGGCCACCTGGGAAGCCCCGAGGAGCAAAGAGGAATTTGTAATTGGCTATGACTGGGCTTCTCCCATCACTTGATCCTTGACTGCATTTAGTGCACGGAGTAGGCCAGGTTTGGCTCTCCTGCAGAATGCAACCCAGAATTCATTCTCAGGACTCTGCTGACACCTCTCCAGGAAACCACCTTCGGCTACAGAGCACAGGTCATTTTGATACATCAAGCTTCAATGATGGTCCTGCTTTTGCTACTCATACTTCCCAGAGACGGGGGCTTTTTTCCAAATGAATTTAAAATGAAATAACCTGATATAATTTTAACTGGCCTGGCTGGATGCCACAGATACATTTGGAAATTTAAAAAGTCAAGACATTGGACCTCAGTGTAGGCAGTGTTTTTTCTCCAGAAAACAAAATGATTTTAAATTAGGATATAAAACTAAGTATCTTATTAATTACATATTATTTTTTAGTGTTGGTGAAGATATAACAAATCTGAACTATGTCACCCTCCCCAAGTGAATCACAGGACAACCTACTGATTCTAAGTGACATTCTGATCAAAATAATTGCCTTTGAAAGGCATTTGCTGTGACTCACTCACCACGGCAGCCTTTCAAAGCTCTTTGAGAACACTGACTCATGCATTTTCATAATATGTCTTGAGGTAAATGGGAAGCCAATATTATTATTCCTACTTTACCTAAGGGGACAACCAGGCTCTCCAAAGATGCCGTCTCTATTTGGGATATTCTCTCTCTACAGAGTGCTTCTTTATGCTGACTTCCTAAAGTCATTCTGCCTTCATGTTTCATCCTTTTCACATCATAGATCTGAAGAGTGGTAACTGCTTCCCCAAAATCCCAGGTATTTCATCCTCACGTTAGTTTTCTAATCAGGACCAATTTGGTGACTTTTTTTTTTTCTTCCAAAAAAAAGTCGTATATGTAGTATCATGCATTTGTTTTGTTTGGTCGCTAAGGTATATCCGACTCCTTTGTGACTCCATGGACTGTAGCCCTCCAGACTCCTCTGTCTATGGGATTTCCCAGGCAAGAATAATGGAGTGGGTTGCCATTTCCTCCTCTAGGGGATCTTGCTGACCCAGGGATCAAAACCACATCTCCTGTATTGCAGGCGGATTCTTTACTGCTGAGCTGCCAAGGAAACCAAGCATTATGCTTACATATTAGAGTATATTGACATCAGTGAAAGGAAAGCCATGGCCTCTTACTTGCTCCATTTCTACTGTGTTTTAACAGTTACAAAGGGCTTCAAGATGATGACCTGAAATCTGCCTTTCAGCTTTCATTTTACCTGTCAGGAAAGCAAAGAACAAGACTCTCTTCACCTATTTGAAGACATTTGCCATTCCTCTACTTTATCCAAGTTAAACACTCTCAGAGGATTCAACCATAACTGACAGGGATGGTTTCCAGACTCTCAATAAACCAGTTATCCTTTCTGATCAGGATACCAAGTGTCAGAGTCTCCCTTAAAACATGTTATCTAATATTGAAACCAGTCTTTAAGACACAGTCTAAGTATAAAAGAGCACAGAGAGTCTGTAACTTTCCCTGGCAGAGACACTCTAAGACCCAAGATACTAAAGCAATATGACTGGTTTTTTCCCCCCCTCTGTTATCTTTTTTACAAAACATGTTATTTTACACAAGTCAGATATCTCTGCCACCCCATCACTAGAACATCTGAGCATAATCATGCCAGACACGTCAATATTGCTAGCACATGGAAGAAAACTTGGATCACAGCACTGGTTCTCCTAGGTTGCATCACTTTTCTTTGCTGCTTCTCTATTCTGACTCAAGTTCAGAGGAGCAGAAACCAGAGGGCAACCCTTTGTTTTTCATCCGTGTGCCAGTACCACGCTGCTCTCAAGAGTTCAGTCCTACAAAAATAGGACAGACAGACACGCTTTGGCCCAGTGCATGGCTGGAGGATTTCTATCTGATTTGATCCCATTGACTATAGAATATTCTAAACTTTGGTGATGAGGTTCTATCTATGGATCTGAGAAAAATCTCAGCACAGTTTAGGGTTGTTGGGATTTCAAGTATTCATCTCATGGCCAGAGTTGTTTTGCCATCAAAGATATTGCTGAGGCAGTCTCCCTGATGGCTCAGTGGTAAAGAATCTGCTTGCCAATGCAGGAAGACACAGGTTCAATCCCTGATCTGGGAAGATCTCACATGCCATGAAGAAACTAAGCATGTGGGTCACAGCTATTAAGCCTGTGCTCTCAAGCTGGGGAGCTGCAGCTACTGAAGCTCATGTCCTCTAGAGCCTGCAACAAGAGAAGCCATGGCAATGAGAAGCCCGAGCACCACACCTAGAGAGTGGCCTGCTCTCTCCACACAGAGAAAAATCCTGTGCTGCAACAAAGACCCAACACAGCCAAAATAAATAAATAAAATTTTAAAAGATATTGCTTGAGCATGATTGTCTTTTTTAAGTAATCTCTTATTTATAAAATTCCTTCAAGTGTCTAAAAGTGTTTGGAGATATAATTTTAACACTTATCTGCAGAACTTCAAGAGTGTAATCTTTTTTTTCTTTAATTTTAACCTTTTAATTCTGTATTAGACTGTAGCCGATTAACAATGCTGTGATCGTTTCAGAGGAACAGCGAAGGGACTCAGCCGTACATATACATGTATCCATTCTCCCCTAAACCCACCTCCCATCCAGCCTGCTCCATAACATTGAGCAGAGTTCCATGTGCTACACAATAGGTCCTTGTTGCTTACCAATTTAAATACAGAGGTGTGTACATGTTCATCCCAAACTTCTTGACTATCCCTTCCCCCCGGGCAACCATAAGTTCATTTTTTAAGTCTGTGAGTTCAAGAGCGTAATCTTCGTTCTCACTCTGTGTTTCTATTACACTCTTTAAAATCCAATTTTAGGACACACTGGCTCCACTTTGAGTATATTTGCTATAGTAAATGCATACGTCAGTATGAGTAGTTCCTTGTTGTTTTCTCTAAAATCTACTGACTGAAAGAAAGGAAACATATCAGTTGGACAAAATAATTTCTGGACATAATAAAGGCTGAATTATGTGCAAGTTGAACAGCAACTAAGTTCTCAGCTGCCCCATTATAAAATAGGAATATGACCACAGCCTTGAACTGCCAGCAATAACTTGTAGAAGTAAGATGTTCTGGACACAATAGGCACTGAGTAATGTTTAGGATCACAGAGGTTAAAGAAACCTTCGATATCACCTAATTCAACCTCTTTAATTAACAGAGGAGCCTGGTGAGCTACAGTCCATGCCAAGAGCTGGAAACAAGTGTGCAATTAACTTTCACTTTCAATCATTATTATGACTTTAGATTTTTAATTTTTTCTTTAAATTGAGGCCCAGTGAAATTGAATGATTTATTCACCATTATACAGATATGTGATAGATGATTCAAGACTGATCAATATATCCTAATATCTCCCTCATCATCCCTCTCCTAGAACAGCTGCTGCTAGTGATGACTTTATTTACATGACTGTTGACCAGTGCTAAAATAGCCTAATAAAATTTTGTATTAATGATTCAGTCCTGTTGGGCCTCCTAGAAGATGATTAAAATCTTTAATACGATATTTTTTTCAAGTCTCCCTCTTAAGTTTCTTTCTTTGTAGAATCAAACTTGTTTATGGCTCCTTATATCACAACATAAATAATAATAGGAAGTGATCTAATGATGACAATAAAAATAATACTCATAAAATACTTAAGACAATTAAGTATGATAATCTAACTGAAACATTAAAACAACCTCATGACATATATAATATTCCAGACTTTAGACTTGATAATACTGAGGCACAGAGAGATTTGTATGTTTTTCTCAAGAGCCCACAGCTCAAAAGTGGCAGATTTCACCCCGTATTCCTAGCTGTTACATGAACACTATCAAAAAACAAGATATATCCTGAAGATTTTAATAAATAATGACTAGGAAGAAATGAGGGCTCTCCAAGTGGCTTGGTGGGTTAAGAATCCAACTGCAGTCAGGAGACATGGGTTCAATCCCCAGGTAGGGAAGATCCCTGGAGGAGGGCATGGCAACCCACTCTAGCATTCTTGCCTGGAGAATCCCATGGACAGAGGAGCCTGGCAGGCTATAGTCCATGGGGTTGCCAAGAGTCAGACACGACTTGAAGTGACTGCGTGCCCACACACAGGAAGAAATGAATGTTCTTGGGAGTTCTGAAACTACTGAGAAGTATTTCAAGATAATTTTTCAGATTTTTTTTTTTGCCTTTGCTGGTCTCTTTAACTGCAGTACAAATCCCCAGAGTGAATCATATTTATTCCGCAACCACAGATATCAAAGCATCCTCCCATCAAAGTTCAGTGCTGGGAAAAAGTGTTTGCTTCCCAGAATCCCAGATCCACATCTCAGCTTGTTTCAAAGATGCCTTCCCTATTAGTTAGGAGTCTCCACCCATTCCTTTGCTATACACACCTACATCCCAAGTGAGGCTCCCAAAGCTGAATTCCCGGTACTGAAAAGCAAGCCCAAGCAAGACACCTCTCTACTCAACACCTAAAATTCTCTAACAAGCAGGATGGTTTCAAGGAAGAGACAAAGCAAATCCCCAACCAGTGACCAGCTTCCTGCACCATTTGGTGTTCACCAGGCTCACAGGGCATAGCCTGCTTTCGGCAGTGAGGATCAACAGACGTGAGGCAGCTGGTGCTTCTACAGACATAAATCACAGAGGTGTAAAGACAACTTGACATAAAGTCTGTACACGCTTTGCATACAGTGTGCCTGCAGATACCAGAGGCTTGGCTGAATAACACCAGGAACAGTTTAGGCTGGAAAATTCTGTAGAGGGCTTTGACAAAAGCTCCTAAATTCTGATGTTTCAATGAACTCATCCCATCACTTAACCAAGTTACATTTTTATAAGTGTTCCTTTACACTGTTTCTGCAAGAGGACTAGGGAGGAGATGGGTGGTAAAGACCGGCCGTGGAAACGACTTCAGAATCAGCAGTCAGTGAAATCATGATGACAGTATTCAGAATGGACTGCGTCTCTGGATCCCACACTGGGCTTCTCCAAGCCCCGCCACACAGGCTCAATGGGAAGCACCTCTCTATGGACTATCGTCCACCAACCATCTGCTCGTGTCTCTAACACAGCAATCCAAGGCTCCTCGGGACCAGCCAGATCTCAACCCCTCCTATAGATAAACTCAGAATTCTAGATCTGAGAGCCAAAGGTGGGGGTCAGGCAGGAGAGGAAATGAATCAAATTCCAACAAGCAAGTAAAAAGAAAAAATGGTTTGTACGCCCTTGAGGCAGAGGCATAGGAGGCCTCTGCACATTGATAATCTGTGACTCAGTCTTATCACTCCGCGCTCAGTGTTTTCAAATTCCGTGGGATGGATGCTGCTCCTGTTCCAAAGGGATGTCCTCCCAGAGAGGTGGCTTCTAGAAGTGAAGCAGGAGTAAGCCCTGTCTCTGCACTGCCATATGCTATGGCTGCCTTTTCACGACAGTGACTTTTCACCCTATAGACTCTAGATTCGCCTCTGTGAGGGAAGTTAAAATGAAGAAGTCTCAGTCAGGCTTCAGAAGCAGAGGAGCAGACCTCTGACCTGGCTTCTGATCTGCTTGGACACCACCTGGATTCCATGCCTGCCTGCAAGCCCGGCTAGTTAGGTGGCAGTTTAGATAAGAGAGTAGGTCTTGGAATTCTTCAGCCCATGGAGGTCTGGCCAACCCCCTGGGGTCTAACAAAATCCTATGACTCACAAGATAAAGACAAACTGCATTGTAAAAAAGTTCAAGTCAACTCAGAGATGTATTTCTGAACACAAACTGATGATAACATCGCGATATTGGTTTGTGGCCTACGAATATAAGCGGGAGCCCCCAAAACTGCAATTTGAAGTCTCACCCGTGGAGTGGATGGACTATCTGGGACCTTTTCTCCATCTTTTCCCAACAGATTGCTGTTAACCAGGGACTTCCCAGCACTGTTTAAGTCTGGGTGCTGGTCAGCCCAGTTAGGTAATGTATGTGCTCTTACGTGGTGCTCGGGTAAAGAACCTGCCTCCCAGTGCAGAAGACATATGGATGAGGGTTCAATCCCTGAGTCAGGATGGTCCTCTGGAGGAAATGGCAACCCACTCCAGTATTCTTGCCTGGAGAATCTCATGGACAGAGGAGCCTGCTGGGCTATGGTCCATTGGGTTCCAAAGAGTCAGACACAACTAAAGCAACTTATCACACACATGTGCTGTTAATGTTTTCTCTCTTCTTTTAATGACTGTATATTGAAATTAAGTCAAATAATCCTCTTTTAAATATTGAAATTATTTATTGTCTGTAACGAGTGGTTTTTTTGGTTAATAAATCCTCCGAACCCAAAACAAAAGTAAAACTTTCCACTAAACAGTCCTTTTTCAATATTTTTTTTCCCCAAAAGAAGCAAAGGGAAGTCCTTGACACTCATGTGGGTATCAATAGAAAACCTGAGGAAAAAAAGAAAATCAAAGTGCGAACCAAAATACACATAGTCCGACTAAGAATAGGAATGTCGAGAACATGGCTGATGGAAAGGAAGAGTGAAAGTTTTGGTCTGCTAGTTGTACTGAAGCCGAGGCAAGGTGTAGAGCAGGGTGTGGAGTCGAATGCGTTAGGGAAGGGAGGAGGGATCTTCTTTACTTAAGAATCAGAGATGATCTCCTAATTTATTTTATGTGGCTTTTTCAAAAGCATTTGTCAAAACCCAACATATTTCATAATTACCTTCTTCTCACAAAAGGTTCTTAAGTGAAATGGTTGTGCCAAAGGGCCATGCTTAGTTGAGGCTTGATATGACACTCATTCTCAACTTTCTTGTCTCCAGATTTTGGTCCTGCTTGGACACCAAGGAGGTGGCCTTAAAGCCAACAGCATCTTTGATGTCTGAGGACAGTATATATTCCTGCAAAGTACTTCATCCACTGTTGGTATGTATAAAGATGAACAAAGTGAGGACTGCTATTATAGAGCAAAAGGCTTAGTTGTGTCAGAGAAAGTAATTCTTCGAAAACATCAAATGGGGCTCTTATTGACTTTTGCACAGCCTTCTACAACCAGAACCAGAAAGGGCCTACTAAAGGAAAGAGAGCATTCAGGATATTCTTCCTTTCATAAGCTGCCCCAGGTCACATTCGGTAACAAGAACTTAGGGAAAACAAGGACCCGAAGCAAAGGTGATGCCCAGGACGCCACTGGAGAGGAGCCAGGGACCACATCTCTCATACCTGAAGCCAGCTGTTTGCAGAAAGCAACTTTAGGAGTAGACCCGAAGACCAATATATGGAATGAATGGATGAAAGAAATGGAGAATACTTAAAAACATTTTTTCCCTGTTAATAAAATTATTCTATTTAATACATTCACAGATTATAATTTATAAACTACTCATGTCAATGGCTGCATTTAAAAAATCAAAATGAGGACTTCCCTGAGGGTCTAGTGGTTAAGACTTCACCTTCCAATGCCTGGGGTGCGGGTTTGACATGCCCTCAGGGCCAAAAACAAAAACAATATTGTAACAAATCCAATAAAGCCTTTTAAAATGGTTCACATCAAAAAAGTCTTTAAGAAAAACTATACTTAAATGAGGATTATGCTTGTTTCGTACCAACAAAACTAACCATGTTCTGTTTTTAAAATTCTATTATTTATAATAATGATGTGCATGTCATATTCAGAAAACCTCTACAAAAAAGAAATATGTTAATCCTTATTTTAGAAATAGAAAAGAGATATTCATCCAGTAATTTAATTAAAGAAAAATCTCTGGTTACTTATACCATAGCTAGAGTCATGGCAGCATCTTACTTCTACATATAATAAAACATCTTAGAAAGTGAGGCCTACCTAAGTTACAACATTGGAAAAAAAAAATCAAACATATAAAACAAAGACAGAACCAAACTCAATACCTCCATCAAGAAATCCATGATTTTAAAAGGCACATCAAAAGTAAAGCTACTTAGTGGTAGAATAAGATTTAAATATGGATTTATTTGTGAAGGTTTTAAACACTGCATTTACTATCTTTAGCATCCTCAATGATTACACAGTTTGAAAGTGCTTTGAGGTTATGAGATCACTAGTGAAGCTATCGGTTTCATTTAAAATAAATTCAATTAAATATGTCTTTCTTTACAGTGCTTCCAGCCCATGAAAATCATTATCAGAGGATGTGGCAGAAAGGGGGAAAAAAACCCAAATAACAAAATACCACCGCCGTCAGATTTTTTTCACAGGTGGTAAACGTGATTCTAATGTTTGTAACCTTACAAGGTTAGAAAAATGGTAGTAAGAACTAGGAGAATCAGCTCATTTTCTAGAGGGACACATAAAGAGTGGACAGTTCCATTTTGCCATTTACAGAAACATGGATGGTATTATGCTAAGTGAAATAAGACAAATACTATATAATATCTCTTATACGTGACATCAAACAAATACAACTAGTGAATATAACAAAATGAAGAAGACTCACAGATTTAAACAAGCTAGTGGCGACCAGTGGAAGAGGGCAGGGAGAAGGGAATTTAGAAGTAAGACGCATCGTACTGTGACATACTGTTAGGTGTGAAATAAACTACAGGGATATATTGTGCAGCATGGGGAACATAGCCAATATTTTATAATAACTGTAAGTGGGGTAAAACTTACAAATTGTGAGTAACTATATTGTACACCTGTTAACATATAAAATTGTACAGCAAGTATACCTCAGTTAAAAAAAAGAAGAGTCTCCACATCTTCCATTTCATCGCATGGAACTACTTTTGATTTCCTCGAAATATCATTACCAATAAGCTACAAAATCATATTGCCAAATATGGGGAAAAGGTAAGCCACAGTGAGCCTTCTCTTCCTATTGTCATGGTGGTTTATGAGGTAATTTTGAAACTGACTAGTGGTTTGATCTCAACCCGTCAAGGCATCGTTTCATTGTCAATAGATGTGGGAGTTGTATTTTCCGTGAGAATCACGGAGTGCCAAAGTGCTTAGCTCATATGGTTACATGGCACATTCTTGAGAAGAATCATCTGCCCAAGAAGCAGTATTACATTAATCATTCTTCCACTACAACCCTACCTCCCCCTGCAAAAAAAAAAAATTAGGCTTGTTTCCTAAAAAAACTTTTAGGAAGGAAATTGCTTTTCTTAAATACTGTAGCAAAATATCACTTATCCAGCCTGCCTTTAAGTTGATGTCCTGATAGCCAATATCTGAATCAACCAACCAGATTACCCAAGACATTTAAAAACAAGGCTATACATGTATGCCAGGGATGTATAATGATGACGTGTTTTCTGAAGTTTAGGTGAGCAGCCTATTTCTGCACCAACATATTCAGGGCATAACTGACCTCCACACAAGAAATTGAGAGGATGAGTCTTAAACTATTTTTCCGCAGATAGGGAAAAATACCTAATAATTATAATAATATGATGCTAGAATTCTTTTTGCATGAGGATGGAAAAGGCAAAGACCGGTGGAGAGTCTACAAAGTGAGAATCATTGACCAGTTTCATTCATACATATTTTTAATGGAAAACTAAACAATGACATGAGGGGGATATTCGTGTTTTTATTTTATAAATGAGGAAAACAAGATCTAGAAGTTTAAAAAGCTTGTTCAAAGTCATATAGCTCTTAAGTAGCAGAGCTGGAATTAGGTCAGATCTGTCTGGCTCTATTTGCCATCAGATTCTTTACACACTTACCTTCTCCATCCTGAAGCAGTGGAAGGTACTATATTCTGGAACCAACATGTACATTTATGGGTGATTTGTGAGACTATATTACTTTATATGGACTTCCCTGGTGGCTCAGATGGTAAAGAATCTACCTGCAATGCAGGAGACCTGGGTTTGATCCCTGGGTTGGGAATACCCTCTGGAGAAGGGAATGGAAACCCACTCAAGAATTCTTGCCTGGAGAATCCCGTGGATAGAGGAGCATGGTGGGCTATCATGGGGTCGCAAAGAGTTGGACATGACTGAAGGACTAACAGTTTCACATTCATCACTTTATATTAATATTACATTCATATTTACACCAATAATGTGCATATTATATAGAAAGCCTGAGAGCTCAGTTGGTAAAGAATTGCCTGCAATGCAGGAGATCCCTCTTTGATTCCTGGGTTGGGAAGATCTGCTAGAGAGAGGATAGGCTACCCACTCCAATATTCTTGGGCTTCCCTTGTGGCTCAGCTGGTAAAGAATCTGCCTGTAATGCAAGAGACCTGGGTTCAATCCCTGGGTTGGGAAGATCCCCTGGTGAAGGGTATGGTTACCACTCCAGTAGGGGTCCCAAAGAGTCAGACACGACTGAGTGACTTTCACACACTACAAGTCCAAGGGAAAAGAATACAGAAATAATATCAAAATTATTTCAATTTTCTTCATTAATCTATTCAGTTCAGTCGCTCAGTCGTGTCCAACTCTTTGCGACCCCATGAACTGCAGCACGCCAGGCCTCCCTGTCCATCACCAACTCCCGCAGTTCACTCAGACTCACGTCCATCGAGTCGGTGATGCCATCCAGCCATCTCATCCTCTGTCATCCCCTTCTCCTCCTGCCCCCAATCCCTCTCAGCATCAGAGTCTTTTCCAATGAGTCAACTCTTCACATGAGGTGGCCAAAGTACTGGAGTTTCAGCTTTAGCATCAGTCCTTCCAAAGAAATCCCAGGGCTGATCTCCTTCAGAATGGACTGGTTGGATCTCCTTGCAGTCCAAGGGACTCTCAAGAGTCTTCTCCAACACCACAGTTCAAAAGCATCAATTCTTTGGTGCTTAGCTTTCTTCACAGTCCAACTTTCACATCCATACATGACCACTGGAAAAACCATAGCCATGACTAGACAGACCTTTGTCGGCAAAGTAATGTCTCTGCTTTTCAATATGTTATCTAGGTTGGTCATAACTTTCCTTCCAAGGAGCAAGCGTCTTTTAATTTCATGGCTGCAATCACCATCTGCAGTGATTTTGGAGTCCAGAAAAATAAAGTCTGACACTGTTTCCACTGTTTCCCCATCTATTTCCCATGACGTGATGGGACCAGATGCCATGATCTTCGTTTTCTGAATGTTGAGCTTTAAGCCAACTTTTTCACTCTCCTCTTTCACTTTCAAAAAGAGGCTCATTCATTCCTCTTTGTTTCTGCCATAAGGGTGGTGTCATCTGCATATCTGAGGTTATTGATATTTCTCCCGGCAATCTTGATTCCAGCTTGTGTTTCTTCCAGCCCAGTGTTTCTCATGATGTAGTCTGCATAAAGTTAAATAAGCAGGGTGACAATATACAGCCTTGACGTACTCCTTTTCCTATTTGAAACCAGTCTATTGTTCCATGTCCAGTTCTAACTGTTGCTTCCTGACCTGCATATAGGTTTCTCAAGAGGCAGGTCAGGTGGTCTGGTATTCCCATCTCTTTCAGAATTTCCACAGTTTATTGTGATCCACACAGTCAAAGGCTTTGGCATAGTCAAGAAAGCAGAAATAGATGTTTTTCTGAAACTCTCTTGCTTTTTCCATGATCCAGCGGATGTTGGCAATTTGATCTCTGGTTCCTCTGCCTTTTCTAAAACCAGCTTGAATATCTGGAAGTTCACAGTTCACATATTGCTGAAGCCTGGCTTGGAGAATTTTGAGCATTACTTTACTAGTGTGTGAGATGAGTGCAATCGTGTGGTAGTTTGAGCATTCTTTGGTATTGCCTTTCTTTGGGATTGGAATGAAAACTGACCTTTTCCAGTCCCGTGGCCACTGCTGAGTTTTCCAAATTTGCTGGCATATTGAGTGCAGCACTTTTACAGCATCATCTTTCAGGATTTGGAATAGCTCAATTGGAATGCCATCACCTCCACTAGCTTTGTTCGTAGTGATGCTTTCCCAGGCCCACTTGACTTCACATTCCAGGATGTCTGGCTCTAGGTGAGTGAGCACATCATCGTGATTATCTTGGTCGTGAAGCTCTTTTTTTTTACAGTTCTTCTGTGTATTCTTGCCACCTCTTCTTAGTATCTTCTGCTTCTATTTATCGAGCCCATTTTTGCATGAAATGTTCCCTTGGTATCTCTAATTTTCTTGAAGAGATCTCTGCTGCTGCTGCTGCTGCTGCTGCTAAGTTTTTCAGTTGTGTCCGACTCTGCGACCCCATAGACGGCAGCCCTCCAGTCTCCCCTGTCCCTGGGATTCTCCAGGCAAGAACACTGGAGTGGGTTGCCATTTCCTTCTCCAATGCATGAAAGTGAAAAGTGAAAGTGAAGTTGCTTAGTCGTGTCCGACTCTTAGCGACCTCCTGGACTGCAACCTAGCAGGCTCCTCCGTCCATGGGATTTTCCAGGCAAGAATACTGGAGTGGGATGCCATTGCCTTCTCCGTGAAGAGATCTCTAGTCTTAATCTATTAAAGGTATATAATTTACAAACTCCTTTTTTCACAAAATTCTAAATAATTTTGTTTTATTAAATAAATGCACGAAATATTGGGAGATGGGAAAATCTCATATTTGATAGTACAGTATAATTTATTTATTAGCAAATAATTTATGAACACTAGTATTTATGGTGTTTAAAAACCTTATTTAAAAGTATCCAGCATATTAAGATTTAGGTTCTTGAAGGCTGATAAAGAATTAAAGAACAATTTTAGTAAAATATACTTTATAATCATTGAATAAAAAGTCAATACATAGTGTTCATTCATTTTTCAAAAACAGTACTTAATGCATGTAAAAAATAATTTTACATAGTATTCAAATGATATAGTTACATCCATTTGGGTAGCTTTAGTGGTAGGTGATTTTATCTTAATTTTGCTTACCAGAAATAAACTCCTTCTTAAGCTTATTTATGTCCTGATGCTTATTCCCGTATGTTCTTTCTTAGTATAATATATATTATTTATTAGTATTATTTAACATAATAAAAATTCCTTATGCTTGCAACCTATTAAGTAAAGTGGTACTTCTTTTAATTAAAAAAGCAAACAAACCAAAAAAAACTTTGATATCATGAGTGTCTCCTGGAATGATAAAATAGGGGACAAGAGCATATCCCCCATGAATTTTCTCAACATTTAATAAGCACTGATGATGTTGTTTAGTTCCTGGATTCTGGGGGAGTGTACACTTAGAGCATTTCCTGTTCAAAGGGACACCTTTTCTGCTGATCCCTGCATGCTTTATTCTCTCATCTTTCTCCTCTTCTTAGGCAGCTCTCAAGTTCCCTCTGAAGCTTCTGTTCCAACTCCCTCCTGCATCTCAAGAATGGTTTCCAAATTCAGCCCCATTGTGCAAACTTCAGGTGATAGGCACTTTCGATGGATACATAGTACAGTGTGGGTAAACCCTGATAAACATAATATTTTATTTGTATTGTTGGGTGGTGCTACAAACATGCAGGATCTTAGTTCCCCAACCAGGGATCAAACCCGTGCCCCCTGCAGTAGAAGCATGGAGTCTTAACTTCCCTGGGACCAGGGAAGTCCCAGGTGACCATTCCCCTACCTCAAGTCATCTAGAAAAGGCAGGGCAGAAATTCAAAGCCTACAATTTCCTGGCCTGACCCTCAGTATAGCTGGTTCTGTTTTCATCAACATCCCCACAAACAAATGCCCAGACTTTATTAAGGGATGGCCCTGCCTCTGTCTTCCCATTCTACTGCATCAGGGAATGTATGTTAAGAAAGCTGCAAAGATGCTCTACAGACACCCTTATAGGAACAATCCCAATTGTCAGACAACCTGCATGTGTTCCTCAGGGCACAGGCTTAAGAATACTTAACAGACTTCTCTGGGCCACTGAACTTTCCACCTTCACAGGAAGCATCAGTGGTACCGGCACCCTGATAAACAGAATATTTTATTTGTATTGTTGGGTGGTGCTACAAACCCAACATCTTGCATCACCCTTTTGATCATCTTACATCACCCTTAGCTGGGCCTCAAGTGAGGAAGGCATTACACAGCCCTGTTTATCTGGCCAAGGCTCCCTATTCTGAGTCAGTTGAACTTTACTCCACTATTCACACAAAATAGCAAAATCACACACTAAGAAGGGAGTTCACAGGTAGGAAGAAGTGGGCTGGAAAAAAGGGCACTTGACTGAGTAGGCGTAAATGTGGTTCATAGAGCTTCTCCATTAGCCCATCATAAAACTGGGCAGGTCTTGCTTGAGCAAATCATTGAAGAATATATTTTTAAAAGATATTTTGGCACCCAAGTGTGAGATAAAGGCATGTAAACTGCTTTGAAAACTAAAGTCATCACTGATTATAGATAGTAGGCTATTATGACTATGTACCATCAGCATAGAAAATGCTGACGTGTGAAGCCCGTAGCAAAATAGAGATTTGAACGAGGGGTAAGAGCTCTAGGTTCCTGTCCTGGTCTTACCACTGACATACAGCTAACTTGCTGGCGTTCAGTGGTGTTGAACTCTACCACCCCATGGACATAGCCTATCAGGCTCCTCTGCCCATGGGATTTCCCAGGCGAGATTGGAGTGGGTTGTCATTCCTCCTCCAGGGGATCTTCCCAACCCAAGGATCGAACCCTTGTCTCTGGCATCTCCAGCATTGGCAGGTGAATTCCTTACCACTGCGCCACCTGGGAAGCCCCAACACGCTGCTAGATTTGGACAAGTCACTCAATGACTTGGTGCCATGTCTCTGTACGTTGAAACATTAACAGTATTGTACTTAACGGAGCTGACCAGCTCTAAATTGTGTGATCCCAAAAGAAGCATGGGGTAGCCTTACAATATACTTCAAATCTCTATTGGTCACATTTTGACTATCATCAATATACAAAGAGCAAGAACAAACAGTAATGAAATTTTACGAATTACTTCACCATTTGTCACAAGTCTCCTCTAATTGTAGAAACCCTGCTCCAAAATATTGCCTTCTATTTCCAGATAAAGTCTCAGCTGCCTTATAATTTCTTTTTATTTCTGTATTTGGCTGTGCTGCGTCTTAGTTGCAGCATGTGAGATCTAGTTCCTTGACCAGGGATTGAACTGGCCCCCCTGCACTGACAGTGTGGGATCTTAGCCACCAGACTACCAGGCAAGTGCCACCTTATAATTTCTTAAACTTGCCATACTTTGGGCTCTTCCAAAGACTTCAAAACAGTATACTTTTAGAAGAGTTTTAGAGGGATTGGATCATTTGCCACATTCCCTTAAAATTTGTGCCTATCCTCTGTAGCACGGCTTTTGTACTCATTTTATTTTTGCTCTTCCTAGTTCTTTTGGGAAGAAAAATTGACTTGAAAAGAGAGGGCAGCCCAAAGTCCCAGCCTTGTATAGAAAACTCAGCACCTCTTGAATCATGTCAGCACAGCACCCTCTACTGCTTCAGGGGGAAAGAAATGTTCGCAGCTTAAAACACCAGAACATAACTGAGACATGTCATTCTGCCCAGCTACACAACGGCAGGGAATAATTTTCCTCATTTGTCACCTGATTAACATTCCTTACAAAGGTACATAGTTATGGTAGAGGAAAACGTTATCTTTTTGATCTTTGCATTTGGCTTTTTTCCTTTGTTCTACTGGATTGGCCAAAAAGTTCATTTGGATATTTCCATACCATCTTAGAGAAAAACTCGAACCAACTTTTGGGCCAACCCAATAAGTTTTGTGATGTCAAGATAAGAGATCTCCTGATTTTCCATTTCAAGCCAAAACAGTTACAGGCCATCTAGGGAGTAAATGGATAGTGTGAATAAATATATCTGCAGTAAGTCTCAATGGGAGCTTCCTAGTGGTCTAGTGATTAGGATTTGGCTCTGTCACTGCTATGGCCCAAAGCTTCCCTGGTGGCTCAATTGGTAAAAGAGTCTACCTGCAATGTGGGAGACCCAGGTTCAGTCCCTGGTTGAGGAAGATCCCCTGGAGAAGGAAATGGCAACCCACTCCAGTATTCTTGCCTGAAGAGTCCCATGGACAGAGGAGCTTGGTTAGGCTATAATCCATGGATTACAAAGAGTCAGATATGACTGAGTAACTAATACTTCACTGCTATGGCCCAGGTTTGACCTCTGGTCATGGGCTTCCCTGATGGCTCAGCAGTAAAGAACTGGCCTGCCAATGCAGAGACCTGGGTTCAATCCCTGGGTCGGGAAGATCCCCTGAAGAAGGAAATGACAACCCACTCCAGTATTCGTACCTGGGAAATCCCAAGGACAAAGGAGCCTGGTGGGCTACACTCCAGGGGTCACAAAAAGTCACACATGACTTCACAACAACAACTAAACAACAACAATGAAGTCTCAATGAAAGACTCCAAGAGGGAATGTTAGAGCTCTCAGTGTGTAAAGCTTCTGATACAGTTAACAGAAAATGTCTGCAGACCACAAAAAGGTGCTTTTTCCTTGGCTTTATCTAAATTATATTTATGTTTGGATTGTGATCCCAAAAGAAAGAAACAGATTTTTTTTTTAAAAATGTCGATCTCTGTTTATTTGTATGTACTTTCTCCTGAGTGTCTTGTTTTGTACAGTCACTAAGTCATTAAAAATCAAATCAGAACCCTGGGAAAGGTAATTTATTTCCTGTGGACTCTTAAGCAGAGATGCTTCAAAGCAAGATATTCCCTCCACCACTCTGGACCTCTTAATTCCTCCACTGAGAAAATACATTTATAGTGTTCTATGCGGAGAAGCATTCTAATCAGTCCCAGGAAAGTCTGCTAAGTAGCAGAGAGAAAAATCTATGGATAATATTATAAAATAAATTCTAGTCTGGAGTTTTCCTTCAGACAGAGTTTATGACTTTGGATGAACACTACATGATTTCCCTAACCCAAAAGTCTGCTAAATACACATCTCACCAATCCATTCATTCCAGGAAAGGAGAAAACACTCCCTTAGAACCTGCCCCAGGCAAAGCCCATCTTTGGTGTCTTAGGACTTCTCTCTTTGAGCCATTTTCCACCTTCTAGAAGTTTGATTCCCAGGGTACCTATTCTACCACAAGCCTCCATAGACCTGGTCAGTGCTAGCTCTCTCAGCTGATTCCACGAATGCTCTTTGAGTTCCTAATGTGTTTTAAAAGAAAAGACCTGGTAATTCAGATGAATTGGTGGTGAGGTAGGTTTCAAACTAAGGAACAAAGGCAGGTTAAGAAAGGATAATGTCAGAACACGACCTTCTGTCATGTTCCTGTCTATAGAAGAGAGGAAAGGAATTTGCAGCCCCTTCCAAGTCCAAAACAGAGAAGGGAGATTTGCCTCCTTCCACCACCATCTTTCAAGGAATGGACATCTGTTAAGATCCGGGAATCTTCAGAGTCCTTCAAGCTCCAGGACTAGCATCCTTCATGGAACTTCCAGAATGCATTGAACTTTCCAGAACTTTCATAGTCTTCATGGTTAACCAAACACATCTTACCACGTACGTGTATTCTAACCATTCCACTGGGTTAACTGGCTCCCTTTAACTGTCCTCAAGACAAGGCCTAATTTCTATTCTTTTCTATAGTCTACATGCTTATGCCTCGTTGCTTAGTTGTGTCCGACTCTTTGCAACCCCATGGACTACAGACCACCAGGGTCCTCTGTCCACATGGATTCTCTAGGCAAGAATACTGGAGTGGGTTGCTGTGCCCTCCTCCAGGGGATCATCTCAACCCAGGGATTGAACCTGGGTCTCTCATGTCTCCCGCATTGCAGGCAGATTCTTTACCAACTGAACCACAATGTCTAGCAAAATGCAGGTATGTCCATGATACTTAGCAAATACACACATGAAATAACATGTACTGTCATTCACTCTGCAGGGATGAGGAGACAGACAGCATGCAGAGTCACACTATTTAACAAATATTGGCTGGAGGCTGTCAGGTGCCAAGGACCGTGCTAGATGGCAGGGATTCAATGGTAAATGAGATAAGTGAGTATTTTCGAGGTATTTATATTCTAGGAATGGGATCTGACCGGAAGACAGGCATTTTCAGTGGATATACAACAGAATGTGGGTAAACCCAAGTGTTGTGACAGCTCAAAAGACGGTCACTGCACCTCATCTGGAGGAGAAAGGTCAAGAGCTCCTTGGAGGAGATGATGCATAAAGAGAGACCCAGACAAAGAGTCAGAATTAGCTGGGTGGTGGTGGGGATGGAATCCCTGCAGAGGCTCAGGAAGGAGAGGGTGTGTCACTTGGGCCATTGAAGGAGGAGGGCAGTTATGGAGCAGAGGTGGAAAGGCATGTGGGACCAAGTCTGCAAGCGCCAGACCCACTCAGGAGCCGCCTCTCTGGTTGACGAAGAAATAGGCCCATTCTTCCGTGGCATGTGGGCAAAAAATATCCTCCTTGCTAGATTTTTTTTTCTTTTTGGCCATACCCTGCAGCATATGGGATCTTAGTCCCCCAGTCAGGGATCAAACCCAAGCCCTCTATAGTGGAGTGCGAAGTCTTAACCACTGGACTCCAGGGATGTCCCAAGGAGTGGCTCTGGAAGGGGGCCCTGGACCTAGCATTTCACTGTCATCACAAAAGCCACGTGCACACAGCCTGGCCACTGCTGTCAGTGGGTTTCAGTCTGTGGCAAAAGGTCTCTTTCCTTGTGAGTGCAGATTTAAAAAAACCTCTTCAAAAGATTAACACAATTTAGCACTTTTCAGAGGACTAGGCTACTCACAAAGTCCCTAATTTCTACTTGGAAATGGGAAGGTGAGTGGATTCAAGCTATTCCAAAACTGCCCAGAGCAGATCAAGGGCTTGCTGCTAGTGAGGTAGGGGAAGGGGCTCTCAGGTTACAGGTAACAGGTTATAGCTGTTTCCTAAAAAGGTTACTCTTAGGATTCTATTTCAACAGGAAGGGTAATTCTGGAGTACAGAGTCTCTTAAATTATGTTACTATATTTTAAAAATGATAGTATAATCCAAAAACTAATAATAATAAAAAGATTCCATCCCCAGAGGGTTAAGTCTCTGAAACAAATTTATCCATGCTCACTCCATCGTGGGTTCAGGCACTGCAAGCAGATCTGAGAGTGACCTCAAAGCGCAAGTTGTTCTCTGGTGCTCAGGGCCACCACCCCCAAGGATGTGAAACAGGTTGCAGGAACATCAACTGCCAGGTGGCAGTCTGTATGCCTTTCTGCACTGCTTCATTTTTTAAAATATTTAGTTTTATTTATTTGGCTGTTCCAGGTCTTAGTTCTAGTCTAAAGATCCTTAGTAGCACACAGGGTCTTTAGTCATGGCATGTGAACTCTTCGTTTCAGCATGTGGGATCTAGTTCCCTGACCAGGGATTGAACCCAGGCCCCCTGCATGGCAATATGGAGTCTTAGCCAAGGGACCACTAGGGAGCACAGCAGTCCCTGTGCACTGCTTCTTGAATTTCATTTTTAATAATACAGGTCATTGCAGGTATACTGAGGTTGACTCACTGGTTAGAAGTCTTAGAAGAAAGTCACAGAGTGAAGCCTTGATTCCTGCCTTCAGCATCTTCTAGAAATTAATGCTTTAACTTGAGTAGGTACCCCGGTTCCTCATTATGGCCCCACCATGTGGTCTTGCCTAGAGGCAATTCCTTGAATGTCTGAGGTGGTCTAGCTAGGGTCTAAATGGTATGAACAAACATTGAAGGGATTATCTCTGAAACTGAGAAACAAATCTCTGCTGCAATGTCAACTTCAGGAAATTTTTAAAAGCTGGGTGGAGGCCAGCAGATAGCCGAGGCCAGAGCAGGAAGTCAGCTCTGCACCGTGTGTTGAATTGAAACGATGGTGAACTTGCCTTTTTGCTGGACAGCACATGCCTTGGAAAAGGCAATTTTCATGTGCAGAAAAGCAGCATGGCCTTGGGTGTCAGGGTGTGAAACAGAAGCAGGCACTAGGCTCTGGGGATGCAAAGCAAAATCCATTCACATCATACACAGCCAAGGTGGTTTCTGCGAAATGAAAAGCTCATCCGACAACCTCGTGCTTAGAGCTGTTGCAGCGTTTCCCACCACACAGATATAAGATCACCGTTTTCACTGTGACTCTCAGGCCCCGAGGTAGCTGACCCTGACTTCTGCTGGGATTTGCTAGTCCATCAGCCGCAAGGCCATCTCTAGGTTTTTTTTTTTTTTTTGCTTACTAAGCTTGCTCATTCCTCCTCTGGGGTCTTATACTTAGGTCCCCTGATTCAGATCTTCACATAGTTGGCTCTTTCTTGCCTTGGAAGTCTCAGCTGAGAGCTCTCTCTTTAGCGAAGACTTGTCTGCCTAAAACAGCAGGCACTCTTGCACACATCATCACGTGTCCATTTTCTCTGGAGTTCTGGACATATTGGCTTGCTTGTTTCCCCTTATCTGTCTCCTCTGCTAGAATGTACACACATCTGGGGAACAAGAATCTTACATTTTGTTCCCTACTTTCTCTCTAGTCTCTAAGGCAGAGTCTGGCATGTAACAGGAATCTAATAAATCTTTGTTGAATAAATGAATGAGTGGATGAACAAACGGCACTGTCTTTGCCCCTTGAGGACCTCAGGATTGGGTCAGTGGAAGTGAGGAAGATGTTGACACACAGTTACATCCAGGGATCTGGGAGCCCAGAGAGAGGATGCTTAACCCAGAAAAGGCTGTGGAAAGACCACACAGGAAAGAGAATGCCTGGGATAAACCTTGCTGCCTAGATTCAGTGACGGGAACCGAGAAGTTCCAGGTAGAAGGACCAGCATGAGCTAAGAATGGAAGCACAAAACTACAAGGACAAGAGGAGAAGGACAAGGTTGGGAAGGGCAGGAAGTCGAGAGGTCAAGAAGGTGCACGCCATGGAGTGTATCAGTCTCAGAAGCCTGGACCCGCTATCAAGGTTAAATGAGGGACAGGGGCCAAAGATAGCCAGTGCCTGAAATCAGAAGTAAACATTATTGTTATTATTGTCATTTACTTTTATCCCAGTGCTTCTTTTCTTGACCTTGTTGCTTCTTATTCCTGGTTTAGGGAAGACTCTCTCTGAGTGGAGTCTACAAAACTCAAGTCATCAGGCATCAGTGAAAAAGAAATTCAATATGCTTTGTAATAAATTGCTCAGCCACAGAAGCAACATAAATGCTCACTGATAGATGAATGGATAAAGAAGATGAGGTACACACATATAATGAAATATAGACTATGAAAAAGAATAAAATATTGCTATTTATAGGCACATGGATGGACCTAGAGACTATTATCCTAAATGAATTAAGTCAGACAGGAAAAGACAAGTATTATATTGATATCACTTATACATGGAATCTAAAACATCAAATGAAATTATTTACAAAACAGACTCACAGACAAAGAAAACAAACTTTTGGTTTACCAAAGGGGAACGAGGGAGAAAGATAAATTAGAAGTATGAGATTAACAGATACAGACTACCATATATAAACATGGATGAATAACAAGGAGATTTACCATATAGCACAAGGAACTATAGGCAATATCTTGCAATAACCTATAATGGAAAAGAATGAAAAATATCATGTATACATAAAACAAATCATTTACCATACATCAGAAACTAGTATATTATAAATCAACTATACTTCAATTTGAAAAATACATCTGGCATCTATGTTAGCCTTTGCTGTTTTTTCACTTTGGCTTCTGCTAAATTAAAACACGCTTACTCCTTGGAAGAAAAGTTATGACCAACCTAGAGAGCATATTCAAAAGCAGAGACGTTACTTTGCCGACTAAGGTCCGTCTAGTCAAGGCTATGGTTTTTCCTGTGGTCATGTATGGATGTGAGAGTTGGACTGTGAAGAAGGCTGAGCGCAGAAGAATTGATGCTTTTGAACTGTGGTGTTGGAGAAGACTCTTGAGAGTCCCTTGGACTGCAAGGAGATCCAACCAGTCCATTCTGAAGGAGATGAGCCCTGGGTGTTCTTTGGAAGGAATGATGCTAAAGCTGAAACTTCAGTACTTTGGCCACCTCATGCGAAGAGTTGACTCATTGGAAAAGACTCTGATGCTGGGATGGATTGGAGGCAGGAGGAGAAGGGGACGACAGAGGATGAGATGGCTGGATGGCATCACTGACTCAATGGACGTGAGTCTGAGTGAACTCCGGGAGACGGTGATGGACAGGGAGGCCTGGCGTGCTGCGATTCATGGGGTCGCAAAGAGTTGGACACGACTGAGCGACTGAACTGAACTGAAAGGCACTACATCTGTAGCAACATATATCTCAGCTCTAATCTTTCTCAGAAATGAGGTAGGTATACACCCTGACCAGATTTTTCCTTGTCTATATCATGGGATCAACCATTTCCTTAAGTGAGTTTCAAGCCAGGGTTCGTACAACACTTGAAAGCAACATGATTCAACACTGTGCCTTCTCTGTACCCTAGAAAAGCTGCCAACAGTCTAGAAAGAATGGGCATATGAATAGGATATCAGATAAAACTTGTGTTGAAACAAGTTCTTTTTTCTCTGCGTTCCATTCACAACAACAGAACCCAAAAGTCAACCCGTCATATATTATCTGAAAATTATTCACAAAAATGTTTGCCTTGTTTGAGGCCATGAGCAACGAGCTCCTTGTCTTTTCTTCCCTCCTCCTCTTCTCATTCATGAAAACGATGATTCACTCCGGCGCCCTGCAGAGAGTGGGGCAGCGCCTGCTTCCGAGGCAGCCCACCTCCCCTGCTCAATGGGCAAAAGGCCCTCCAGTGAATCAAGTTCATTGAGCAAAACGAGGGGAAAATATTTGTCTGGCAATCCAACACGCCTCTCTCTGTGCTTGTCCGGACAGAACTAGGGTGGACTTCACATTTTTTTCCTTTTTGTCAGAAACAAGTGTATAAAATGGCATATTTTCACAAAAGAGTGTCACCCGATGGGGATTTTTCAAGCTACAGGATCAGCGAGCGTTATCACTTTTGGAACCAAGACACAAAAGGAATTACAATCCCAATTACAATCACAATCACAAGGGAATTACAATCACAAATAGTTGATCATGTGTTCTGAACTTAGCAGCTGTCTACTAGTTCTCTGAAAAACAAGAAGTGGTCCAATAATATTAGTAAGTTGTAAGGTCAGAGGTGGGGTGGAGTTCACCGTGCTGAATTGCATGTTTGGTGAATTGCATGTTTGTTGCTGTTAGGTCGTTCAGTCGTATCCAATTCTTTGTGACCCCATGGACTGTAGCCTCCCAGGCTCCCCTGTCCATGGGGATTCTCTAGACAAGAATACTGGACTGGGTTGCCATGCCCTCTTCCAGGAGATCTTCCTGATCCATGTTTCTCGAGTCTCCTGTACTGCAGGCAGATTCTTTACCACTGAGCCAACTGCACGAAAAAGAATTTATAACAAAGACAGGAAGTAGCCTACACCTCAGCAAAGAGGCAGCCATCAGAAATGGAAGCCTTTGAGAGACAAGCTCAACAGTCCAACGCATCAGAGCGATCTTTAGTGAGATGTGATGGAGGAAATTGACCATAGGCCATCGAAAGTGGAACAATCATCCAGTATATTCAACTCAAAGCACTGGGACCTGGCTAGACACTGATTCCCACATTCCATACATCATTCTCCTCCAAGGAGACATCACAGCACCAGAGTCCAATTTTTAAAAAAAAATTTCTTTCATACTGCTTTTTATTGCCCTGCCACAAAAGAGTGGCTCGTCCCTGAACACCTCATTTGTAACAGCCAGGGCAGATGTTTGGGGTGGGGACTACATAGGGAAGACCCTACACAAAGGTGCGTGTGTGCTAAGTTGCTTCAGTCGTGTCTAAACCTATGGAGCTGTAGCCCGCCAGGATCCTCTATCCGTGGGATTCTCCAGGCAAGAATACCAGAGTGGGTTGCTGTGCCCTCCTCCAGGGGATCTTCCTGACCCAGGGATTGAACTTGAGTCTCTTATGTCTCCTGCATTGGCAGGCAAGTTCTTTACCACTAGCACCACCTGGGAAGCTACACAAAGGTGGCAGCAGGTAAAACAGTTAAGAAGAGAATGAAAGGACTTGTGGAAGAGAAGCACCAAACCCAGACAATGCCCTGATGCTCCCCTGGGCTTTGGAAATAGAACAGATGCAGGAGACAGGGTAATTGTGAAAACAATAGGTTGCCCTTGTATTTAAGGGAAAGAAGAGCTACAAAGACATAACAATGAGTAAAGCTGAAGTGGTTGGGATCAGCGAATGTATGAATAATCAATATCTGGCAGAGGTGAGGATGAGATAGTGTCTAAGGTAGAACATATTTTGGAGAAAACAATAAGCGAATTCAGATCTATGAAAGAGTGTGCTTAAACAATACACCGCAGCGCGTACAGATGCCATAACAGAGAAGACGGAATGACGAAAGTCTGTATTTTAAAAATCGCTGCTGCCACAAAGAAGTTAGGGCTTCGGAAAGTAAAGGAGTCTGAATTTATTGATGTTTACTAAGGTGGAGAGAAGGCAATCTAAACAGACACAATCAAGTTTCCTCTTTCAGGCATGCCCACTGGAAAAGTCTAACCCAAAGTTAAAAGCAGGAAAAAACAGAGAACCCCTCGAGAGATGTGGGATTGGGTGGGTGCAGGCTGAAATTGGAGAACAGATTACAAAAGCAACCGCGCCCAGTGCTGTCAGGTTTGGCCAGCTGAGCAGGGCTGATAACCTTCGTATCTCTAAGAAGAGTTCTGGGGCTGGGGAGGATTCACAATGCATGTCAGAAAGGTTACACAGTTTCTGCTAGTGATCCTGATGCTAACACAGAGAGAATCTAAGGAGCCATGACTGGTAGAGGCAGAGAGATGCATCCCGGGAGGTTTAAAACGTGAGTGCCAGGGACGCACAAGCGTCATGCTCATGTCTCTTGCCCCCTCTCCTGCTCTGCGCCCCCGTGTGCACAGTCAAGCTACCCTCAAAGCAACTTAACACCCATAGAAATCCTAGCTGTCCTTCCCAGCCTACAGTTTCCAAGTCACCTTGTCAAACATCCTTGGTTCCTGGGTAAAGAAAGCAAGACATCAAGAGGGTGATGACAGGGTCATTTTCCTACGGTAGGAAATGGCATGGCCAGCATTGGTGATTCCTAGCCCAGTGTCTTCACACTTTATAACGTTGCCATTTGTGCTGAAAATCAGTTGGTTGGAAGTTGCAGCGCTCCAAGACAAACACTCCTGACCCACAGGCAAAGGATGACTCCTTGCTCCAGAGAGAGGTGCCCTGGCTTGCTTTCTCTCTGCTGACTCACTTGCACGGTCTGACTGTACACATTCCAGAAAATGCCCAAGGCCCCAGATTTTCAGTTGAACCACCCTCTTCCTATTTCTAATTGGCTGCATTGACACTTTTGATTTGAATCCAGGAGTAGGCCTTTTGACATTAGCCAGGTTGAGCCCTGTTCTCCGAGTTTCCTCTCTGGGATAAAGAGGGTCTCCTTTAGACATTGTTTCCATGCAGTGGTTTCCTTTTGTCATGATTTATCAATAATTCCAGAAGGGGAAGTTGACCACATATGGGCAAGTTAAGATACATTTAAAGAAACCAGAAACATGTCCTGGGCAGGGCATGACTTTGTAAACGTTCCCCCAAAGCATTATGACATCAGCAATTACCTTTTCATTGGGGAAATGAGAATAAAGTTTTTTTAATTTCTCAAAAGCTGCCCCTTAATAAAAACCTAGTAGGGATTGGGCTTGCCTGATGGCTCAGCAGTAAAGAATTTGCCTGCAAATGCAGAAGACTCAGGAGATGCTGTTTCGATCCCTGGATTGGGAAGATCCCCTGGAGAAGGAAATGGCAATTCTTGCCTGGAGAATCCCATGGACAGAGGAGCTTGGCAGGCTATGATCCATAGGGTCACAAACAGTCAGACACGACTGAGCACTCACTCACATCAGAGGTGGGCTAATAAAGCAAATCGATCAAGGGATTAAAATTTCAACTACATTTAAGCCCAACAAGAATGCTCTAGGAATAGAACTGATAAAGCTCAGACCACAAATCATTTGAATGAGTTTCTTTAACTAATGACCATCTCTCTCTTGGCATTTTTAATTGGCTAATTAATTGATTAATATTTGACCCTGCAGAAATATTCTGCTGATAATTAGCAAGGTCATAAAATTAGGATCAACTACACTCCTTCCTTCTCTATCATTGTAAAAAACATCCTTAGGCTACTTCTTGCTTCAGCTTTAGAAGTCACAGTCCAGGCCTCCTAGAGGAAGAGATATAGCATCAAATGGAGAAAGGAGAAAAAAGCATTAAATGTATTTGCAGGCATACTCTTAAATGTGGTGTGGCGTCACTTTCCCAGTACTCTGTTGTCCAGGCTCAACATTAAGCCTTAAACCTATTGATTTCAGTGACACCTTCTTGGGAAGGCCAACTGATGCCCAGCTGGTAGCAAACTTAAAAAGGGAGTTCTGATTTAATTAACTTGCATGCTTCCTTAGGGCCCATTCGAATGCTAACAAGTAGTTAAATTCTTTGCCTACACAACAAATTCTTATTGTTATTTTCTTCTTAAGGACATTTTACCCAGGGTCGATACAAGAAAGAAATTGGCCTGATCTTTTCATTTACCAGCCAAACGCACCTTTTCCAGGATAGAATGGGATCTGAGTCATCCTCAGTAAATTCCCAGTGGCAACACACATTTATAAATGCACACTCTCATTACTAATTGTGCCCGTGTTTCAGAAGAATCAGAAATGAAATGGTAAAACAGAAATTTCCTTCTTAAAACCTGCTGGGAAGAGGTAAGGGTCACACAAAATCCCAGGCCATCTATCAGTTTATATTAAGAAATCCAATAAGTTATCCTAAATAAGTATTGGATAACTATTAGTTATAGTTATCCTAGACTATTAAACATATCCTATTAGTTATAACTATAACCAAATATTGGATAACTGATAATCTATTAATCATTGGATTTTTCTAAATAAAGAACTCATGACATTTGCAATGTTTTCAAAAATGTCACTTTATGTATTATGTTGTGGTCGGGAAGGATGCAGATACAGTTTACAGAAAGGACCACTTCTGGGGCCTCCCTGGTGGCTCAGTAGTAAAGAATCGCCTGCCAATGCAGGAGACAGGGGCTTGATCCCTGATCTAGGAAGATCCCACATGCTGCAAAGCAACTAAGCCCCTGAGCCACAACTATTGAGCCTGTGCTCTAGAACCTGCGAGCCACAACTACTGAAGCCTGTGTGCCCTAGAGCCTGTGTTAAATAACAAGAGACGCCACTGCAGTGAGACACCCAGGTACCTCAACGTAGAGTAGCCCCTGGTCACCAGTACTAAAGAAAACCCCACACAGCAATGAAGACCCAGCACAGCCAAAAATAAACAAATAAGTTTTATTATTTTTTTAAAGGAAAGGACCACTTTCTACAAATAAGTTTTTCTTCTGTATAAATGGCTTGGTCTAGCACCTGTGTGCATGACAAAGCAGCGTTTACAACAATGTCATTTCCTTTGTGACTCAAAAATGACATACATTGCTTGTCGGCCGCCAGATAATGGTGAATTACTTTCCTCCAGGAACTCATCTCTAAGACATTAGACGTGTCTCTAAGCATGTAACTCGAGCTATTCAAATCTAACGCCATAACAAAATGATGGTTTTCAGAAACCTACAACAGTTATTCCTGACAGCTGGATGGCACTCTTTAATCAACTGTATCTACCACTGTGTTCTAAAGTAATGTTCCGAGTTTATAGCTCATAATTTCATTTTTCACCTGTCCCTTAAGCTTATATTTCCTTGTGTTATTTACTAACTCTGCAATATAAAGTATCTTCAGGGATGTGCATGCATAGAAAATTTTCTTTTAAAGTTGCTGATGATATATTCAAGATCAGTCTGTTTCAGACAGTCGCAGAAGACAACCTATGTTTTTTTCTTGATGAAGCCTAACAATTATGAAGATAAAATTTGGTGAGGCCACCCCTTCCGGATACAGCTCCTCTTTATAATTTTTTAAATATTTATTTATGTATTTGGCTGCATTGGGTCTTAGTTGCTGCACATGGGGTCTTTCTTGCATTGTCTGGGCTCTCTAGCTGTGGCATGTGGGTTCAGGAGTTACCATGAATGGGCTTAGCTGCTCTGGGGCATGTGGGATCTTAGTTCCCTGACCAGGGATTGAACCCATGTCCCCTGCTCGGAGTCTTAACCACTGAACCACCAGGGAAGCCCCTATAATTTTTAATTTTTCTATTTATCATCCTGGCTGGCTGACTGTATTGAAAAGTGTGCTAACAGTCTTACAGTGGCCAATCTCAGATCACGGTCTTTTTCAGCTTTTAATTAGTTTTCCAGGGACTGGTTCTAGCTTGAAGTCCTATGAAATTCGTGGCTTGAGTAGAATCTGTTGGAAGAGAGGGTGCAAGTGAGGCTTATGAAGTCAGACGAGGTATATGCCCATGATAGATTCTCTCCAAACTAGCTGTTCCATTATTTCTATTTTCTTCCTCATTCAAAATGATTCAGTCTGAACTCTGTTGTTTCTTTCCTCATCTAACTGATGAAATGTCAGTGCTTAGGGAGCTAAATTAATTTTTTTTCCTTCCTCATGTGTCTCTGCATCTCATATCCAGTAACTGTTCTGCCACCTTGAATTTTAACTTTCTTTATTTTATTTATGGCTGTGCTGGATCTTCATTGCCTTGAGCGCACTTTCTCTAGTTGTGGCGTGTGGGTGTCTCATCATGCTGGTTTCTCTCATTGTAGAGCATGGGCTCCCAGAGTGCCAGCTCGGTAGTTGTGGTGCTTGGGCTTTAGACTCTGAGGCATGTGGGATCTTCCTGGACCAGAGATTGAACCCATAGGCAGGCAGATTCTTAACCACTGGACCACCAGGAAAGTCCTTGATTTTTTCAACAAGGTGATTTACCTATAGGTTACTTTCAAGAGTGGTTGTCTTCACTGGACAATTAAGTGAATATACAAATAAATTAGATAGATAGAAAGCTTATTTTTAGAGATTTTTTTTCTCCATGGGAGTCAAATATATCTCCGGTCTTCAACACTGATCCATGTTCCTAGACAGAGTAAACAGGCTTGTGTTTGTTTTGGTTTTTGTAATTCTTAGGGAAACAATAGCTCCAAGGACTAGTTATTAATTGAGGAAACACACTGAAAGCATCTCCAGCTGATCTATTTACATAAAAGGTTAATTTATATAGAAAGGAAATATAATTCCTGAGTGATCAATGTATAATTTCTTCTTAAAATGTTAAGGGCTAGTGTCTCTAGTAGATAACTTCTAGTGGATGAAAATTTGCTAAACTTCTCTACACAGTTGAAATGGTATCATTGCCGTGGTATAGATTAGATACACATGGTTTAGAAGAGGAAAAGTTTTACTAGGTTGGTCTGAATGGAGAAGGAGGAGTTAAGATCAATAAATAAACTTCTGACTCTGGAATCAATTCTGCTAGACTTTGATTGAGTACCATCCCAACTTTAAGTTGAAAGTTCTTGGCTTAATAGGTTTCCCAAAGTGGAGATGTCTTCCAGCTTCATTTAATGCCAGGGTAATTTTTGAGAAGAGTGCTGTGTAATCAGCAAATGAATAATAATTGCAGAAATAAATACATGTGGAAACACCAATTAGCTAATAAATCCACTTAATTAGTCTTAATAGTTTCTTTCGCTCTTTAAGATGCTATTTAATACTTGGATGCTGTTGAACATGCATTGCATATTTTAAAACTTCTAATTTAAGTGATATCCTTATAGATTAATAAAGGGTCCTAATCATTTAAAACTGAATCATGAATGAGTGCACTTTCCAGTAATACTGTTGGCAAAATATTCTTTCAATTACATTGCCTATGATGACCTATGGCATGAATGCTTTTTCATTGCAAAAACAACACATACTGGGATTAATCCTAAATGGAAAGAATTCTGTGGGTCCACTAAGCCTTGTCCTTTCAGATATTTTTGCAGTCATGATTTTGAATGGACTAGACTGGCATTATCGCTTATACTAGCCATGCTATTAAAAGAAATGTGGCTTGAAGTGGTCTTGGAGAGACTCTAGCTCTGGAACAATGCAGGGACAGTGGTGCCCAACAGGAAGTCAAGATGTGACTTTACTCCGGTTTGTACCTGGCTGTACTCAACTAAGATACACAGCCCTGAGCAATGACTTCTTCCTGAGAGATGGGTCCTTCATGTTTCGAATCCCTGGGACGAGTCCAAAGAAAGCAGCAGCTGAAGGGTAAGCCATAGAGTAGGCAGCCGGGCATTCTCTTTCCAACCCAACATCTTTTTGCTGCTTATTCATATACTTCTCTGGCATTCTGACTTACATAACTAATTACATATTATCCCCAGATACCATGGCTAGCCTCTGCTTGGAATAAACTATATTGATAGATGTACTATTAAATGATCCCAATATCAACAGCAAATTCCTTTTATGATATAACTCAAATCTGAAGGAAAGCATTCATTTACTCTCAAGATGTTTCACTAGGTAGTAGAGCTATATAATAAATCACCATGAACTTGCCTTGGTTTTCCCAGAATTTGACAAGACAGTCTAGAAATTTTAAAGTTAAATTTTTGATAATATGAAAAGGCAGAATTTGAATACTAAGTATGATTACAAATATTTCAAATATGCATACATAGAAGTCTAGTTGTAAATATTACAAAATGTTTGTTTTTGGATAGCAGGATTTTTAAATGTTTTTTTTCTTTGTGTATTTTCAAAGGTTATATACTAAACATGTATATCATTTCACTAGAAAAAAAATGAATAGCCCAAATAATGGCAACATAGATGTTTCTTTGTATTCAGGAAACTCTGAACGCTCCTTCTTTATTCTTTTTTTCTTATTACTCTCCCCTTTCACCATAGAAATTAAAAAGTGCACACATCTGCATATAAATACACATGGTTTCAACATGTTATGCTCTGGCTTACAGACTTTCAATGACTGCATGCCACAGTCAGGAAACCTGCACGTGTTCTGGCCAGGACTTCTTTAATGTGATGGAGATGTACACTGAATCATATTTACATGTCTTGCCAATGACAAAATTGGTATGACTAATTTCAATGTATATGTACTGATGGCAGTAAAAATTGTTACGGGGTTATACTCACAAAAGAAAGCAATCAAACCTCTTTAAAATTCTTTCTAATTATTGTGTTGAGCTGTGCTTAGTCACTCAGTCGTGTCCGACTCTTTGCGACCCCATGGACTGTAGCCTGCTAGGCTCCTTTGTCCATAGGATTCTTCAGGTGAGAATACTGGAGTGAGTTGCCATGCCTTCCTCCAGGGGATCTTCCCAAGCCAGGGATCTAATCCAGGTCTCCCACATCGCAGGTGGATTCTTTACCATCTGAGCCACCAGGGAAGCCCAAAAATAATGGAGTGGGTACCCTATCCCTTCTCCAGGGGATCTTCCTGACTAAGGAGTCTAACTGGGGTCTCCTGCATTGCAGGCAGATTCTTCCCCAGCTAGAGTACCAGGGAAGCCCCTCAAATCACTGACTTCCCTGGCAATAGAAGGACCAGCATGTCATCATAATATATCTTTCCTCAAAACATACACAGAGCATGATTTAAATCATTTGTACCATGATATTCTACCAGAAGGTATGATCTTACTATAAGATGTTGGGTCTTGTCATTTGTTAAGTAGGAGGTTGTAGGAATAAAAGAGAGTCTTTCTTTCCCATAATCCTGCCCTAAGAACAAGTGGTAGAAACCAGTGTAAAGCAGGTTTCTCCTCACCCCTTTTTCAGCTTTAGCAGAGCCTCTTAAGCATGTTTACTCTGCCAGCACCCCGAATTTTCTAGATGTATCATGATGCAACAAAATTCAGAGCCATTAAAAAAAAGTCTTCCTCTACTGTAACATGTTTTATTCTGGAAAATTTTGTGTATATAAGAAAGAAACCGTTGAAAGAAAACCTCTGCTTAGCAAAGGAAACCATCAACAAAACGAGAAGGCAGCCTACTCAGTGGAAGAAGATATGTATATGTGCAAGTCATGTATCTGATAAAGGGTTAATAGCCAAAGGAAATTAGAAACGTAGACACTTAATATCAAAAAAACAAACAGCCAGATTAAGGAGATGCTCACTATCACTAATCATCAGGGAAATGCAATTCAAAGCCACAGTGAGATAGCGCCTCTCACCTGTCAGAATTGGTAAGGGTGTGGAGAAAAAGGAACCTTCATGTACTGTTGGTGGGAATGTAAATTGGTGCAGCCACTATGGGCATCAGTATGGAAGTTCCTCAAAAAATTAAAAATAGAACTACCATATGATCCAGTGATTCCACTTTTGGGTATTTATCCAATGAAAAGGAAAACTCTAACTTGAGAAGCGATATGCACCTGTATATTCATTGAAGCATGACTTACAATAGCCAAGATATGGAAACAACCGCAGCGCCTGAGAGATGAATCAATAAAGAAGACGCAACATACACACGCACACACGTGCACACACACACGTGCGCACGCACACACATGCGTGCACACACGCACACACATGTGCGCACGCGTGCACACACGCACACACATGCACACATGTGCATGCACACACACACATGCACGTGCACACACACACGTGCACGGACGCACACGCACACACACGACACACACACACACACACAGGAATATTATTCAGCCATAAAAAGAATGAAATCTTGACATTAGAGCAAACATAGATAAAGCTAGAGGGCATTATGCCAAGTGAAATAAGTCAGACAAAGACAAATACCATATGATTTCACTTATAATGTGGAATTTAAAAAACAAATGAACGAACATAATAAAATAGAAACAGACTCATAGACACAAAGAACAAACTGATGTTTGCCAGAAGAAAGGGGTTAAGGAGGCAGACAAAATATAGATAGTGGGGATTAAGAGGTACAAAATTCTAGTTATAAGAAAGTCATGGGGATGTAATGTACAGCACAGAAACTTTATTCAAGAATATTGT
Source organism: Aepyceros melampus (assembly GCA_006408695.1). Lineage (NCBI taxonomy): Eukaryota > Metazoa > Chordata > Mammalia > Artiodactyla > Bovidae > Aepyceros > Aepyceros melampus. The sequence goes on from SJXQ01002112.1 coordinate 271,409, forward strand.
AATAACTTTATACAGTGACAGATGATAACTAAGCTTACCATAGTGACCTCTCAAAATGTATTTAAATACTAAATTGCTATGATGTACATCTGAAGCCAAAGAGACACTATGTGTCAATTATACTTCAATTTAAAAAGAGAAAACAATGCATGCTTTGAAAAAATTCACAAACAACATGAAACATCAAACTATCTTTGCTGAGAATTTTGTCTTAAATTAGGAACCACATGATCCCTAAGTAATAATATTGAATACTTTCTCACTACCATGATCAAAGTCAAGAAACACTTGAGTTTCAATAACAACTGGAAATTAAAACGATGTTTAACAATAGTAACATCGAAGTGAGAATGGCAAAAAAGTTGTTGCCCTCAGAATTGTTAAAAGAGTTCTTCTAAGTATACTTGAATAATTTTAGCATTTAAGCTGTGTTTTGAGGCATTATATGATCTCAAACATAAATAAGGTTTCAGTGCCTAGCCTTTTGATTTTGGATACAAGCACAGATTCAGAAAAATAACTTCATAATGCATTTATCATTAAAAAACAGAACAGCTATGAGAAGAACAAAGAATTAAGGATTTACAAAGAAATGGAAGTCATTCTCTAATGATACGAGTCTATCCTGAGCCTCTCCCGACAATAATTGGATTTGGTTGAATAGAACTAAGGCCAAGTGAACAGATGTTAGGTGATGGAGCAGAACCTGCTCTTTTCGAATTAAACAACCAATTATGAGTGGATAATGATGTGTGCAACTGGTAGTCACTGGAAATGTTTCCAATTCAGACCAAGTAATCAAACTAAGATGCTGATATATTTGATTCTACACAGGGTTGGAATCTAGCTGTTTAAAAGCACTATTTTTAAAACAATGCATAATGTGTGGGTTGACGAATTCAATGTTTAGGACTTTTGGAGATAATATAAAGGCAAGCTTTCATCCTTTATATAAATTATGACCAAACTCTAGTTTTCTATTTTATTTATTGATGTATAGTTGAATTTATAATGTTGTGTTAATTTTTGCTATACAGCAAAGTGATTCAGTCATACACATACATACATTCTTTTAAAAATTCTTTCCATTATGGTTTATCACAAGATATTGAATGTAGTTCCCTGTGCTATATGTCAGGACCTTGTTTATCCATCCTATATATAATAGCCTGCATCTGCTAACCAGAGGTTTCCAACCCCTGGGAGCTAATGCCTGAAGATCTGAGGTGGGGAGCTGATGCAACAATAATAGAAATAAAGTGTACAATAAATGTAATGTGCTTTGAATCATCCCCAAACCATCCCCTCCAACCCCGGGTCATGGAAAAATTGTCCTCCATGAAACTGGCCTCTGGTGTTAAAAGGGTGGGGACCACTGTCTAACCCTGAACACCTGATTCATCCCTCTTCAACCCCTACTCCCTTGGCAACACTAATTAACTAAGATTGACAGATATTTGTGATCTGACTACCACGATTAGCCAGAACAGATTTTTAAAACCTTAATTACTAATTTAGAATATTCATACAATTGACTAAAATGCCTTCTCTTAGAAACCTACAAATGACTGTGTCAAAGTCTTAATCATACCTTAGTTTTTAATTTTCACAACATCACTGTCTGAACTAATATCTTGTGGCAACTGTAACAAATGGTCACTAACTGGATGGCTAAAAAAACAGAAATATATCCCTCACAGCTCTAGGGACCCAAAGTCTGAACTCCAGGTGTTAGCAGAGCCACACACCCTCTGGAGGCTCCAGACAGAATCTGTTCCTTGTCTCTTCCAGATTCTGACGGCTGCCGACATTCCTTTGCTTGTGGCCACATCGTCCTCTGTATTTACACTGTCTCATCTGCGGTGTGTCTGTCTCAGACTCTCCTCTGTGTCTCCCATGTAAGTAGACATGTGACTGCATTTAGGGCCCGCCTGACTAAACTAGGACAAGCACCCACTTTCAGGACCTGTAACTCTTTGTAACCCCATGGACTGTAGCCTACCAGGCTCCTCTGTCCATAAGATTTCCCAGGCAAGAATACTGGAGTGGGTTGCCACTGACCTCCTCCAGGGGATCTTCCCAACCAAGGGATGGAACCCAGGTCTCCTGCATTGGTAGGCAGATCCTTTATCACAGCACCACCAGGGAAGCCCAACTCAATCACATCTTTTGCCAAATAAGGTACCACTCAGAGGTTGCAGGGATGTGACATGACTATCTCTGGGGAGATCATTTTTTGGCTTGTCTTTATTTCACTCTTCCTGGATGGCAGTTAGGGTCATGTCTGGGTTAGAACTCAGTCCTTATTCAGGACAGGTCACCCTCTGAGTCTCAAGAAATCTCAGCGTGCTGAGGAGGCAAGCGCAACAACTATAAGGGAAGAGAACTCCATGCATGGAATGGTCTCATTGATTCCTTGATGGATCAGCATGCTTTAGCCCTAGGAAGACACAAAATTAAGAAGAAAAATATATATGTAAGGAACAAACCCCATAGTATCAAATAATTTTGCATTAGAGTCTGTGTATTGGATATTGTATATACTTGTGATAGTAAGATATTTTGCCCAATTAGCATACCAGTAATTTGCAATTGTGATTCCAATTAAACTGTGAAATTGAGTCAACGATTTAGACTTGTGGTTTTCAGTGGAAATCTTACTTTTAGAAATTTCAGTTCAGTTCAGTTGCGCAGTCATGTCCGATTCTTTGCGACCCATGAATCGCAGCACGCCAGGCCTCCCTGTCCATCGCCAACTCCCGGAGTTCACTCAGACTCATGTCCATTGAGTCCGTGATGCCATCCAGCCATCTCATCCTCGGTCGTCCCCTTCTCCTCCTGCCCCCAATCCCTCCCAGCATCAGGGTCTTTTCCAATGAGTCAACTCTTCGCATAAGGTGGACAAAGTACTGGAGCTTCCGTTTTAGTATCATTCCTTCCAAAGAAATTCCAGGGTTGATCTCCCTCAGAATGGACTGGTTGGATCTCCTTGCAGTCCAAGGGACTCTCAAGAGTCTTCTCCAACACCACAGTTCAAAAGCATCAATTCTTAAGAACTTTAAAATAATATTTCATATTTATAAGTACTTAATGGATGAGTTATTCAAGTATTCACGAGGATCTCGTTTGTTAAGTCAGACAAGTTAAAGTACTTAAAAGGAAATTAAACATATTAAATTGATACACAAGGCTTTAAGTGTTGAAAAACATTTAACTACAGTTGAAAATGAAACAAAATCATTAATCAAAGTTCCCTTAAGAATGGTTGTTAAAACTACCTTGATTTATAAATAGTCTAATGAGGTTTGTAAGCCAAACTTAGACTTTTAAGTACAATTATGATTTTGATTATGTAACTCCAATAGGGCACAATCTCATTTTAAAATCAGAGTAACCTCTGACTACTCTTTTCTGGGAGTAAATGTTGTCCTCATTTGTTTTTGATAAAAAGTGATGTCTCATTTTGGAGTTGGTAAACAAGAATGCTTTTCTGGAGGAGCAGAACAGGCCAGGACCCAGCCAGCTCTCCAGGGCCAGCAGCAAGGCAGGCTTGGTGAGAAGTTGACTGTTCTTTTCCTGTCTAGGGTCTGAGCCCACAGAGGTAAGGAATCTATCCCTAAGGATTAAAGAGTGTAAAAGTGAAGAATCAGGGGGCCATTAACTTCTTGAGTAGCTAGGAAGGGTCACTGATGAATAAGAAATCACCAAGTTAAAAAAAATATCCATTTTGTTATCTGAGTGTCATCAAGAAACAGAAAAATAAAAAATTTTTTAAATGGAAAAAAAGAGAAAAATACAGGTATCTCCCACTTTTTAAAAGTTCGCTTTAGCAGCAGCAGCAACACCACTTTGCTTACAAAAGACCTACATGACTACCTGCTTTCACTAACCGAAAGAAATCGGAAGACAATTTTTGCTTTTACGAAAAAAGACTAAAATAGAAAGTAGGGTTCAGCGTTTGTTTATTTATTTTTTGGTCCAGTGAGCCATCATAAAAGCAATATATACACTGAACACAGCAGTGAATGTGGACCCACCAAACTCCCCTGGAAGTAACACTCAGCACTCAGTATCCAGCCTCCATAGCTTTGAATATTGTCTGTGAGTATCTGTGCTTTATATCAGTTTATTTTTGCCTCTGTTAGCAAGAGTGAATGAACAATTCACTCTACCCCCATTCGACTTAGGAAAGGTTTCATGGGACCACTTTACTTTCTGATAGTGGGAGAAACCTGTAAAGGAAAAGAACCTATTTCTCTTCTTACTATCAGGAATTCAGAGAATTCTAAGAGTTCCTCAAAGGAAGAATGAGGGTAAATGAACTTAGTCTGTCCACATCATTAAATCTGCATTAAAGTGAAAATTTTGAAAACTAAAGGTAATCATCAAAAGTCATTATGAAGGATCCCAACCTAACATGGAGAGAGACATTTCCCTTTTTCTGTAGCTCTTCAGGGAAACAGTAAAGAACCCGCCTGCAATGCAGGAGACCTCAGTTCAATTCCTGGGTCTTGAAGATCCTGTGGAGAAGGGATAGGCTACCCACTCCAGTATTCTTGGGCTTCCCTTGTGGCTCAGCTGGTAAAGAATCCGCCTGCAATGTGGGAGACCTGGGATCAATCTCTGGATTGGGAACACCCCCTGGAGAAGGGAAAGGCTACCCACTCCAGCATTCTGGCCTGGAGAATTCCATGGACTGTACAGTCCATGGGGTCGCAAAGAGTCGGACACAACTGAGCGACTTTCACTTTCACTTTCAGGAAACAAACGAAAACTAAAACAGAGAAGCAGAGAGATATATTTTTCTTTAGCGAGTGGGTTATTTGAGCTGTCACTGGGTATTTTCATCTTATGATCCTTCCACTTCCTCAGGCTAACAATTTCAAAGGAAAGGGAAAAATTGTGGTTTTTGAGGACTGGGCTGTAAATGCAAGGATGGTAAGTGTTCGACAAAGTAACTCTGCCTGGTAAAGAGTAAATGTCAGAGAAAGATGTAACAAAGTGGATGAGAAGGAATTATGAGATCTAGAATCAGATTTCCCTCACCAGTGCCATAAAAATCTCGTTATCAATTGGCTAAAGAAACTTGTGTTCCAAATTTAAAAAAAAAAAAAAAAAAGGAAACTTTGTGAGATGTTCTTTTTAAGTCAAAGCTTAAGTCTTTATTTTTTATGGATTCATTCAATTTTATGTTTCCTTGACAACATAGCCATCTCAATTACAAAATTTTATTGCTCAACATTTTTCTCAAAAAAAGAAATATTCTGAGAATTAAAGCACTTACTGAAAATCAGTAGTGTTGGTATAGACATTGCAGGCCATTACTCCACCCCACAAATTGCTAATCACTCTTACTCTTGACACTATAAATAATCTTCTCTAAATGGCAGTTTGGGGGTTAGAATAATTTCTGTGTCTATACTTATTTACTTGGCCATATGCACAAAATAACCATTTTGGAAGCAGCCATTCAGTGTCATCCACATTGACTGGAAATAGCAATGCATATTTTCCCTTTAGTCTTGGTTTCAGTCGCTGGTAGACTGGCATGAACAAGCTGGCAATGTGAACCACAAATGTGTTTACTTACAAATGTGTGCTGAAAATCTATGTTTATATCTATATTATATGTTCCCATATGGTGAGATGCATGTAATCAAGACATGCAAATATATGCATTTATACATTTGTATATATTGAATATATGTTCAGTTCAGTCAGTCAGTTGTGTCCGACTCTGCGACCCCATGGACTGCAGTATAACAGGCTTCCCTGTCCATCCCAACTCCCAGAGTTTGCTCAAACTCATGTCCATCAATTTGGTGATGCTATCCAACCATCTCATCCTCTGACTTCCCCTTCTCCTCCTGCCTTCAATATTTCCCAGCATCAGGGTCTTTTCCAATGAGTCAGTTCTTTGCATCAGGTGGCCAAAGTATTGGAGTTTCAGCTTCAGCACCAGTCCTTCCAATGAATATTCAGGACTGATGTCCTTTAGAATGGACTGGTTGGATCTCCTTGCAGTCCAAGGGACTCTCAAGAGTCTTCTCCAACACCACAATTCAAAAGCATCAGTTCTTTGGTGCTCAGCTTCCTTTATGGTCCAACATGTTACATGTGAATAATTAGGCAAATATATGTGTTTACATATTATATATTGCACATATTGTATGTATATAATATATGCAAATATATATTTTCCTATATAGTGAGTGTGTAGTTAATTTGGAACATATTGTTTTTAATTCCCAGGTTGTCTGATCTTAGACATGATAAATGTGATATCTGGATCCCAGAATCAAGGAACTGATTAAAAGCAAACAACTTCAGTAACATGAAGAATCTACTAATCTCTAAATCAGAAAGGAGCCAACTCCAGCAGGAGTGCAGTGAATGGCATTTGACAAAAAGCCTCTTCTCTGATGGACACACCTTTTCCTCTACATCCAGAGGACTACTGTGTTTTGGGACCTCTTCCAGGCACACAGAACCAGGAACTGGTAAATGATCAACAAATATATCCAGGCGCTCGGATCTCAAGCAAATGTGGGTTTTGCATAATAGTTCAAGAGCCTTTGGGGACAGCTGACAGTGGGAGAAGATTTCAGTCCCTTTGGAGGACAGTGGATTCATGAAAGACATCTGACCTTTCAGAAGCATTCTTTAAGTCATGTGATTGACATTGGTTAGAATAGAAAGCAATCCTAAAGTCCTCCTTAAGTTGGTAGTAGATTAATTGTAAGAATGTCTTCAATTGTATCCCACCCTCTATCCATGCCCCTTGTTATGTGACTTTAGAGGTCCCACCATCGAGTGGAGCCCACTTCCCCTTCTCTTCAGTGTGGGATCCCCTTGTGACTTGGCCAAAACCATAGCCGATAGCCCGTGGCAGAAATGACCGTGTTCTAGCTTGCAGCCCATGCTCCAACTCTGTGCCTGCTTCAGCTCTCTCTCTCAGAACCCTGCCTCCGCCAAGTGAACAAACCTCAGCTACTCTGCTGGACGATGACAGACATGGGGGCCAGTCATCCATTCAGTCCTAGCTGATGGCCGGCCAGTAGCCAAACGTGAGTCAGGCATCCTAGCCCCAGCTGACTGCAGAGGCATGAAAGGGCTTGTCCAAGTTCAGCCAAGTCGGATCCAGATCAGCAGAACCACTCTGCTGATCCCTGGGCTTGTGAGCAATAATAAATGCTCATTAGTTCAAGCCGCTGAGTGCTCCCATGGCATGTAATGCAACAATATCTAACTGACAGAAACCAACAAATCTCTGCAAACATCAAGATGGCATCACCCGTTTACCCACATGTATCCCACCTCTGGGTTTCCCTGGTGGCTCAGCAGTAAAGAATCTGCCTGCCAGAAGATGTAGCTTCGATCCCTGGTCTGGGAAGATTCCCTGCAGAAGGAAACAGCAACCCACTCTAATATTCCTGCTGGGAAATCCCATGGACAGAGGAGCCTGGCAGGCTACAGTTCCACGGGGTTGCAAGAGAGTTGGACACGACTAAGTGACGAAGTGATAACAATAGCAATCCCATCTCTAAAACGTACTGATGGCCTGGCATGGTATCCCTAGGAAGCAAGCCATGGGAGCTTCCTTCCGGTGAAGGTCCATGGGTCCACTGATGCTGTGCCTGCATGAGTGCCTCTCCCCGTCTTGTAAGCACGCACATTCCAAACCAACCTACAGCCTGGCCGAGAGCTCGCCCGCGTATGTCTGTAGTCCATTAACTTGCCTCTTTTTCACTTCATTGAACTTAAAGAGCAGCTAGCGTTTGTTCAGAAGCCACACCATGATTCCTTCTGCGTGCAACCATCGCAAAAACCAGACAGATTTCTGGTTCACGGTAACAGCTCCCTTTACAGGAAGACGACATGGTAACAATAAAACGGCCTAGAGGGAGGCTTACAGAACCTCATCACCAAGTCTCCGGTACATCCATGAAATAAAACTCAGCATGCGCCACCCCAAGCAGTCATGAAACTAAAAATAACATTTGAATGGCCCGACCTCTGCCAGTGCTAGAGGTAACAGGCTTTTTCATGCTGCGCAGGGCAGTGTAGGGAGAACACTGCATTGGAAGTCAAGAGAGATGCCCTTCTCCCCTTGCTCTGTTTTCCATAGTTGCACGGCCAAGGTCCCCTGGACATTTGGACTCTCAGGTAACTGCTGAGCATGCTTCTAGTCCTGTGATTTCAGGCTCTCATCCTGCTGTCTGGGCCTTCTACTTGACAGCTATGAATGAGTGTACAGAAATCAAAACAATGAAGTGGAAAGACCTTCAAACCAAGAGTACTTAGTTCAGTCTCTGCCACCAAGTTATCAGGTTACCTTGGGCAAGTTCCACCTCTCAGCACCTCAGTTTGCTCATCTGTAAAATGGGCAGTTCCTTTGTGCACTACTTGATCTCGAAGGGCCTTTCTAGCTCAGGATGGGTGATTTCACAATGTCTTAAGGCCATAAGGTTTTTTTGCTTTATATATATACATGGAATCTAGAAGGATGGTACCGATGAACCTGTTCGCAGAGCAGCAATTGAGACACAGACATAGAGAACAGACTTACGGACAAGGGTGGCGGAGAAGAGAGAGGGTGAGATGAATGGAGAGAGCAGCATGTTTGCAGATACACTAATATACGTAAATAGATGGCCAGTGGGAATTTGCCTCTGACTTGGAACTCAAACAGGGGCTCTGAAATAACCTAGAGGGCTGGGAATGGGTGGGAAGTGGGAGGGGGACTCAAGAGGGAGGGGACATATGCACACCAATGGTTAATTCATAGTATTGTATGACAGAAATCAAATCAATACTGTAAACCAATCATCAATCAGTGAAAAACAATATTTAAAAAACAGACAAACAAAAAAGTGTCATAAGGTTTGTAACGGCTTTCTAAACAGAGAGTGTGACTTAGATTGAGGCATATTCAGGCAGTGACCTTACCCAGCCAGAGGTAAGTCACACGGAGCTTGGAGTTAGCGAGTCTGATTTCTGACAAGCAAGGGCCTGTCATTTGCAGAAGTGCCTCTGGTACCAAGGAAAATGTCATCCACTATCAAAACCGAGTGTCTTGGAGATTTTCTTGGAGGGCCAGTGGTTAAGACACTGGGCTTCCAGTGCAGGCGGTGCGCGTTCAATCCCTGGGTGGGGAACTAGGATCCCACATGCTCCATGGCCTGCCCCCCACCAAAATAAAATAAAAAAAAAGACCAAGTATTTTCTCTACCATGCCCATTAGGTAACATTTCAGTGTGCCCCTGGGTGTGCTAGACAGCTCAGCATATACCCTGGATGCAATGTGGCCGATGGGATGTCCCTGACTACTGCCTTTATGTCCAATTGAAACTCTCAAGCGCAAGGTCCTCCATGCAGTCTTTGTCACACGGGGACCAAGCAGACCAATTACGGGGCTTCCCCACCTACAAGCAAACAAGACACAGACACTCTGTGACGGAGGCTTTTCCAAGCACAGTCTGGGAGAACCTCTCCTGGATGCGTCACCCACAAGATCTAGTCACTGGAGCTCAGAGTATTTCAAAGAGCAGAGTGGAGACCAGGTCCCTGGAAAGCCAGCATCTTACAAGCGCTAATTCAACAAGGACAGGACTCTTATCAGCAGGGCCAGACTCGGGAAACTAACAGACAAAAATAGACGAAAATGTTGTTGCTAGAGTCTCCCCCACCCCCCTTCATGGGCTACGGCCCTTCTTTCTTTCAAAACACCCTCCATCTTCTAGCACCCCATACTGCCTCTGACCACTGATAGGGTTGGCCCCAGACCTATTTCACCATATGGTAGGGCTTCGTTCCATCTGCCTGTGGAAACCTCCTACTCCTGTTCTCTTTTAAATAAACAAAAAGCTACTTGTCCTCTACCCTCATGAATTTAATCTCTACCTTGCCCTAGGTGACAACTGGAATAACTAATTAATCCCCTCAATGTAAACCAGTTTACAGGTTTGACACAGCATATAAACGTCCCTACAGAAGGATTCATAAAAGATGAAGAAATGAGGGCAAAAAAAAGTCTAAACATCTTTTAAGATCACCAGGCATCAAAGCAATGCAAATTAAAACAACAAAATGCCACTTTTCACTTATCATATTAACCAAGAGGATAATCCTCATTGCAAGTAAGGGTGTCAAATGGCACACTTAAAATGTGTATAATAAGTTTTACTAATCTTCCAGGAAAATTAAAATTTCACAGACCCTTTAGTCCAGTATTTTTTCTAGGACTCAAACCTAAAACCATATCAGAAATAAAGACAGAGATTGGTATAGGATGTCATGATACATTATTTATGATAAAAAGCACATGTACTCCAAAACATGTAACTAGGGAATGGTATTTTAGACAGCTTTCAAAAATTAGGTTTTTTGATTTTATGTTAAACAGAGTTAAGTTACATACAAATCTGTATATATGATATTTTCTCAACTGACACTTTAAAAGTAACATAGAGAGGTCCAAAATTTTAAATAGGGTTCTTTCTAGATTAATAGGTTGGAGGGTAGTTTTAATTTCCTTTTGTAACCTTTTCTGCATTTTTCCATCTTTTGAAATAATGAGTACAAATTATTCTTATCATCAGAAAGAAAATTCCTTAAAAACTCATAATAATGGGACTTCCTGGTGATTCGGTGGTTAAGACTTTGTCTTCCAGTGCAGAGGGTGTGGGTTCAATCCCTGGCTGGGGAACTAAGATTCCACATGTCTCACAGCCAAAAAATCAAAACATAAGACAGAAGCAATATCGTAATGAATTCAATAAAAACTTTAAAATGGTCCATATAAAAAAATCTTAAGAAAAAATAAAGTTTGCCTAAGTTGCTTTCCTGGTGGCTCATATGGTAAAGAATCTGCCAGCAATGCAGGAGACCCGGTTCTATCCCTGGGACAGGCAGATACCCTGGTGAAGGGAATGGCTACTCACTCCAGTTTTCTCGCCTGGGAAATCCCATGGACAGAGGAGGCTGGTGGGCTACAGTCTACGGAGTCCCAAAGAGTTGGACGCAAGTAAGCGACTAACACTTTCACACTTTAATTTGCCTAATTTGGGCAAATTAAAAAAAAAAAAACTCAAAATAAAAACAAAGGAAGGAGGTCAGATCTTTAAGGGTCAAGCTACCTGTTGAGGATCCTTGAATTGCAGAATGCGTGACCCGACTTTCTCACCCAAATACGATCTTGAGCAAGAAGGCTGCTTCTAGGGATGGTGAAGCTGATGGGGAGACCAGCAGCCCTAAGCGAGGCACCCACCCTCCTGGCTCCCACCTCTCATTGGAAGCAATTAGAGGAAATGAGTGGTCTGCATAGGGAAACCCACCGCAGCTTTGCCAGCAGGAACCCCTGCAGGAAGGAAACCACATCACACAGGCACGCCTAAAACCACTTATTGAAGGCGGATGGTAAATCTGGCCTAAAGAAGATCCTGTGTACCCTTTCTGTTGACTCCCGGCTGGTCAACTGGCTTAGTCTCCATCTGAGGTGGGAAATGTCATGCTTGCTCTTCAGATTCAGAGAGGAAGGTATTGAGTAACTGGCTTTTTTTTTTTTTTTTAAGATTTTTTTTTGATGTGAACCTTCTTTAACTCTTTATTGAATTTGTTACAATATGGCTTCTGCTTTGTGTTTTGGTTTCTTGGGCTACAAGGCATGTGGGATCTCAGCTCCCAGACCAGGGATTGAACCGGCAACCCCTGCATTATGAGGCAAAGTCTTAACCACTGGGCCCCCAGGGAAGTCCCAGTAAATGGCTTCTTTTGAAACTCAAAGAGAGAACGACTGCCCAGCCTTCTTCTCCATGCATGTGGTGCTATTTCCACCAGGGGCACACATGCTCCATGTGAGTGGTACCCTGTGTCCATTTATATCCCATCTTGAACTTTCTAAGACTTAAAATTCTATAGCCTTGATCCCCTTGCCATCAAGTTAAAAGCTGTGTCATCAAATCCATAGTCCACCAGCCTCTTAGAGAAGAGTAAGTTTCCACAAAGGGAACTTATTTTCCTTAACTTCTTCCTAAAAGCCTCAGAACATCCAATTCTCATTTACAAAAGATTTCACTGCATACTAGAAACTGATGAATTAAACACTTCTCGGTCATGATTATATGTACTTGTCTTGAAACCTTTTGTCGGGGTCAGGAAGGGGGGGCACATTGTGCTTCACGTGGGATCTTAGTTTCCTAACTAGGGATTGAAAACTGTGCCCCCTGCATTAGGAACATGGAGTCCTAACCACTGGACCACCAGGGAAGTCCCTCAAGCTCATTTTTTTTTCCTCATTGTGGTAAAATGTGTGTGCATGCCTACTCAGTTGTGTCTGACTCTTTGGGACCCAATGGACTGTAGCCTGTCAGGCTCCTTTGTCCATGGAATTTTCCAGGCAAGACTACTGGAGTGGCTTGCCATTTGTTCCTCCAGGGGATCTTCCAGACCCAGGGATCAAACTCATGTCTCTTGTATCTCCTGCACTGGTGGTCAGGTTCTTTACCAGCTGAGCAACCATTAGCCATGTTTAAGTGTGCAGTCCAGTGCATTCACATTGCTGGGCAACCATCATTACTGTCCATTCTCAGGATTTTTTCATCATCCCAAATTGAATCTTCCACCCATTAAACAATAACTCTCTGTTCTCCTTGGCCCCAGCCCCTGGGAACAACCACCCGACCTTCTGTCCCTGTGACTTGGCCTATTCTGTGTATCCAGACAAAGTGGAAGGATGCACCATCTGTGTGTCTGTGTCTGGCTTATCTCACTCAGCGTAACTTTTTCACGTTGAACCAAGATTTTTGAAGTAACAGAATCTCTAAGTGGATAAGCCAGCCTGTAAAGTCCTTCCTTCTTATTTCCAGTCCCTTGACTTTTCCTTTTCAAAGGCCTTGTTTGACCAGTGCTCCCTTTTTGAATAGCCAGAGTCCTACACATTGGACAGACTCCCTCAGGAAGTGTGTGAATCTCCTGCCAACCCAGGAGCCAGGCAGGACTGAGATAACCACGTGGGGGATGTTGCAGAATTTTGAATTAGATGAGCTTCAAACTCTGGTTCTATTCGAAGGCCTTGTGACTTACATAGATGAAGGCTCCTGTTTGTTCCTTCATTCATTCACGTAGGAATCCGTCAGCCTTGCCCAAGTGCCTGTTGCGTATAAATGAGGGATCTTGATGAATTTTGATTTGGCTCCCAACCCCTGGGGTGGAATCGGAAGCTTGGGTCCTGCCCTAGGAGAGTTGCCTTTGCTCTCAGTCAGCTGGCACTGGCGAGTACACCCAGGGAGGACTGCCAGTTACCTACATGCTTGAGTGGAGACGCTGGCTTGTGGTAGAGGCTTCCTTAGTTGTGCTACTCTATATATCAGCCAGAAAGACATAAACAGACTCAAAGGGCAGACCCGGGTCCTGAGACTGCTATTCCCCAGACTCTAAAAGCACAGCCCAGTGACTCCTCTGCTGCTTACTAACACTGTGATCTGGGGCAAGTCACTTAAAAATTTGTGAGCCTCAGTTTTCTCATCAGTAAAACAGGGATAAAACATACCCATGCCAGGACTCTGGTAGGAATGAAATGAGTTGGTGCTTGAAAAGTGACTTGTACAAGGCTTGGCACGTTGAAGGTATTAAGAAATGCCAGGCCCTCCGGCAGGGTTTTCTCCAAAGACACCCATCCTTGCAATACCCATGCAGCCCTACAATAAGCCAGCTCTGGACCGGTAGGCACCAGAATGAAGAATCAGCATCTCCTGGGCTTCTTTCAGATTGCTAGCTGGAGACAGGGAAAGTCTGCTTCAGAAAAAAACCAGTATGCTGGTTTGAGAGGGAAAATACCCCTTTAGGTATCAGCAGAGTAAATCTTGAGAGGCATAAAAAGAGGTTCAATCCAAAGAACACCTAGTCTCCTATGAGTCAGGAGTAAGATCTGAGTGGTTCTCTGGCTGGAGTTCATAACTAGTACAGATCAGGATCTGTGAGTCTCGGGACCATTGTCTCCAGTGGCCGCCTGCATGGAGGTGAATGCCATCTCATCAGGGACAGTCTTATCCAGGAGGGACTCATTGCCCGGCTGGCAATCCACAGAGAGCAACTGTCACCCGGAGGGGAATCTACCCTGAGAGATGAGCGTCTGGAAGCCCACGGAAGGGAGGTGTGCTGTTTGGTGAAGGTGAGGGTGTGGCTCGGAGAGGCCTGTGGGGATGTGTCCACACCGGGACCCTGCCTGACCAAGGCTGTGAGGAGCTCACACGTGGAGCCGGCAGAGCTGCAAATACTGCTGGGCTCTGTGAGGATGGAGGCATGTTCATCTTAGACATTCAAGAATAGAAATCGTTCCTCTAATTAGGAATGATGACCTCATGTTCATGTCTGGAACCAGTTTCCATTCTCAAAAGTGCACAGGAGCTGGGGGAGTGAATGCTGGTTCCTTGTTTTAGTTGCTTCAGATGAGGTCTTAGTTGGGTTTTAAACATGAAAAATAGCTAATTCTCTCTTTTTTAAAAAATAAGTGGGTTTTCTTAAGGGGACGACAGAGGATGAGATGGCTGGATGGCATCACTGACTCAATGGACGTGAGTTTGAGTGAACTCCGGGAGTTGTTGATGGACAGGGAGGCCTGGCATGCTGCGATTCATGGGGTCACAAAGAGTCGGACATGACTGAGCGACTGAACTGAATATCATACTAAATATTTCTGTCTTTTGTTTATTTACTCACTCTGTTGCTCTAACAATTTAGTTGTTGATGTTGTTTACACACTAAGTTGTGTCCAGCTCTTTTGTGACCCCATGGACTGTGGCCTGCCAGGCTCTTCTGTCCATGGGATTTCCCAGGCAAGAATACTGGAATGGATAGCCATTTTCTTCTCCAAGCGATCTTCCCAACTAGGGATTAAACCCATTTCTCCTGCATTGGCAGGCAGATTCTTTACCACTGAGCCTCCTGGGAAGTCCAACAATTTAGTAGTCAAGTTCTTATTCTGAGCCATTTCTGTGTCTTAGAACACTTGCTTCCCTTATCCCTTCAATGGGGAAGGTTCGTAAGTTCATTATTCTCAATTATTTAATGCCATGACATATCAAGCCGGGCCCTCTGAAAAGCAGACCCTACAACAGAAGACACTGTGCAAGGATTTTATTTGGGAAAATGTCTTGGGAGAAAATTGAGAGGGAACTGGAAAACGCTGGGAGTCTTCTGACTGAGATGCTAGTCTGACTTGGGCAGGAGAGAAGGAAAGCGGAAAGTGAGATGAAGTGTCTGAGACTGCTGTGCTATCTAAGCAAGTTTGGCAAGGGTGCTAGGGAGTCCAGAAGCTAAAGGTGACCTTCAGGGAACCCTCGCTATCCTGCCATGTGTGGTCATCGGCTCAGGGCAGCCCGTGTGAAGGGCTGACTGTGTGCAAAACCCATTATGGATTTCGGAGCCCAGCAGCTGGGGACTTTGGTGGATGACATTTTCTGCAGTTTGAGGTCACACAGTCACCACAGTGGCAGAGTTTCTCAAACTTAACTGTTGACATTTTTGGCCAAATAATCCTATGCTGTGGGGTCTCTCCTGTTCATGGAGGATGTTTATCAGCACCGTTTGTGGCTCAGCTGGTAAAGAATCTGCCAGCAATGCAGGAGACCTAGGTTCAATCCCTGGGTTGGGAAGATCCCCTGGAGAAGGGAAAGGCTACCAACTCCAGTATTCTGGCCTGGAGAATTCCATGGACTGTATAGTCCATGGGGTCACAGAGTCCGACATGACCGAGTGACTTCACTTCACTTCACTTGACCTCACCCAATAGGTATCAGTAGCCTCCTCCCTCTGCAGTCATCAAAAATATATGCAATTTATATTGCCAAATGTCCTGGGTCAGGGGGCAGGGAATCACTAGCAGTTGAGAAACATTAGAACAGAGAAGTTTAGAGAAATTTGGGAAGGTTTCCCAGGAAAACTATAAAATCAGAGTGAAAGAAGATCCCTCTGAATAGATCATGAACTATGATCATTTATAATGTTGGAGAAGACTCCAACAGTTGGAGGAGACTCTTGAGAGTCCCTTGGACTACAAGGAGATCCAACCATTCCATCCTAAAGAAAATCAGTCCTGAATATTCATTGGAAGGATTGATGCTGAAGCTGAAACTCCAAAACTTTGGCCACCTTACGTGTAGAACTGACTCACTGAAATAGACCCTGATGCTGAGAAAGACGGAAAGTGGGAGAAGGGGATGACAGCAGATGAGATGGTTGGATGGCATCACTGACTCAATGGACATGAGTTTGAGTAAACTCCAGGAGTTGGTGATTGACAGGGAGGCCTGGCTTGCCGTAGTCCATGGGGTTGCAAAGAGTCAGACACGACTGAGTGACTGAACTGAACTGATATATCATTAATATTTAATTATAGATTCAGGATTATTTAAAAAGAAGTAACTCAGGTGACAAATTCTAAGTAAACAAGATGATTCCACTATAATGATATGCACTGCATGCATGCAGGCATGTGTGAGAAGTTGCTTCACTTGTGTCTGACTCTGCGACCCCGTGGATTATAGCCCACCAGGCTCCTCTGTCCATGGGATTCTCCAGAGAAGAATACTGGAGTGGGTTGCCACGCACTCCTGCAGGGGATCTTCGGGACCCAAGGATCAAATCCCAGTCTCTTCCTGCATTGGCAAGTGGGGCTCTCTAACCTACCTGGGAAGCCCCAATATGCCACTGACTGGATATTAATTTCCATTCCAAGTAAAAGTTCCTGCCTTGAGATGAACTTACTGTCAAATGTCTTATATAAGGACACAAAAATAAAGTCTAAAAAATGAAGTAGACCTCATGTGTCTGTGGGCCTCACGTGTTCCATCGTAATGGAAGCACAAGACAAGCTTACTTATTTTGGAGATGGATGAGAATCCCTCCCCTGCAATAGGATACATCCATTACAGCAACAGGCACTGAGTTCACATTTAACTCAATAGAAACACATGCATTGGGAACGGAAATGAAAGCCAAGGATGAGGCAGACGAGGTTCTAGGATTGAGCGTCTCAGATTTTCTTTTCACCAAATCATTACAGAGCTTTTGACTTGCCAGATTCTGCGTGGCCACAGGTTGACGCCACCAGGCACGTTCCCACCTGGGCTGCAGAGCACATCCGCACGTTGACTTGAAGTGGCTCTGGGTGTGACGCTGGTCTGAGCCCAGCTGCATCTCGCCTCGATGATGCCTATTGTCTCCTAACAGGTCTTTTGCTTCCTCCCTTGCTATTTGCCACAGAGCAGCCAGATTGCCTTCTTTGAAACAAATCAGATGCCACGTTCCCTCTCAACTGGAAAGCCTCCCAGCCTTCCTATTCCACATATAGGACTAGCCGTGCTCTGGCGCCCGGATCCTGGCTACTCAGAGATGGTCTGGGGACCAGTGGTGGCGAGGGCTTCCCAGGTGTATCTGAGGGACACAGACTCCGGGTCTGCCCAGACCTCCTGAATCAGGGTTGGCAATACACTGGAGCTGGCGGAGCTCAGTCCTCATGGTCTGACCTGCAGTTGCTTCTCTCCCTTCATCTCCCTCTGCCCTCCCCTCGCTCCTCTTCTGTAGCCAGTTGGGGCTCTGCAGTCATTCCATCTACCATGTTTCAGCCCGGCTTTCTGACCTTCCACTCACCCCCTGCAGGTGCCTCTAATGTCATCTCAACTCTGCAGGCTTCCTGATCGCTGTGACTAAAGCCTTCTGAGTCCCCAACCCTGTTGGGCCAGGTCACTCCTCATCCTTATTTTAAATCAGAGTGCTCACCTCCACCTGCCCTGTGATACACTGCTATACATTCCTAGCGTCTCCTAGTGTCTGTCTCCAGGTTCATGGGAGTAGGGACTTTGTACCTTTTTCACTGATGAATCCCTGGACCCTAGAACAAAGCCTAGCCTACAGTATGTTGTTAGTAAATAATTGTTGACTCAATGGATAACTGAACCAGGCATCCTCTGGGGCTCAGTCCCTGGAGAGGGAAGAGGCTCTGAAAGAATAAAGAAGAGGCTGGTGTCCTCCCAATCACCCAACAAGCTGGCTACCTTGTCTGACGTCCTGTGATGCTCCCTTCAAAGCTGTCCAGAAATGAGTCTCAGCCAAAGGCAAGTATCTGACTGCGGGGCAGATTCTCTGCTCAGTCAGAGAATAAGCTCGGATCAAGCTGAGGCTCTGGGAACAAAACACTGAGCTGCCTCTCCCTTTCTGGCAAACAGCAAACAGGAGGATCAAGCTGTGCATTTCCTTTAGATGAGGTTTTGTTTTTTTTTTTAAAGGGAAAATGGCCAAAGTTTCCAAAATGCATGGATTTTTTTGTTTCCAGAAGGAAGATTTACTTCTAAAAAGCAACCTGTTTATACATTGCTGGAGGATTTGTCTGGAACAAAATTAAAATAGGAGAACTTGATTGGACACATCTGGAGAAGAAGGGTGTGTTGTGCTTGGGTTCCTGTGGATGTTTAAATTGGGGTTAAGATGGGGGAGATGGTAACACTGTTTGAGAAGAGATGGTAACACTGTTTGAGAACAGGTGGCTGGAAAAGACGAGCATGGAGGATGCGCAGAGGTGCAGCGTGCAATGTAGCAGGCTGAGTCATGACAAATCTTTCACTGTCTTGCCCGTCAAAGCTATGTTTAAATGTTAATGGGGGGAAAGACGATGAAGGCTCAAGAACAGACTGAGACCATAGGGTTGAAGAACAAATCATATATAAGAATAGTGTTAGTCCCTTAGGGACATGTTTGACTCCATGAATACATGGACTGTTAACCCAACAGGCTCCTCTGTCATGAAATTATCCAAGCAAGGATACTAGAGTGGGTTGCTATTTCCTTCTCCAGGGGATCTTCCCTGCCCAGGGATCAAACCTTGGCCTCCTGCATTGCAGACAGATTCTTCACCACCTGAGCCACGAGGCAAGCTACATAAGAATATCTTACATAAGAATATCTTTTTTAAAAAAGTCTTTACTGAATTTGTTACAATGTTGCTCCTGTTTTATGGTTTGGTATTTTGGCCACGAGGCATGGCTCCCCAACCAGGGGCTGAATCTGCATCTGTGCATTGGAAGGTGAAGTCTTAACCACTGGACCACCAGGGAAGTCCCCAGAACGCCTTGCTTAGATCTATGCCTGGGTTGTCTGAAGGCTAAAACGTCACCTGGAGAACTGTTAAAAGAAAAGCTTCTCTTGCCAAACCCCTAGTCATCCCAAACTCTCAAAACTTGAATGAAAACTTTCACACGAAGTGTGGGTGTGTTGAGGATCAAGTTAGCTCTATGAGGAAGTTGCAACTAGGGTGGAGATATACCACCGGGAAAGGTTTTGAACTACATGAACTATTCAGCAAATTGCACTTGGATGTTGATGTTAATATTTTTAGTTACTGAAGCACAAAGATATCATTAAGTGACCCACTGCTACCATCTTTACTCAGATTTTCTGCTTAGAATTAATTTCTTTTCTTTTTCTTTTTTTTCAAGCCATATAAACAAATTTGTTGTAGGCTTTTGGTATTCAAAGGGATATTTCTAAGACAGAATATAAAGGTAATAATCCTTGTGGTTCTGGAGGAGAAATGCTGAATTTCATACACAGAGCTATCACTTAGGACTAGACAATGCTCTGTGGACAGAAGATGGACTAACATCCACATATTAGAAAAATGTCAGTGTCAACAAATATATTTTTGGGGCCGCTGGACTGAGACGACCCAGAGGGATGGTACAGGGAGGAAGGAGGGAGGGGGGTTCAGGATGGGGAACATGTGTATACCAGTGGCGGATTCATGTTGATGTATGGCAAAACCAATACAATATTGTAAAGTAATTAACCTCCAATTAAAATAAAAAAAAAAAACTAAATATATATATATATTTATTATCAGCAAAAAATATCCAACATAGTTCTTAGTAACTCTGAAAGACATCCATCTTTAAAGGCTCTTTTTCTCTCATTTCAGGTTCCCAAACTACCACAAATGATCCAAAATACCATATTCTCATAATCACTAAATGTTAGAAATAAGTGCAATGATAACCAACTCCAAATCAATTTATATTATGTCTCAAGATGCTTCTTTAAAATAATGTCTCCATTGTTGGAATTGACACATATACATTAGTATAAAATAGATAAACTAATAAGGACCTACTACATAGCACAGGGGGCTCTATTCAGTACTTTATAATGTCCTTTATAGGAAAGGAATCTAAAAAAGAGTGGATATGTGTATAACTGAGTCACTTTACACCTGAAACGAACACAACATTGTAATCAACTATACTATAAAATTTTTTAAAACAGGGACTTCCCTGGTGGTCCAGTGGTTAAGACTGCCTTTTCTAATGCAGGGGGTGTGGGTTTGATCCCTCAGGCTTCGAGGCCAAAAAATCAAAACATAAAACAGAAACAATGTTGTAATAAACTCAATAAAGATTTTTTAAAATGGTCTACATCTAAAAAATTTTAAGATAATTTAAAAATTAAAAAAAAAATAAAAATGTCTCCATTGATTCAAAGGTACCATCTCATTCTCAGACCTCTCAAACCTAACTTTAATTAAGCCCTGGCCAAACAAAATCAACCGTTCTCTGCAATTATACAGCAGTACTTCTGCAACTCAGGGACCCAAACTCCAGCCTCCCCCAAATATATGACTTCCATTATTCTTTTAGAGCTTAAATGACTTCTCTGGTAACAGCAGGTAAGAATGAGCAAGTCATGGTGGTTTACAAATAATATAGGCAGTACTTTTATGTTTCTCTTTGGAAGCTATCCTGGCACTTGTATTCTTTTCTGATTGTTTTTGTGCCAGAAAAAAAAAACAACTGCAAGTATTCCAGAAGTTGAGAGGGGGTGGGGAGTCTCATAGCATCTCTAAATTGCTTCCAAAAACTTTAAATGATGCTTTTGGGGACTGGGAAAAACAGAAAGAAAAACAAACCTAAATCTGTCCCATAACCGCAAAGCACATATGCAAGTCATAGGAAAGAATGTGTGTGTGCATATATGAGGGGAGAATTTGGCCTCGACTAGGCTGATAACATGCTTAATCAAATGGTTCATCATTGTACCTCTGTGGATTTTCTCTTCTGACTTGGGAAATTTATGGAGAAATGAACACAGATTCAGCCAATTCATTCTGGACTCTGGGTCATTATTTTGTCAATCAAAACACAGTTCTCCAGCCCTCTGAACTTGAAGAAATACACCTCCTTTCAATTGAAAGTGTGTTTATCAATCTTTTTTCTCACCAAATAATTTGATAAAAGTTCCAAGAGGTGTTTCCAGTTTGAACAAGGGAAATACTGATTTATTTTACTGAGAACCACTAATATTTTGGTACAGATCTCTAAGATAACAGAAGTACCCTTTGAAACACAGTCCAAAGATAGACTGACAGTTTGATCAATAATGCATGATCCTTTGGGACACAGAGGCAGGAGGAGTTAGAGGCAAATTTATGAGGTAGGAGTTTGCCTTCAGTGAACTCTCTTAGCCCCTTCTCTGAGCCTCTGGCCTCCAGAAGCCTAGCATCCCTTTTCTATGTTGACTACAATCTCCCAACCAAGCACCCTTTCAGCTGTCTCTCTGCACCCACCTGAAATGTACCTGTGTGCATCACTTCCTCGGGGTCTGGTTTTCTGAGACTGGTCAGTGACAGATCCTAACAAAGATATTATCAGCTAGTATTTAGTTATTAGGTCCCCATTCCAGGAAAAATGGAAGTTTAATTTTGGAAACTTGAAAAAACAATGCTCTAACCTGAATGGATGAGTGAATGGTGTTTTTTGCTGATTTTTTCTCATGAAGGCAAGCTAACGGGAAAAAGCCACCAATAATGCCATTGCCTCGACTGTCTCTGTGCCCAGCTGGCATTCTAGAAGGCGGTCACGCTGTGTGCCTGAATCCTGTTCTGAAAACGCATGCTGGCTCTGGTCTCACGCTTCTAGAGCTCAGGTTGGTTTCAGGAAGTTCCACTGGCCTCAGGAGCAGGAACGTAGACCAGAGCACGTACAAAGAGACCCATCCTGACCAAACCTAATGTGGCTCTGGGTCCACCCTCGGGAGCAGACCCAAAGGTGAGTCCACCCAGAGATTCACAGTGCAGGAGATGTGTCTGCAGTGCACTGGGTGGGAACCCACCAGGCTGTCCCCACAGTTCCCAGACAGTGACATTCCAGCAAACTAAGGACATTTGGCCACAGTTAAACTTAAAAAGACTTGCAATGGATGTAACAACAGGCTTTATAGGACTTTTTACATAGGAGCAGAAGCAAAGTCTTCCCATAATAAAGGATTTACCCCACTTTGGAGATTCATTAATGCCCAGACTCTTCTCACCTCCATTTCCCTCTAATCTATGAATTCCGATATCATTGACTCAAGACCCCAATTCTAATACTTCCATTTCTTTCTTTAAAAAAATGATCTGTTTATTTGGCTGCACTGGGTCTTGTGGCATGTGGGATCCAGTTCCTCGACCAGGGTTCAAACCCAGGCCCCCTGCATTGGGAGCATGACGTCTTAACCACTGGACCACCAGGGAAGTCTCTCATACTTCCATTTCTTAAATTGTCCTTAAATAATTTGTTAATTGTGTTCAAAAGCTCTTGACCAAGCTACCCCTAACTAGACAGGGTTTGATATAAAGCTTCAATCTCTTCTTTTTCTTTAGTTCTACTTCTCTGAGTAGTTTCTGGGAAGAATGTTTCAGACTATGGGAAATATAGTCTCACTGTTTCTGGAAACTTCTCCGATTTAGGAAGACCTAGAACTGGGACAGGACTGAAAAGAAAAAAAAAAGTGAAATAATGTATATGTATGTATAACTGAATCACATTGCTGTATGGCAGAAATTAACATAATGTTGTAAATAAAAGAAAAAGAACACAAGATTCTGAGAGAGAGAAAAGGGAAGAGTTTCGGAAAAAAGGCTTTCCTGGTGGCTCAAATGGTAAGAATTCACCTGCAGTGCATGACACCTAGGTTCGATCCCTGGGTTGGGAAGGCAAAGAAGCCCCAAAATACATTTCACCTATTTTATATTTTGCTACACCTGCTGTTACCCTTAAATACAAAGGCCTGCAATTAGCTTTAATTTAGAAGCACCAGAAGGAGAGCAGAAGGAAAATAAGATCAAAGGGGTGATGAGAGCAAGAAAATATTTGACAAGGACTTGATCAGTATAATCAATGTTTACCTGGATCATGATTTTAACTTAAAGCGGGGATAGCGGGGAGGAGAGAAAATGAGTCTACAGCGTTTATAGCTTGATCGCTAGCATTTGCCAATTTTTTGTCATGTAAATGCTCCCAACTCGACCAATTTCAAGCTACCAAGAGGATGTCACTGAATGTGTTACATAAGGAATGCATTACATACATTACTGAATGTATTACATACTACGTATGTAATACATAAGGAAGAGCTGTATATACTTGGCTCTTGTGAGCCAGTCAAGTCTGTCCCAGTCTACTGTTGAAGACCAAACTGAGTGGCTCGTCATGCTGAAATTGGTAAGCTCAAAGAAGTAGTGGCGGGCGTTTCAAGGCAACATGTTGAAGTGTCTCTGGAACATTTATTAAAATATCTTTTCCAATAATGTCCACTTTTTGAAAATTAACATTTATCTTTCCCTACTTCTGTCTCATAAGTATTCCTATGAGTTTGTGTCATCTTCTGGTATGGTCATATTCAAATTTTAAGTCGTTTATTTCTTTCAAGTAAGTGAAAAAACAATTCCTGTGATGTAAGAATGAGAAGTTGCAAATTCAATATGCAAACCAAGGAACCAATAGTGATGCTGTTTGTATTTCACATAATGCATGATTCCACAGGATCCCTAATCAGAGGCTGGGACAGCCCTTCCTAATGCTTTAGACAATTATTCATTTATTTCTGGACCTTCATGACTCCACATGCCACAAGGTTAATAGATGAATTTGATGAAGTGTCTTATTACCTTCAGTACACTTGCCATGCAAAGCAGACCACTTAACATTCCTATTTACATACAACCTTGTCTTTATTCTGCTCTGATAACTTTATATTAAAACGTTCAGCTTCACAGCAGCACTTAAGGTAATGAAGGATTTTAATATGGGTGTTCATAAAATATTTACAGATTGTTGTGTGTGTGTACGGATGGATGAAAAATAGATGCTAATTTCTTTACAAACCCCAAGTGCTAATCATGAATGAGGGACAGAGGAAGAGCACTCTTGGATATAAATTACATTCTAATCACTTTCGGTTCACATACCACTGGAGCAAGAATCATTACACTGCTCTTCACATGAAAGATGGATTTTGTTGTTTAAAACGTCACTATGAGAGGGACTTTCCTGGCCATCTAATAGTTGAAACTCCACCTTCCAAGGCAGGGGGTGTAGGTTCCAGGCCTAGTCATGGAACTAAGATCTCACATGCCTCAAGACCAAAGAACCAAAAACATAAAAGAGAAGCAATATCATAATAAATTCAATAAAGACTTTAAACATAGTCCACATCAAAAAAACTTGATAAAACTTCACAACAAGAGAAAAATAATAATAAGTTCTCCACAAATACTTGTTTTCTGCCCATCTTTGTGAATTAAAAAATCAATAAATCATTTGATGTCTTGGTAGGAAACTTCCTTTTGTCTCCCATTGGCATGGTCCAATATGCATTATGATCCCACAAAGTGAAAGGTTTGCTTTTACCCCTAGAGTTTCACTTTAAAAATTTAGACTGGCTTTACCCAGAGAGCTTGTCTGTCTTCCCAGGTGAAAAGTGAAAAAGTGGTCTGTCAGTCATGTCTGACTCTTTTCGACCCCATGGACTATATAGCCTACCAGGCTCCTCCATCCATAGGATTTTCTGGGCAAGAGTATTGGAGTGGATTGCCATTTCCTTCTCCAGGAGATCTTCCCAAGCCAGGGATTGAACCCCGGTCTTCTGCATTTCAGGCAGACTTTACCATCCCAGCCACCCTGTTCCTAGAAATTTCAGCACCAGAGCTATATTTCCCACTGGGTCCTGGCTCTAGGAGGCACAGGTAGACAGCCGAGCCTCCCTGTCGTGATTCCATGGGGACCTGGAGGCTTTATGTTCTAGTGACAGCGACTATGAGACCACAAGCAAGTCAAAGGCATGAAAAGTGAAGTGAAAGTGTTCATCGCTCAGTCACGTACGACTCTTTAGGAACCAGGGACTTCAGTCCACCATGCTCCTCTATCCCTACTGGAATGGGTAGCCATTCGCTTTTCCTGAGGATCTCCCCAACGGAGGGATCGAAACCAGGTCTCTTGCATTGCAGGCAGATTCTTTCCTCTCTGAGCCACCAGGGAAGTATGCTCTAGGGACAGAGAATGTGAGACCACGAGCAGATCAGAGGCACAACCTCTGGGAAAAGAGCCCCCAGCTGGCAGCACTGGCAGGAAGTCATGGAAAGTGCTCCGATTTCTCAGGGGTCCACGGACTTTTTAGAAATAGCATATGGAGCCCTGGTCTAGAGTTGCTAGGATTTAGAACTATTCTAGTACTCTTGCCTGGGAAATCCCATGGACGGAGGAGCCTGGTAGGCTGCAGTCCATGGGGTCGCGAAGAGTCGGACACGACTGAGCAACTTCACTTTCACGCATTGGAGAAGGCAATGGCAACCCTCTCCAGTGTTGTTGCCTAGAGAATCCCAGGGACGGGGGAGCCTGGTGGGCTGCCATCTATGGGGTCGCACAGAGTCAGACACAACTGAAGTGACTTAGCAGCAGCAGCAGCAGCAGCCTCTCTAGCACTGGTCAGCCTATTTAAAAACAAAACTTGGCTCTCCTCTTCTTTATCACCACAAAGACCCTTTTAAGATTCTTTTGACAAGATATTTTTTATAAGAGACTAAAGAAGTATTTGACACTTTATTTTACAGCCGTGGGTATCTACGATTCTATGCTAATAAAGGCCATAATTAATAAGTATTTGGAGGGTAAGAAAGAAGGGAGGGGAGGAGAGAGGAATAAGAAAGTGAGGGAGAGAGAGAAGAAATAATGTGATTTTTTTTTTAAGTTTCTGAAGTAACTTGGATAATGAATATGGTTTTGTGAGCTAAGTCAGTCTCCAAACATTGTAGTCTCTAAACTTGTAGTTTAGACCTGTCCTTTTGAATGATACTCTAATACTGTCATATCCTGACAGATGAGGCTGTCTTACTCCTCCTTGGCTTGAAAATTTGAGATCCTGCAGGGGACTGGTCAAATCATACAACTCAGAAAGACTTGTTGGATGGATGGTGGACTCCTAATACATGAACTAAAATCCAAAGCAGAATGTGGAGATGTTACAGAATGAAATATTTTGGGAAAAAAAACTGAGGCAGCCTTTAAGAAACTATCTCAGAGAAA
The DNA here is from genome assembly GCA_006408695.1 of Aepyceros melampus. Classification (NCBI taxonomy): domain Eukaryota; kingdom Metazoa; phylum Chordata; class Mammalia; order Artiodactyla; family Bovidae; genus Aepyceros; species Aepyceros melampus. Next base: position 297,796 of record SJXQ01002112.1, read on the forward strand.
TAAGATTTTTCTTTTCTAAAAACCTTTTTAACCATCTCCTGAACCATGATTAAACTTACACACACACACGAATACAAGGAAAAGAAAGACTGAGGTGATCAGCATGTTGAGAACTTGAATTTATCTTTAATATCCTAAATCTGAAGAAATAAAAGAATAAAGCAAATCAGCAAAATCATTATCCACACAGTATTCATGGAAATTATTGGGAAATAAATCCCTTTACCAGGACTGATGACTGTTCTTTGTTTTAGTAAGCACATCTGCTTTTTATCACTGTATAACAAATTACCACAAACTTCAGTTCAGTCACTCAGTCGTGTCTGACTCTTTGCGACCCCATGGTCTGCAGCACACCAGGCCTCCCTGTCCATTACCAACTCCCCAAGTTTACTCAAACTCATGTCCATCAAGTCGGTGATGCTATCCAGCCATCTCATCCTCTGTTGTCCCCTTCTCCTCCTGTCTTCAATCTTTCCCAGCATCAGGGTCTTTTCTAATGAGTCAGTTTTTCGCATCAGGTGGCCAAAGTATTGGAGCTTCAGCTTTAGCATCAGTCCTTTCAATGAATATTCAGGACTGATTTCCTTTAGGATTGACTAGGTGGATCTCCTTGCAGTCCAAGGGACTCTCAAGAGTCTTCTTCAACACCACAGTTCAAAAGGCTCAATTCTTCAGCACTCAGCTTTCTTTATGGTCCAACTCTCACATCCATACATGACTACTGGAAAAACCATAGCTTTATTCAAACCTTTGTCAGCAAAGTAATGTCCCTGCTTTTTAATATGTTGTCTAGGTTTTTCATAGCTTTTCTTCTAGGAGCAAGAATCTTAATTTCATGGCTGCAGTCACCATCGCAGTGACTTTGGAGACCAAGAAAATAAAGTCTGACACTGTTTCCATGGTTTCCCCATCTATTTGCCATAAAGTGATGGGACCAGATGCCATGAACTTAGTTTTTTGAATGTTGAGCTTTAAGTCAGCTTTTTCACTTTCTTCTTTCACATTCATCAAGAGGGTCTTCAGTTCCTCTTTGCTTTCTGCCATAAGGGTGGTGTCACCTGCATATCTGAGGTTAGTGATATTTCTCCCAGCAATCTTGATTCCAGCTTGTGCTTCATCCAGTCCAGCATTTCACATGATGTACTCTGCATATAAGTTAAATAAGCAGGGTGACAGTGTACAGCCTTGACGTACTCCTTTCCCAATTTGCATCCAGTCTGTTGTTCCATGTTTGGTTCTAACTGTTGCTTCTTGACCTGCATGCAGATTTCTCAGGAGGCAGGTAAGGTGGTCTGGTATTTCCATCTCTTTCAGAATTTTGCACGGTTTGTTGTGATCCACACAGTCGAAGGCTTTAGCATAGTCAGTGAGTAGAAGTACCTTTTTTTCTGGAATTCTCTTGCTTTTATGATCCAACGGACATTGGCAATTTGGTCTCTGGTTCCTCTGCCTTTTCTAAATTCAACTTGAACATCTGGAAAGTTCTCAGTTCATGTACTGCTGAAGCCTAGGTTGGAGAATTTTGAGCATTACTTTGCTAGTGTGTGAGATCAGTGCAATTGTGCAGAAGTTTGAACATTGTTTGACATTGCCTTTCTTTGGGATTCCCTGGTGGCTCAGAGGTAAAGCCTCTGCCTGCAATGTGGGAGACCTAGATTTAATCCTTGCGTCAGGAAGATACCCTGGCGAAGGAAATGGCAACCCACTCTAGTACTCTTGCCTGGAAAATTCCATGGGCTACAATCCATGAGGTTGCAAAGAGTCGGACACGACTGAGCTTTCACTTCCCTTTGGAATTGGAATGAAAACTGACCGTTACCATAAAGTTTTCCACAAACTAAGCCGCTTCAAACAACACATACTGATTATCCCACATTTTTGTGGATTAGGAGTCCAGACACAGGGTAACTGGGTCCCTTACTTAGGGACTCATGGGTGTTGGCCAGGGCTGTAGTCACATTTGAGTTCAATGAGGGTAGAATCTGCTTCCAAGGTCATTCATAATGCTGACAGAATGTACTTCCCTGGCTCTTAGCTGGCGGACACCCTCAGCTCCTGAGGTCACCCACAGTTCTGAGTGGGGTTCCCCAATGTGTCCATTTGTTTCCTCAAAGGCAGTAAGAAAAGGAGAAACTCCAGTAAGACATATAATCATCTGTAATGTAATCAGGTAATACACACACATACACACACAGGTAATTACATATATCTGGTCAACCTTGCTGAATTTTATCAGTAAAAAACAAGTCAAAGGCCCTGCTGCCTTCATGGAGAGGCAGGCAAGAGTCTGACCCGAGGTCAGGTATCATGGGGACTATTCTCAGTCTGTTCATCACAGTAAGCAATCATCTTGAAACGACCCCCCCCAAAAATTACACAGGAATATTCTTAATGTTTTTCTGTGAAACTGTTGCAAAAGGGCAGTGTGACATAAAGAGAGAATGAACATCAATCTCATTGGGAAATTAGGGAAAATATGCCTAGATCTGAACTTATCTGAATTATCTATAAACAACAGCCAAATAGAACCCCAAACAGCACGTGTCACATGTTTCTCCCATAATATTATGGACCTGGGTGCCATGAAAGCTGCACTTTCCATTCATTTAGAACAAGAAGTTTGGACTAATTTTCTTCTACATTCAAAGGGAGTCTTGCTTTTATTCTTAATTGTGTTTGATATTCTGTGTTCCCCCCAAAAGCAGCCTCCTCTGTGAGTTGGGTAAATGAGAGCTCATTTTGAAAGCACAGCTACATCTAAGGCAGGGGGAAAGGTTACTTGTTCCCACTACCTTATCTTCAGTGGAAATAAATGGCACACTTCTCCAAAGAGTGGTAGATTTTGAGTTATTCTAGCTGTGCTGACACCACGTTATCCTTTTCAGTGGGATCAGAAATGGGGTTTACAGAAGATGGCCTGGGACACTTCTTTTACATCACAATGCAGAGAATGTCTTTTAAGAATTACCATTCTCTAATTTGCAGTTAGAATATCATGCTTTGATATCTTCAGAGCAATAGATAAATTAGCTTTTTAAAACAAGATGTTACTGAGTAAAACACTATCATTGTTGTACCTCTTAGATAGCACTTAATCCTAGTGCTTCTTAACTAAATTTTATCTGTACCAGCTGACAGGTCTCTCTATTCTGGTTAACATGCTTCTTTTTTTTCTATACTATATATATTTTTTCAGTTCAGTTCAGTTCAGTCGCGCAGTCGTGTCCGACTCTTTGCGATCCCATGATCTCCTTGCAGTCCAAGGGATTCTCAAGAGTCTTCTCCAACACCACAGTTCAAAAGCATCAATTTTCTGTGCTCAGTCTTCTTCACAGTCCAACTCTCACATCCATATATGACCACAGGAAAAACCATAGCCTTGACTAGACGGACCTTAGTCGGCAAAGTAATGTCTCTGCTTTTGAATATACTATCTAGGTTGGTCATAACATTTCTTCCAAGGAGTAAGCGCCTTTTAATTTCATGGCTGCAGTCACCATCTGCAGTGATTTTGGAGCCCCAAAAAAACAAAGTCTGACACTGTTTCTACTGTTTCCCCATCTATTTCCCATGAAGTAATGGGGCCAGATGCCATGATCTTCGTTTTCTGAATGTTGAGCTTTAAGCCAACTTTTTCACTCTCCTCTCTCACTTTCAACAAGAGGCTTTTTAGCTCCTCCTCACTTTCTGCCATAAGGGTGGTGTCATCTGCATATCTGAGGTTATTGATATTTCTCCCAGCAATCTTGATTCCAGCTTGTGTCTCTTCCAGCCCAGCGTTTCTCATGATGTACTCTGCATAGAAGTTAAATAAGCTATATATACTATATATATTTTTACCTTTTAAGAAATTGAAGTATAGTTGACTTACAATATTGTATTAATTTCAGGTGTACAGGAAGATGACTCCGTTATATAATGAGTGTGTGTGTATATATATGTTTTTCAGACTATTTTCCATTATAGGTTGTTACAAGATGTTGAATATAGTTTCCTGTGCTATAGAGTTAAACTCTTGTTATCTATTTTGTATATAGTAGTATATATCATTTATTCCTCTCCTCCTCTCTCTCCCCTCTGGTAACCATAAGTTTGTTTTCTATGTTTGTAAGTTGAGTTTGTTTCTGTTTTATAAATAGATTCATCTGTATTATTTTTTTAGACTCCACATATAAGTGATATCATAAGATATTGTTTGTCTCTGAGTTATTCATACTTCACTTAGTATGATAATCTCTAGGGCCAGCCATGTTGCTGCAAATGGCAATTCCATTCCTTTTTATGGTTGAGTATGGCAGAAAGTGAAGAGAAACTAAAAAGCCTCTTGATGAAAGTGAAAGAGGAGAGTGAAAAAGTTGGCTTAAAACTCAACATTCAGAAAACGAAGATCATGCCATTTGTTCCCATCACTTCATGGGAAATAGCTGGGGAAACAGTGGAAACAGTGTCAGACTTTATTTTTGGGGGCTCCAAAATCACTGCAGATGGTGATTGCAGCCATGAAATTAAAAGACACTTATTCCTTGGAAGGAAAGTTATGACCAACCTAGATAGCATATTGAAAAGCAGGGACATTACTTTGCCAACAAAGGTCCATCTAGTCAAGGCTATGGTTTTTCCAGTAGTCATGTATGGATGTGAGAGTTGGACTGTGAAGAAATCTGAGGGCCGAAGAATTGATGCTTTTGAACTGTGGTGTTGGAGAAGACTCTTGAGAGTCCCTTGGACTGCAAGGAGATCCAACCAGTCCATTCTAAAGGAGATCAGTCCCAGGTGTTCCTTGGAAGGACTGATGCTGAAGCTGAAACTCCAATACTTTGGCCACCTCATGAGAAGAGTTGACTCATTGGAAAAGACCCTGATGGTGGGAGGGATTGGGGGCAGGAGGAGGAGGGGACGACAGAGGATGAGATGGCTGGATGGCATCACCGACTCAATGGAATGAGTTTGAGTGAATTCCAAGAGTTGGTGATGGACAGGGATCCCTGGCATGCTGTGATTCACGGGGTCACAAAGAGTCAGACATGACTGAGAACTGAACTGAACTGAATATTCCAGTATATATGTGTGTGTGTGTGTGACATACACATCATCTTTATCCATACATTTCTTGATGGACACTTAGGTTGCTTCCCTGTCTTAACAATTTATAAACAGGAAGCACATTTCAGTGTTCTTTCTCCCAAACTAGGGAAGCCACATTTTGTAAACAATCCAAACTATATCTACTGATAGTTTGGGAGAATCAAAAGTCAGGATAAATCACAGCAGCTTGGTCCTTTTGACCAAACTGAGACTAACCTGTTAGATATTGTTCATTAACAGGAATCTGAGCAAACTCGGGGAGATAGTGAAGGACAGGGAGGCCTGGCGTGCTGCAGTCCATGGCGTCACAAAGAGTTGGACACGACTGAGCAAATGAACATCAACAACAACTGCATTAACTCTTCTTGGATCTGGTTTAGTAAAGTATTACTGCAGGAATATATGTGCTACCTCAGGGACGAGGAAGTAACTTCACTTCCAAAATGTAAGCATTCCCTCCTGCCTGGCTGGCTGGATTAATCATGTCAGTTGTTAGTTTCACATTTCATAAGAGGGTTTTCAAATCAAGACCCAAAGCTCCTTTTCTCCTCCTACACAGCAGTATGTGCCATTGCTGTTGTGAAACTATCATTTACACATTGTTCAGACTTCTCATCCAAAAGGTCACAGACTTATACAGATGAGATGTTAATACTTCCTTTATGCTGAGACCTTTCTAACGTACCTTACTTTTTATTTTAAAAGATCACTGCAGTTACTAAGTGTGGCTTTGATAAATATCACACAGATTAGTCAATGTTCATTGACAACAATTCTAGATGGCAGAGGAAATAAAAATCTGTCCTTGTCACATGATACTGAAGAATTATACTTTTCTACAATTGATTAGCAAAAGAAGAAAGCTGTTTTGTTTCATTGCAAAGCTGGGCAGCTTTCAAGGCCCTGTTGATAGGCCACTTCTTCCAGGAAGTATTCTCAAATCCCACCATTCAGAATCCTTCCTCCTTCTGTAATCTCATAATATTATTTTGGAACCACTACAACAGCACTCATTTCATGCTCATTCATATCATAGTTTGTTTTTAATGTCGTTTCCAAGTGAATCACAGGTCCAATTACAACAGCATTCAGCCAATATTGTGTGTGTGTGTGCATGGCAAATTGTAGACACTCATTATTAAAACAAGAAACATTTCTCAGACTTTTCTTTTTTAATCTTAGAATGTTGTATAGTATCCTGACAAATGGTTTCCTTGATTATTACAGCAACTATGAATCTTGGAGTTTATCAGCTTTCCTCTCTGTATTTATTAGGGACTTGGTTTTCTTTTAGGTATCTCTCCAGAGTTTGATAGCATAGATTTTCTTTTTAAACTGAAGTTTGCTGCTGCTAAACTGCTGCTGCTGCTGCTGCTGCTAAGTCACTTCAGTCGTGTCCGACTCTGTGCGACCCCGTAGACGTCAGCCCACTAGGTTCCTCTGTCCCTGGGATTCTCCAGGCAAGAACACTGGAGTGGGTTGCCATTTCCTTCTCCAATGCATGAAAGTGAAAAGTGAAAGTGAAGTTGCTCAGTCGTGTCCAACTCTTAGCAACCCCATGGACTGCAGCCTACCAAGGCTCCTCTGTCCATGGGATTTTCCAGGCAAGAGTACTGGAGCGGGGTGCCATTGCCTTCTCTGAAACTGAAGTATAGTTGATTTATAATAGTATATTAGTTTCAAATATATAGCACAGTAAGTTAGTATGTTGCAGATTATATTCTATTATAGATTATTGTAAGATAATGGGTATAATTCCCTGTGCTATAGAGTATATCCTCGTTGCTTATCTATTTTATACACAGCAGTTTATACCTCTTAATCTCATACCCCTAATTTGTCTATCCACCCTTCTTTTTCCCCTTTGGCAACCACAAGTTTTTTGTTTTTCCCTAAATGTTGAATCTGTTTCTGTTTTGCATATACATTCCTTTATGTAGTTTTTTTTTGGTTCCACATATAAGTGATATCATACAGTATTTGTCTTTGACTTATTTCACTAAGCATAATATTCTCTAGGTCCATTCACACTGCTGCAAATGGAAGGATTTCATTCTTTTTAAAGGCTGAGTAACATGCCAGTGTGTGTGTGTGTGTGTGTGTGTGTGTACACATACACAATGGCATAGCCATTGTAAATAATGCTGCTATGAACATTGGGGTATGTGTATCTTTTCAAATTAATGTTTTCACTTTTCCCAGATATATACCAAAAGAGTGGAATTGCTGGATGACATGGTAGTTTTATTTATTTATTTTTTGGCTGCCCCATGAGGCATGTGGGATCTTAGTTTCCTGACCAGGGATCAAGCCTGTACCCGCTGCATTGGAAGCACAGAATCTTAATCATTGGACCACCAGGGACGTTCCTATTTTTAGTTTTTTTCACATGCTTATCTTACTTTTGGCTTTACTATTTTCTTTACATTAAAATTTTTTAAACTCTTCTTTCAAAATATTCAGTTGGTTATATTAACTCTTTACATTTATGTATTTTTGTGGCTATCTTAACTGTGGGATGACACAGAATGTTTAAACATAACCCAATAAACAAACACTCAACAACTGATCACTGAACTGAATTGATTTTATGGTATTTGCAAAATTCTTCTTATGTAGGAGTTACTCATTGGCTGTGTTAATTTCAGAAAAATGGTTATTAGTTAAAGATGCTAATCTTTGGGAAAAAATCAAACACCTTTATTACATTATGAATTTTTTTCTCCACAATAGTCCATTATTATCAGAATCACCCAGATAGCAGGTAGGCAGTTACAGTTCTACTATTGGTTTTTGATTCCATTTCTTACATTTAAAGTGGAGGAGGATGGTTAAAAGATCTCCAAGACCTTCACTTCTCACACTGTGGGATTCTTAAATACCCTTGGCTCTTCACTTCTCTCTGCCTATGTTGACACAGCCCAGAACACTGGGGAGGAGATTTAAAAGCTGATATAAATCTTTCAGGCCCTTGGTTTTCAGTGTTGGTTTAAATTTCTAGACTGATGATGAATTTAAAAAGAGCTCTTGGAGGATTTGACAGAGTGAGAATGTCTTTGTGGCCCACCCAGGAAAATCTCAGGATTTTTATGAAGCTTCACAGTCATGTGAGTATATATAGATGGGGAAATCAATGAAAAAAAAAAGTGAATCCACATTTAGGTAATAGAACATAAAACAGCTAAATGAAATTTCAAAGCTAATTTCTCTGTTAATGGCTAGTCATATATTTTGAAAGTCTAGAAAAACTATTGACAAGAAAGATAAGGCAAGATGGAGGGACTTCCCTAATGGTCCAGTGGTTAAGACTCTGTGCTTCCAATGCAGGGGACATAGGTTCGATCCCTGGTCAGGGAACTAAGATCCCATCTGCTATGCAGTACAGCCAAAACAATATATAAAGTTATTTTTCAAAAAAGACAGACGGAGAAGAAACCATAAAAAGTGAACACTGGACAATGGGAACAGGATGTGGGTTCATGGGATGAGAGTGAAGCTAAACCATTACTTCTTCCAGTGCCCCAGACTTTCCTGAACCTGCAAGGCAGGCTCACACATCTCTGGAGCACCAGACAGGAAGCCAGCATTCCATGATGTTTAGGACATACACTGTATGTGGCTTCTATCCACGTATCAGCTATGTTACCTTGGTGGTTTCCTAATCTACTCAGATTACTGTCTATAACAAGAATAACAGTACATCAACAAAATAAAACGTATTGCCTCAAAATAGGAAAGTCTCTTTATTGAGAACTTGTAATCCACCATGACAAGCATATTTTTCCCCGTTTTTCAAGGTTGTTTCTATGAAACTTAATGTAATATATTTTTGTCATGGGCTTTACAGTCAAGGGCATATAACTGTATACAAATTTGATAACATTTACTATCACTTTGCAGAGTGAATAAAAAAAAAAAGAAACCCATAGATATTTTCAAAAGGGACATATCTGGCAGAAGAGATAGAAAATGAGGTTTCTGCCAGTCAGGTGTTTGTAAGTTCCAAAGCTGCAATTCAGCCACAAAACTGCTAGTACTTTATGCAGAATCCTGATCATTTCTGCTTCTGATACTTGCTTTCACAACTTCAGCATTTTGGGCAAGTTTTTTTTTGTCTCCTTTATAACTGCCAATAAGTCAGTTTTCCTCTACACACTATATATGAAAGAACTATTGAATTGGAGCTTATGTTGGAAATTCTTAGTAGGAGGCATTTCTGAGCGTATAAGAAACTAAGACAAACACAGGATTTAATACTGTTCATTCCCAATTTCGTGATTTTTATAAATCTTTTCATTTTCCAGGTGGCGTAGATTTTTAGGAAAATCACTATTTGGTAAAGAATACTGTATCCTAAGCCTTCCATATGTTGGGTGGTTTCTGCTCACAGTAATTTTGCAGGTTAGTAACAACAGTTCTCCTCCATCACACATGGGAAACAATTACAAGAAAGTTATGAGCTTTCTCAAGTTTGTAAAGGTCAGAGCCAGGTTCACAGAGAATAATTTACCAAGTAAGACTTCCTAGGTGGCACCAGTGGTAAGGAAGATGCCTGCCAAGGCAGGAGACATAAGAGACGTCGGTTTGACCAACCGAGGTCAAGAAGATCCATCCCCTGGAGGAAGGCATAGCAACCCACTCCAGAATTCCTGCCTGGAGAATCCCATGGACTGAGGAGCCTGGTACGCTACAGTCTGCAGGGTCACACAGAGTCGGATGCAACTGAAGTGACAACACATATGCACAAGACTGAGAGTGGTACGGGTCTAGGGCATGAAGCCCACTTTAGTCAAGACAGGCTTGAAAATATGAGCAGGGAAAACAATATTCTGCAAGGGAGAGCTATTAAACACATTTAACATTCATCACAAATTATTACACGTACATATTTACACTCAGACATACCTCCTATATTAGAGGATATGCAATTGGGAGTCTGTTTTAGCTTTGGTAATGGGAAGGTCTAGGTGATCTTTTCCGGCCATGACCGCTCAATGCTGAGGAGGTTACATCAGCACAGATTTTGGTCTTCACTCTCTAGAGACTACTGTTCAATAAATCTTGGGTGGGGAATGACTATGCATATTTTACAAACATTCCTTGGATAAAGCTGGTGTGTAGTTGTAGTTGAAAAGCAAATGCTTCAAGATATTTAATATTTGATGATAACTGAACCCCTGCCCACTTCGTCAGTAGTGCCTGATCTAAGAGGCTACAAAGAAAAACATCATGTTTAATTAATAGCCTTTCTACTTGCATGACTTGATAAAGACACACACACATACACACGTGTGCCTTCAGTGACTGGAACATTGGAAGACATCTTGTTTTTAACCACCATTTAAAACAATCATGTAGTGAATGCATCATGGATTAGATTCAAGCACAGAAAAAAAGTGATACTGGTAGAAAACCTAGTGAGATCCAAATAGAGTATGAATTTTAGTTAATATGATAAGCCCTGTACATACAAACCTTCAAGCTGAGGACTTTTAGAGATGTGAAGGTGCCCGCGGATGCCAGCTATAGCGCTATATTGTTGTACTTTTCAAGGTATTGTACAGCATGATTAAAGATGTTTATTCTCTGAGTTTGGTTTTTATATATTTTGTGAAGAGCATTATAAACCTATTATAATACAGTCATTTATAGCTGACTGTGTTAGTTGGGTACCTAGGCTAATTTTGTTGGACAAATTGGCCTTAATGAACACACTCTCAGTATATATAGGGGGCTTTCTATAGTATTATACTGATGTTAATTTCCTAGCTTTAACAAATTACTGTGTTTATGCAAACTTCCAACCTTTGGGGAAGCTAGGTGAAGAGTGGATGGGAACTCTGTACTTTCTCTGCAACTTTGATGCCAATCTAAGATCATTCTAAAATAAAGGTTTCAAAACATCAACAAGTCCAGATATAAAATGGAAGTGTCACTTCTGTTTTCCAGGTTATGAAGCCTAAGGTAGCCCACAGCTTGTAAGTTTCTTCTTCCATAACCGTAGCTGTAAGTGATAATGGGGAAGGCAGAGAGAAGGTAGGAAGTGAAAGGTCAGGAGGGGCAAAGAGATCAAGAGAACACTGAGGAGAAGCAGAATCCAGGAGAACCCAGCCCAGGGAAGGTGCTGGAGGCTGCATAAAGCTTCTCTGAATCACAGAGATTACACCGATCCTTTGAGAAATTTCTCTCTGCTGCTGTACAGGATCAAATGGTTGAACGCTTTTGGCATTTAGCAAAAGCTATGGGGGCAGGGCCCTGGTAGGATATGGGGAATCAAGTTCTAAAGGGTTACTGAAAAGAAGGTACTAAATGAATAAAATAGGGAGTTAATGTTGCTGCAAATTAACTTCAGAAATGAAGAGGGGCTCATTACAGAGCACTATAAAAGGAAAACAGGGCAGGAGGGAAAATGAAGACTCTCAGGAACAAAAGAACAGATGATTGAGACCTTTGGTGTCTATGTTCTACAGGTTGCTCCTGATTGGAGGTGAAGTGTGGCATGGCTGGTACAGCCAGATACTTTCTCCAAAGTTGCTTATTTCATCAATGACCCCCTCTTAAGTGAAATAAACCTACGTTACTATACACAGGGTCCAAATTAAGTAGCCTGTGACCTTTGGTTTTCCCAAAGGATGCCTGCCTTTGGGAGACTTCTTTGTTCCCTCTCCAGACTTTCCCCTCTGGGAGCTTCTCTTCTGATGTACCTTTCAAAATAAACTAGCACAGGAAGGATATCAAGGTGTTTGAGCAATCCCGTTTCCATCCAAACAAGTTCAGGCAATTGAAGGTTACACGCCCAGGTTTGGGGGTGTGCATAACAATGGTGTCCCAGGATCACTCATTTTATCAAGTTGGGGCAGATAAGTACACAGGGGTACGACATACGTTACAACATGTTGGGAGCTTATGAACCATCTAATTACCCACTGCAGGATGCAGCTGACAGCCAAGTCCCAGAACTTATAAAAGAGGACAAAGACAAAGAAATGAATAAAATATAACTCCTGTATAAGTTGATTACAAGAGGTTGATAAGAGGAGAGACGTGTGGGGCGGGGGCAACTTTCACGTAAGTAGTTTGGAATGTGATTATATAAACTGGAACAAGAGTAAAACCCACATGCTTTCGCATTTGACAGAAATGAGAGTTTAGGGAAAAGAAAAGTTAGTGTATCTTTCCCATTTATATTTCCCTTTCCTATTTATATTTCCCTGAATAGCTATTGTTCAGATAGCTATTATTTGGTAGTCCTGTATTGGGTGGAAAAAAAAATCCTGTATTTCTGTTTTTCTTAAGGGAGGTAATTATGTGCCTCTTTTTTTAACTGCAAAAAGTCAAAACTTTTTTCTCTTTTTGGTGGTTTCTACCTGGAAGGTGAGTCCCAGGTCAGAGTATCCTTGTGAACCATATTTGGGTTGGGGGGTTGGAATACTGTAGTCCCCAGCCATATGTTTGTTTATTCTTATTGTTTATTATTTACTCTTATGGATCTCAAGTAAACAATAAGCTGCTGAGCTAACTTACATTTCATTTTGCACTTGGATACTAAAATTGTTCATTCTGAGCTTTCTTCCTTGAAGAGGTGGTCTGTTGGCAGTAGTTACGAGGCTGGAGTCTGAGGCTAGATGGCCTGGGATTGAATGATAGTTCTGCTACTCAATAGCTGTGTGTGATCCCAGTTTATAACTGTTTACACTCAGGTTTCTTCTCTGCAAAGGGGGGATGACAGTACTTATCTCATAGGACTGAAGGGACTAAATGAGTTCAGAGATGTAGACTGTCTGGTACTTTCCCTGCCACATAGTATACAAGGACTGGCTATTATCATCATTATCATTCATTGTGTGCTCAATCACTAAGCAATCTCTGACTCTTTGCAACTCTATGGACGGCAGCCCACCAGGCTCCTCTGTCCATGGGATTCTCCAGGCAAGAACACTCGAGTGGGTTGCCATTTTCTCCTCCAGGGGAATCTTTCTGACCTGGGGATCAAACCCAAGTCTCCTGCTTGGCGGCAGATACTTTACCTCCGATCACCTGGGAAGCCCTATCATTCATTCATTCACCTGGGAAGCCCTACAGTCATTCATTGTAGGAGGGTCAAATCCCTTACTTTTCCCTCAGCTTTGAAATGGTACTTTAGAGGGGGAGTGGAGGAGCACAAGATGGACAGAGAGACTAAGCTAAATCCTCTTCTTCACACACAAAACACCCAAGGAAAACTATAAGAGGCGAGTGTGCAGAAATGAAGGTAAAAATTTGGCTTGGTGTCTCAAAATGAAATTTCTCCAGAGCTCAACAGAGTCATCAGTTTGATTCTTGGATTTCTCATCCTGTTTGTGTGTGTCCTAGATTCAGAATCATAAAGTGGGCCAGAGTTTTCAACACTTCTTAGATTACAGCTATTAAATCACTCTTTTGAATCACACACTGCTCAAAATATGGTTGTACTTAGCACATGGTCACGGTTTTTTGCCTTAAACAGCGTGCCAAAATTCATTAGACTAATCTTTCTTCTAAATGACCCTCAACATTACTATTTCTTACACAGTGAATTTCAGAGCTTGCTATTGATTTTCAAATCACTTTGAGAGGCACTGGTATCCAAGTTAACGGTGGTCTTACTGCCCTCTTTTGTGTAGTTAGAGCTGGCTGTCAGTCATCACCTCATGATGGGGGGTGGAGTGGAAATGAGAAGTTACCTATCTTCTCTAGACTTTGAGATTTTATAAGCTAGTAAGATAATTTAAAAAAATAAGGATTGATATCAAGTTGCCAAATTTATTTTTGAAGGAAAACAAACATAATTATCACCTACTGTCACGGTTCATAAAAAAGAACTCTTTAATACTTGGATAATATAGTTATAGATAGTATAAGTGATATTTGCACATTACACATTTTCAGAAGGAGCCTGTCAAGTGGACTATGAGAAGGAAAATGTCTATTTTTCAATAAAATTTGACATTCTTTTCTCAGTTAGAATGTAAGAGCCATCCTATTTGTCTCTATTACCCACAGCCATTTTTAGAATTTAAAAAGTACTTAATATTTTTGAATAAATGAATGACTATACATGTCTGCAAACTACACAGTCATCCTTTTTTTCAATTTTTCATTACAGACTATCTCTAATAAAACATCATCAGAATCCAAACAGTACTGGAAACAACTAATCTATTAAAGTAGACTTCAGAGTTTGCCACAAATTATGAGGAAAAAGACTAGAGGGCAATATAATTGTATATTTAAAAGTCCACAAAAATGATAGTAAGATTTTTGAAAAGGTTGCTAAATATTTTTATAATTGAAAAATGTAATTTAAAAAGACATTCTAGCCAGTGTACTTCAAACTGTGTTTTGCAGTGTGTTATGAGAATCGATTCTTAATGAGTGACAATCCCCTTTAAAATATGAGATAGAGGAACAGAGAATAGAATAGAAATATCACTGTGTATCACATAAGTGATGTTTTGTGTTACAAAAATCATTCTACTATTTCTGGAATTAAATAAATGCACATGAAGATATCAATGAACACATTGTGGACTGCAGGTCTCAATGGCAAAAAGCTTGTGATCCACTTACATAGTCCTTTTTCTTGCCTCTAGTCAAACACAAAGCCATCTGCAACAGTTCTTACTTCATTGCTTTCTTGGAAAGAGTGCCTCAAATCTTCCTTGAGGTAGTAATGCATAATAAATAATCAAACTAGAGTGTAACTTTGCTAGAGGTTTTGTCAATTGTTTTGATGGGATCAGTTAAAGAGTAGAATAGCAAATACTGTGGTATGTGTGTGCTCAGTCATTTCTGACTCTTTGTGACCCCAGGACTGTAGGCCGCCAGGCTCCTCTGTCCATGGCATTTTCAGGCAAGAGTACTGAAGTGGGTTGCCATTTCCTTCTCCAGGGGATTTTCCCAGGAGAATTATTTGAAAGAGATGAGAAAGAGAAGATATAAGGCACTGAAAATGTTGAACTTTACCTGAATCTTGTGCTCTTGGGAAATAATGATTAAGAGATCTCACCAGTCTTTTGTGTTCTGGCCAACAACTAACCACAAAGAACCAGTCTTCGACACACTGAGATAAGACCTGTGGCCACCCTTCCTCATGATCCCCATAAGACTTGTAGATGAATCCCCTGTTGATCTGTATATGTATAACCCCAGACCCCTTTCCTTTGCTTCAGCATCTTCATCATTAATAGTATTGCAGTATCATTTGCAATATTTTGAATAAAATGATCTCTTTAATTGTCTGGTGCATCTTGTCTTGACAGTTTGTTATCATGACTTGAACAGACTGGCTCTTGCATTCAATCCTTATTTACTCCAGACAAGTAATGAGGCCTCTTAGGGACCACTCTAGAGCTCCATTCCTAGTCCAGGGGTTCAGTGATGAATCTAACTGGTTCTAGTTAGAACCAGTAATGTCCTGTAATGTCAACTCTTGTTCATTGATAGCATGGCAAGGGTTTGATTGGCATTCCTGTTGAGTATTCAGTTGTTTTCTGGTGAACTTCTTTGGGTTTTGTGGCCTGACCATTCGGTGAGCTCTATAAGTGGATTAATGATTTGTGGAGATCCTGTCTCTCTCGGGTGAAGATGACAGAGAGTTTGGCTTACTACTCTTGTTCTGTTTGTCTATTTTAAGGTCAAATCAATGAAGCTTCATATCCACTGGGAAGGGAACAGCTTTTTGATAGGGACCAGTAACTTTTGTAGTTCTGTGTTTACTATTCATCCATAGCTTAAATTTTAAAATTGAAGCTAAACTCTGTCTGCATTTCTGTGTGTGTGTAATTCAGAAAGGACTTTACCTCTCACTGTATGAGCAACCAACATTTTCCTACCTAGGAAAGAATTACCAGATTAGATTGTAAAATCTCTTACAGGAGCTTGATTTTACTTGGCTTAGAGATAAAATATCATTTGTATAAACTGAATATTTCTAAAATTCCCAGAAATTAAGGAAATTGATACTAAATTGACTTATTTACTCAAAACTGGATTAATATGAAGCTGAATTACTGGATCTCTAAATCTAATGGGGGAAAAATGGAAAAAATGGGGAAAAAGTAAGACAGACTATCGAAATATGATCACTAAACATAATTTTGAGGTTATTTACATTTTCTCTTTTATTTTTATGTATTAGGTTGGCCAAAAAGTTCATTTGGGTTTTTCCATAAGATAGTACAGAAAAATCAGAATAAACTTTTTGGCCAACTCAATATTTTGGGGTCTGTTAACAAATGCATTCCTTTTTGCCATTTTGCAATGTTGTACAGAAGGGATATGAATGGCTGCTAAAAGTTGTGAAATGTGTTCAAGTGTGAGTTCTGCTAGTCTGCTATAAAATGCTGGTGTATAACAGACAGTTCACAATCACTCATCTCCCTTCTTCCTCTGGAAAATGAAAGTTACTGTGGTTAAATTTATAATGATGTATGTGAATGCACTGGAGAAGGAAATGGCAACCCACTCCCGTGTTCTTGCCTGAAGAATCCCAGGGACAGAGGAGCCTGGTGGGCTGCCGTCTATGGGGTCACACGGAGTCGGACACGACTGAAGTGACTTAGCAGCAGCAGCAGCAGCATGTGAATAAGACTCTATGAGGATTAATAGTGGCAGAGAGGTACAACTTTGGAAGCAAGATTTGCAGGATATGTTTTGTTAACAAAAAAAATAGCTTAATCCTAAAATCAAATGGCTAGTTGTTAATGTGTAGGACAGAATCCAAGTGGATTCAGAGAGTTGTAGAGGCTTCTGGAAAGAGAGTCAAAGCTGTAGTCAAACCTGGCTAAAGCTTGAGGAGTTCATTTATAAGATTTTTCAAAATGACATTCAGTATCAAACACTATACGGACGCAAAGTAGAACTAGCTTTTCTCTCCATTAAAAAGACAAACTTATGGGATTACTGGTCCAGTTTTAATAAAAGCTGTAAATGTTTTGCTTCTCCTTCTGAGTAATCTGCCTAGAAGGCAAGATTCTGTGTCTTAGAACAATTTCCTGTATTTTATGTTGACTTTACTATATTCTTGATTATCTAAGAAAACAAAATCTTTTTACTTTTGAAAAAGTTAAGATTCTTTACAATCACATTACCATCTGTGTTACTTTTAAAAATCTTCTACTGTCCCTTTAGTTAAGCAAGTAGCGAAGTACTATTTCAAATAACCCTTGGTCTTATCTTAATCAGGTGTTTAAATCTGCTGACTTTTGGTATTTTTCCTTCCCGAAACTGAGCCCTATGTGATATCTTTTGCATCTAAAACTGTCTTTGATATTTCCCAAAGAGTTCCTGGAAATCACAAGAATGTGTTATTTCACCTTGTATAAAGGGAGATACTAAAAACAATTAGGTTTATTTGATATGTTACTTTTAATGAGTTGCAGGGGAATCACTGTCAAATTAGAAGCGATGCTTAGCCTTCCCTAGGATAAATCTATTAGGGTAAAACATCATTACTATAAATATTTCAGAAACTGTGTGCTGTACAGGAAATTCCTAGAGGATCGTCAATACCTTTCCTACCCCTAATATGTTTCTTTTTGAGCCCTGGTACTGCCTTGCCTAATATTAAGACAACAACAGCACATTGCCATCATAGTTTGTTAGTTTTAAAATGGTAACTCAGTACCATATGTCCCAGAAATTCCATTCCTGGGTATACACCCAAGAGAAATTAAAATATATGTTAAACATAAATGTATATGCAAATATTTATAGTAGCCTTATTTGTGAATAAGGCTACTTTCTACTGTGGTAGAAAAAAATAAAGTATATCTATGCATTGGAATACCATTTAGTAATAAAAAGAAATGGAGTATTAATATATGCTATGACATGAATGAGCCTTGAAAACATGCTAAGTAAAATAAACCAGTCACAAAAGGCCACGTATTCTATGTAACCATTTATACAAAATGTTCAGAAAAGGCAAATCTATAGATAAAAATGTAAATATATATTATACATGTATATATATGAAAAATCTATAAACAAAAAGCATCCGTGATGGCTCAGCAGGTAAAGAATCTGACTGTAACGCAGGAGACCTAGGTCAAATCCCTGCGTCAGGAAGATTTCTTGGAGAAAGGAATGGCTACTCACTTCAGTATTCTTGACTGTAAAGTTCATGGACAGAGGAGCCTGGTGGGCTACAGTCCAAAAGATCACAAAGGGTTGGACACAACTGAGCAACTAAGCACATATAGACAAAAAGTGGTTGCCAAGGCCTGAGGGAATTGTGGGTAATAGAAAATGGCTACTAACAAGTATAGGGTTTCTTTGGGGGATGATGACAATGTTTTAATATTGATTGTGGTGATAACTTCACAAGAGAATATAAGCCAATTATTTACTTTAAATGGATTAATTGTATGCTTTGTGTGCTCAGTCATGCCTAACTGTATGGTATGTGAATTATAATCAAAATAAATCAAAATAAAGTTGTTATTTTAAAAATAAATTAAATGCTAACTCGGTCACAGCTTCTTTAATTTGAAACTCACATCTTCTAAACCAGTGATTTTCCAATGGGGATTCTTACCATGAACCCTCAGCAGATCTTTTGCTTTTGAAAACTAACAGTAATAAGTTAACCACAGTCATTTTAAGTCTTATGTCATCTAAAGAAAAATTTTACTTTACTTTGCTGTCTTCCTGAAAGCTCTTGCAAATCAGCCACAGGCCAGAGTATTTTGTCTTAAACAAAAGATTGTCTCTGAGCCCCATGGATAAAGGCTATGCCAGGTTCTTTTGATTTGGGATAAAGCCTTCTGATAACATCACTTAAACAACTTTGAGTCTAGTGGACTGAGGCAGGATTTCCAGAACCCTAGTGGAAAAGTAGATGTGCTTATGAGACCACTAAGCCATGCTGGAGCAGAATAAGAATTACTTAGAATTGAATGATCTGATAAGGGAATGACTGGGGATTCTGGAATATGGTTGATGTTTTAATGGTCTATTTTCTGGGTATAGGGAACCTCTTTCTCTTAAGCCATCTGTAACTCAAAACAATTCAGTGGCATATGATTTTGTAAAGAGAAAACGTTTATAAATGTGTTTTCTTTCTTTTGACTGCTTCAGAATTCAGAAACTCTTGTTAAGTACTTTGATTTTCATGATGATATAGTTACTTGCACAGGTTCAAACGAATCTGTCTTGTTATCAGAACATATTGGAAACATTAGGTATGCAACCATGTTCTTGCCTGGAAAGTTTATTTGAGAATTTACTTATTTAATCAGATATGACCAGGCACTATTAAGGAACCAAGGTTGATTTCATGGAGGCTTGTTTACAAAGCTCTCTTGGGAAAATTGGCCTGATTCCTGGCTTACAGTGGTCCCTGCTTTGCAGGTGAATGTGGAAAGTCATTTCCTGGCAGGACCAGAAAACTTGGGATATTTTGGGGAACTCCAGAAGAGAATTCACCCAAATGTATAAATACTACAAGTGGATTCGGTTGGTGAGCTCTTAGTTTAGCTTACTGACCTCAAAGAGGCTTGTAAAAATCCAATCTAAGATTCCTTATGAAACCTTCAGAAAAGCAAACGTAGGAAGACCTATACAGTATATTATCATTCTTGCTGCTGCTGCTGCTGCTGCTGCTAAGTCGCTTCAGTCGTGTCCGACTCTGTGCGACCCCATAGATGGCAGCCTACCAGGCTCCCCCGCCCCTGGGATTCTCCAGGCAAGAACACTGGAATGGGTTGCCTTTCCTTTTCCAATCATTCTTGCTACACTTATGTAAAGAACTAAGCCAAACCAGATGATATAAGCCATATTTCATGATCAAAAACCATCTTCCTTTGAGAGTATCTTTGATCTTTCGAGCAGTGACAATGGCAATAAGTTTTGTTTCAGTAGAAAACTGTAACACATCCTTCCAGGTAATCAGATTGTAGGCATGTTTGTTATCACTGAGCTATTTTGCATCTTTTTATAAACTGCAGATAATTGAAGGGTATGCAAACTCTGACTTGTCTGGAGACATTGCAATGACTTCTTCCTCATCTGTAGAGGAACCAGTTTTGGTGCCTACCTGTAAATTGGTCTGGGACTGCTATTTTGTCTACATTGTCAGTCTTCACAGAATTTTCATATCTTCCAGTTTCCTTCAGTATCCAGCTATAACCTTTCTTTCTTTCCCTGACTCAGCATCACTGAGAATAAAACTTGATTGCTCAAATTCCTATTGGGATTATAAACTACCTGGCAGTGAGCCCTCTTCTCCAAGATCTGAAGAATCTTGAGAGCTGAAGTTCAAAATATAAAGTTCAATTTGATATTGACTCTGGAGAAGGAAATGGCAACCCACTCCAGTATTCTTGCCTGGAGAATCCTCTGGACGGAGGAGTTTGGTGGGCTACAGGACGGAGGAGCTTGGTGGGCTACAGTCCACAGGTCACAAAGAGTCGGACATGACTGAGCGACTTCACTTGAAGAATTCACCACTGCAGCAGATCATGTATAAGCTAGATTTATCCTAAGACAAGTCACTGCCTGGGCCACTAACAAAGTCTTATGAAAGTTCAGGTCATTCATTCTCTTATATGAGAAATAGCCAAGACTGGGAATCACCAGGAGCATGGAAATATTGTTAATATCTAAGAAACATATTAAACTGAAACATTTTCCTTCACCAACCTCCTGGAACCCACTGGACTAGCACCCTCAGAGTTCAACTAGTGTCTTTAATATAATCTTTAATATCTTTAATATAATCTTTGATGTTAATATGTCTTTTTCATTTCCAGTATCTCACTTTTAAGGAGCCCTATTTTTAGGACTCCAAAACAACTGACTTCTGCCACCACCCCTAAACAAGTGGTTTACACATTTTATAGGGATGATGCCAACAAGAAATTCTTGAGAGACTATGCAAGAGGTTTAAGATGTTCAGTTCAGAGTTGTTCAGGGTTGAAAGACATTCATCTTGAACAAAAGGAGGAACTGACAATATTGTATGTTAACAAATTGTTGTGCTCTTGGAAAACAGTAGTACGTAAGAATCCCCACAACAAACCTTTCATTCTTCAATATCTACAAGACTCCATATCCCTTTCCTTTCCTTTGAGACATTCCTCATTAACTGCAATGGGCTGAATGAAGTCATTGCCTTAATTTTCCATACTGACTTTGACAGGGCAAATTTAAACCCTGAATTTAAACTCTTAAATTTAGTTTTTGCTCGGTTCATCACACAGAAACAATTGGTTTATATAACTTCTGGATGGTTTGGTCTTAACTAAGATTCAATATTTAGACTTGGGATAAGGAACGTCTAAAAATAAATACAAGGAGGTCACTTCTACTGAGCCTCAAATCTCCCAAAGTGAAGTGAAGTGAAGTCGCTCAGTCATGTCCAACTCTTTGCGACCCCATGGACTATAGCTTGCCAGGCTCCTCTGTCCATGGGATTCTCCAGGCAAGAATACTGGAGTGGGTCACCATTTCCTTCTCCAGGGGATCTTCCCAACCCAGGGATCAAACCCGGGTCTCCCACATTGGAGGCAGATGCTTTAACCTCTGAGCCACCAGGGAAGCCCACATGTAATGTCTAATATCATTATCAATCACACCTTTCCTTGGAGGGATCCTGCTAACAAGTAGAATATAAAGATGGCAATTTACGTTTTCTTATAAGTTTTATGTATCTTATATAAAGAGTTGGCACAATATGAAAAAAAAATCGAACTGTCTTTTGAACGTGAGGATCCAATAAACTTGACTGCCTGGCACTGCTAATGAGATGCAGGCCCTTCAAAGTCCTACAGAACAAAGCCATGCAATATACTGCAGTATATTAGTCAGTCTTGCTGCTATAGTAAGATAGCATAAGCAGCACAGAGTCCTGGCGGCTAGGTCTAAGATGAGGGTGCCAGTATTTGGTGTTTGAGGAGAGCCCTCTTCCTGGATTGCAGATGGCTATCTTCCACAGCCTTGTCTAACTCAAAGAAACTGTGAGCCAAGCCATGTAGGGCCACCCAAGACAGACAGGTCAAGGTGGACAGTTATGACGAAACATGGTCCACTAGAGAAGGGAATGGCAAAACATTTTCATATTCTTGCCTTGAGAACCCCATGAACAGTATGAAAAGGCAAAGAGATAGGACACTGAAAGATGAACTCCATAGGTCATTAGGTGCCCAATATGCTACTGGAGATCAGTGGAGAAATAACTCCAGAAAGAATGAAGAGACAGAGCCAAAGCAAAAACAATACCCAGTTGTGGACATGACTGGTGACGGAAGTAAAGTCTAATGCTCTAAAGAGCAATATTGCATAGGAACCTGGAATGTTAGTCCATGAATNAGGACTGATGCTGAAGCTGAAACTCCAATACTTTGGCCACCTGATGTGAAGAACTGACTCATTTGAAAAGATCCTGATGATGAGAAAGATTGAAGGCTGGAGGAGAAGGGGACAAAAGAGGATGAGATGGTTGGATGGCATCACCAACTCAATGGACATGAGTTTCAGTAAAGTCCAGGAGTTGGTGATGGACATGGAGGCCTGGCATGCTGCAGTCCATGGAGTGGCCAAGAGTTAGACACTACTGAGCAACTGAACTGAACTGATCTTCCTGCTGTTTCCTCACATGGTATGGAAAGAGGGCTTTGGTCTCTTCCTTTTCATACAAGGGTACTTGTCCCATCATGGAGGATCTACCCACCATAGGTATTTAGTGGGACAGACAAACATTCTGTACATAACACTGCCTATGAAGTCAGGTTAAAATTTCAACTTGAAGATTTTCTACTTGCATGTTATGGGTTGAATTCTGTCCTGGAATAAAAGATATATTGCAGTCTTAACCCCCAGGACCTCAGAATGTGATCTTACTTGGAGATGGGGTCTTGACAGAGGTAATCAAGTTAAAATGAGTTCCCTAGGGTGGGCCCTACTCCAATAAGACTCATGTCTTTCTAAAAAGGGAAATCTGGACACAGGGGTGTAGACGGGGAAGACAGAGAGGAGACACAGGGAGAAGACCACCATGCACAAGCCAATGAGAAAAGCCTGAAACAGATCCTCCTTTCAAGGCTTTCAGAATTAACCAACCCTGCTGACACCTTGACCTCAGACTTCTGGATCCCAGAACTATGAGGGAATAAATTTCTATTATATAAGCCTCCCAGTTGGTGGCACTTTGTTATGGAGCCTTAGAAAACTAGCACACTGCGTAACCGTGAGGAAGACACCAGACTCACATAGCAGATGAGAACAGTACCCATCTCATTACATAGGCTGGATGTGAAGATTTAATGTGAAAAAAAAGGAGGAAAATCCTGGTTTTGATATCAGAGTAATGATTGCCTCATAGAATGAGTTTGGAAGTGTTCCTTCCTCTGCAATTTTTTGAAAGAGTTTTAGAAGCATAGGCATTAGCTCTTCACTAAATGTTTGATACAATTCTCCTGTGAAGCCATCTGGTCCTG
>SJXQ01002112.1:322140-526398 GCA_006408695.1 Aepyceros melampus
ACAGTAGGGTACTCCACAAAAACAGAAATAGAGACCAATGAACAAGACAGAAAGCCCAGAAATAAACCCATGCACCTATGGGTACCTTATTTTTTACAAAGGATGCAAGAATATGCAATGGGGCAAAGACAACCTCTTCAATAAATGGTGCTGGGGAAACTGGACAGCTACATGTAAAAGAATGAAATTAGAACACTTCCTAACACCAAAGATAAACTCAAAATGGATTAAAGACCTAAATGTAAGACCAGAAACTATAACACTCTTAGAGGAAAACACAGGCAGAACACTCAATGACATAAATCAAGCAAGATCCTCTATGACCCACTTCCTACAGTGATGGAAATAAAAACAAAAGTAAACAAGTGAGACCTGATTAAACTTATAAGCTTTTGCACAGCAAAGGAAACTATAAGCAAGGTGAAAAGACAACCCTCAGAATGGGAGAAAATAATAGCACATGAAACAACTGACAAAGGATTAATTTCCAAAATATACAAGCAGCTCATAAACACAATACCAGAAAAACAAAAAACCCAATCAAAAAGTTGAAAGAAGACCTAAACAAACATTTCTCCAAAGAAGACATTCAGATTGCTAATAAACACATGAAAAGATGCTTAACATCACTCATTATTAGAGAAATGCAAATCAAAACTACAATGAGATATCACCTCACACTGGTCAAAATGGCCATCACCAAACAGTCTACAAACAATAAATGCTGGAGAGGGTGTGGAGAAAAGACACACTCTAGAACTGCTGGTGGGAATGTAAATTGATATAGCCATAATGGAAGACAATATGGAGATTCCTTAAAACACTAGGAATAAAACCACCATATGACCCAGCATTCCCACTCCTGGTATATACCCTGAGGAAACCAAAATTGAAAAAAACACATGTATCCCATTGTTCATTGCAGCACTATTTACAATAGCTAGAACATGAAAGCAACCTAGATGTCCATTGACAGTTGAATGGATAAAGTCATGGTACATGTACACAATGGACTCTTACTCAGCCATAAAAAGAAACACTTTTGAGTCAGTTCTAATGAGATGGATGAACCTAGAACCTATTATACAGAGTGAAATAAGTCAGAAAGAGAAAGATAAATATCTTATTCTAACACACATATACCTTATCTAGAAAAATGGTACTGAAGAATTTACTTATAGGGCAGCAATGGAGAAACAGAGATAGAGAATAAACTTATGTACATGGGGAGAAGGGAGGAGAGGGTGAGATGTATGGAAAGAGTAACATGAATACTTACATTACCATTTTCACAACAGATAGCCTATGATAACTTGCTGTATGGCTCAGGAAACTGAAACAGGGGCTCTGTATCAACCTAGAGGGGTGGAATGCAGAGGAATACGGGAGGGAGGTTCAAAATGGAGGGGATATATGTATACCTATGGCTGATTCATGTTGAGGTTTGACAGAAAACAACAAAATTCTGTAAAGCAATTATCCTTCAATTAAAAAAAAAAAGGAAAATCCTTTTAATAGAGCCTGGTATGAGCTTTCATTGAGCACTTGGTAACTGCTTATAAAACGATGGCCAATGGCAATGGTTGTAATTGTTATTTAATTTCTGTCTCAAGGGGCTCTGTATCAACCTAGAGGGGTGGAATGCAGAGGAATATGGGAGGGAGGTTCAAACTGGAGGGGATATATGTATACCTATGGCTGATTCATGTTGAGGTTTGACAGAAAACAACAAAATTCTGTAAAGCAATTATCCTTCAATAAAAAAAAAAAAGGAAAATCCTTTTAATAGAGCCTGGTATGAGCTTTCATTGAGCACTTGGTAACTGCTTATAAAACGATGGCCAATGGCAATGGTTGTAATTGTTATTTAATTTCTGTCTCAGAGTATACCTGCCAAAACATGATCAAGAAATATGATTACAAATAATCACCATCAGCGCTATCCTTTTCAATATCATCAGTGCAACTATTGACTGAGAACTTAACTGACAATGTGCTAACTGCTTTAGATATCTTCTTAATTATTCTCCTAAAGATCCTTGCAACTGAGGCATTATTATATATTTTTATACAAGGGGAACCTGAAGCTTGCATTACTTATCATGACCATATTAAGACTGCTTGTAAGTAACAAAATTAAATGGGGAAAAAAGAGACGTTTGATTCCAAAGCATGGTCAACCATCATTACAATACTCTGCCTAGGACAGCATTTCTCTTTTAGAAAACCATTGAAGAAACTCATAAAAATGAACCCCTAATGGAATTCCAAATTCTGTCATAGTCCATAACTTTGTAGCTCACTTTGAGACCTCTGTATAGATCACTTTTTGCATTTCATTGGTTTCTTTCACTCTCTGGCATGCCAAGTGTGCAGTACATTTAGGGGCTGATGTGTTGTGTTGATGGATTTTTCTGGGATAATATTTTCTGAGAATGTGAGAGATGTGCAACAGGAGACTCTGTAAATTAACTCAATGACATACTTCTTGAGCCCACACAGATGAAGAACCAAAACCAACATTTTTATCAGCCAACAAATGAGGGAAGAAACTAACAAATTAAAAAAAAATGTCAAGGTAGAAAAATTGTTAATAGTTTATTTCATTGCATTTTACTTGGAAGATTCTTAGGGGAGTTTAAAATTCCTACCCTCTGATGTTCTGTGGTAGTAGTTCTCGAAGTGTGGGTCCTGACCAGCAATGTAAGCATGGACACCAACATTACATGAGAACTTGCTAGAAATGCCAATTCTCGAGCCTCACCCCAGATCTACTGGGGCTATATTCTAGCAAATGAATCTGATGTATGTCAAAGTTTGAGAACCACTGTTTTACAGAGTCACTCCAGGGCTCCAGCCTTCATTCTTCTCACTAGTACTGCTGCAAAGAACGTGGGCTACAGGGACTTCCTTGGAGGTCCAGTGGTTAAGACTCTGCAATTCCCCTGCAGGGGGCATGAGTTCAACCCTTGGTAAGGGAACTAAGATCCCATGTGCTACACTGCATGTCCAAGACAAAGGGAAGAACATGGGCTACAGACTCTCTGGAATCTCAGGTGACCTTAGTTACCCTTCTCTTCTAACATCTTTTTGTTGACTTTGCTTCAAATGGGAAGAGAAGAAGAAAATGATTAGTTTTTTTAAACAAAGGTTACATCACAAAAGAGAAGACCTGGAAGGGTCTTCATGATTCTTAAAAACAACAACAAAACAACCTTTTCATCTTAAAAATGATTATAGATTCATAAGAAGTTGCAAAAAAATGTAGAGGGAGGTCCCAGGACCCTTCACTCAGTGAGTGTGTCTGAACAGTAACATCTTGACAAAAGCTATACTTCTCGGTCACAGCCAAGAAATCACTATTTACACAGTTCACTGAAAGCATTCAGATTTCAGGAGTTTTGTATGGATGCATACAGATAGTTCTATTTGATTTTATCACATGATAAAACAAATATGGTAAAAAATTAGTGTGACCACCACCAGTCAAGACACCAAATAGTTCCATCACAAGGATACTTCATGCCACCTTTTTATAGACACTTAAATTCCCCTCCCTCCTATATTATCTAATCCTGTCAAATATGACATACCTCAGTGATATTGCAGGTTCCATTTAAGACCACTGCAATAAAGGACTATCACAATGAAGTGAGCCATACAATTTCTGTGATTTCCCAGTGCATATAAAAGTTATGCTTAAACTACACTATAATCTATCAAATGTGCAATAGAATCATGTCTAAAACACAATGTACATACCTTAATTTTTGTGTATGCACACACTATTATAGCTCTATTTGTTCCTCATTTACTACTCTTTGAATCAGACAATCCTCTAAGCCAAATCAACAGGAAGCTTTTATGTTATTTTTTCACATTAAAACCACAGTGCTGACTGTAAAAGATAACCACACTCTGGCAATTGCTGTATTTGTTTATAGACCTGAATGGTATTTATATTTTTTATAGATATTTACCTGGAAGGATGTCTTAGGTTTCCAAAGATGCTTTTAGTTAATGAATTGTTTAAACAAAGAAAATGCAGAGGAAATAACTCATGTCGTTGTTGTTGTTTAGTCGTTGAGTCTTGTCCTGACTCTTTAGTGACGCCATGGAATGTAGCCTGCCAGGTTCCTTTGTCCATGGGATTTTCCAGGCAAAAAATACTGGAGTGGGTTGCCATTTCACAGATCTTCCCAACCCAGGGATCAAACCCAAGTCTTCTGTGTCTCCTGCACTGGCAGGCAGATTCTTTACTGCTAAGCCAACTGGGAAGCCCCTAGTTCCCTGACCAGGGATCAGACCTACACCCCAAGCATTGGGAGCATGGAGTCTTAACCACTGGACTACCAGGGAAGTCCCTGAAATATCTTATTAGTAATTTTTACATTGATTATACATTAAAATTACAATATTCTAGATATATTGAGTTAAATAAAACACCTTACTAAAATCATCTTACAAAAAACTCACATTTTTACTTTTTAAAGATAATTACTGTATATGTGTATGTGTGTGTGTGTTATCGCTCAGTGGTACTGACTCTTTGTGACCCCATGGACTGTAGCCCACCAGGCTCCTCTGTCCATGGGATTCCCAGGCAAGAATATTGGTGTGGGTTGCCAATTCTCTTCTCTAGGGGATCTTTCCAATCCAGGGATCAAAGTTGTGCCTCCTGAATTGGTAGTTAGATTCTTCATCACTGTGGGGCCCAGGAGGCCAAGAACCCATGTAATTAACTACTAAAGTTAGTTACTCTGAAAAGTTAACTGACCCTGCTAAAAAGTCAGAATTTCAGCTAAAAACCAAGCAATAACAATAACCAGAAATTGGCAAGGAGAAACCATCAACTGTGGTTTCAGTTGATAATTTTAGTTGTAAGCAGGTCTACTAACAACTCATAACTCAGCCCCTATTGTCTACTTTATAGACGACTAAAATAGAACCTTTTCTGGTGGGAGAAAAGACTGACGTGCTTATCTCTGGAACACACAATCACCTTATATTCAAAACTGCCCAGATGGGAAAAATAAGTTAGATATGTGTGTCCCTGTTGCCCACCAAAACACAGTCAAAATGTTCTAAATAAACTGTCAGAACAAAGACATCTGACGCAGTTAAGTAAGGGATGTAAAAGAAGGTAATAAAATGAGGGAAAATGGCAATTCTGTAGGCTTTGTTACTGTCCAGGAGATCCCGAAAGCTTTGATCACACAGTGCTCACACAAAAGATCAGAAAAATGGGGACACAACGAAGTCTTTTCTAAAACATCTCTAAGAGGAAACTCATCGAACTCTGTGATGTTCTGCTCCATCTCTGGAATTTGGAAAACTGGGGGACCTTCACACAGAATTAACATTTAGATAAGAGAAAAGATTAAGTGCATGACAAAGAGAGAAATCCCTCAAAGAAAGGCAAGAAATCATGACTGTAATGGATCTGTCTTCTCTATCTGAGAAAAAGAGTTGAGAGATTTCATACACCAGTTTCAGAAGATCATCCCTCAAGGCTAGAGTTATAGTGTGGTTTGTTTTGTTCTTTTTTTCCAAAGTTTTTGGTTTTATATATATTTTTTGGGGGGATGGGGCCGGTTAGTTTTCTCATTCCCATCTTGAGTCTCGCATGCAATTCAAGGTGCATCTGTTACCAGCACTGTGGTAACAGCACTCTCATCTCAGAGTACACTGTGCAATAAAACCAGGAGTAGGGGGACTTCTCTGGGGGTCCAGTGGTTAAGACTTCCCTTTCCATTGCAGAGGGTGCTAGTTCAATTCGTGGTTGGAGAACATGTCTTGTGGCCAAAATCCCACATGTCTTGTGGCCAAAAAACTAAAACATAAATCAGAAGCGATATTGTAACAAATTCAGTAAAGACTTTAAAACTGGTCCACACCAAAAAAAATATTAAAAAACAACAACAAACAACCAAAAACTGGAAGTAGGAGCACATACTTAGGATGGATAATACATGTCGGTGTTGCTCTGTGAGTTGCATCTGACTGCCAAGCTGTTCCCATTAGCCAAAATTTCCATTGCAGAGGGTGCTAGTTCAATTCGTGGTTGGAGAACATGTCTTGTGGCCAAAATCCCACATGTCTTGTGGCCAAAAAACTAAAACATAAATCAGAAGCGATATTGTAACAAATTCAGTAAAGACTTTAAAACTGGTCCACACCAAAAAAAATATTAAAAAACAACAACAAACAACCAAAAACTGGAAGTAGGAGCACATACTTAGGATGGATAATACATGTCGGTGTTGCTCTGTGAGTTGCATCTGACTGCCAAGCTGTTCCCATTAGCCAAAGGGAATAGCCAAAACCATTCTGCAGATTAACTGCGATTCCCCTACCCTTTGGCCTTCCTGCCTCCTCCCGTCGGTCACCTCACATGTGGACAGAAATGTGTTCCATGTTCAGTCAGCTCTCTGTAAGAAGCTAAAATGCTCTTCTTTTTTTTCTTTGAGCAAGAAGTGAGCAGACCAAAAAAAAAATTTAATTGTTGCTTGGAGAGTAAAGTGAATGGATGATCTCATATCCACACTCCAACTGATGGCACATGAAGCAAAAGAACTCCCTTTTGCTTTATGGCCAGCTCATCTGCCTCAGTCTGGAAGGATAAAGAAGTTAACATTCCTTTTCCTTTTGCTCAATATTTATATTATTTGTCCTCTGTTTTTAGAGCAGACATATTATTTTTAGAAAGAAATGGGAGAGATCAGGAAATAAAGGAATTCTGAAATTCAACAAGATGTTCTTGAAAGTCATAATAAATTTAACTTTTTTTTTTGGTTTGATTCTAGGATTAAATTGTCTCAAAGACAGACAAACTTTCAGGTGGATCACAGCCTTTTCAGACAAAAAAGGGACCTCATTCTTTAAAACAAGACAAAATAGAAGCCGAACTATTTAATCCTTATTCTGGGAAATAAGATTTTGACAGTATATATATTTTTAGAAGTTCTAGAACAATGCATCTGAGGCTCCAGAAACATGATGGACAACTTCTTATTCATGCTCATTCAAAGAAGCTAGTTTGGTCAGGTCATTTGTTCTGCAGTCAAACAGCTCTGGTTCTGGGACTTAACAATCACCTCAGTTCAGTCGCTCAGTCGTGTCCAACTCTCTGCGGCCCNGACAGAGGATGAGATGGTTGGATGGCATCACTGACTCGATGGACATGAGTTTGAGTAACTCTGGGAGTTGGTGATGGACAGGGAGGCCTGGTGTGCTGCGATTCAGAGGGTTGCAAAGAGTCGGACATGACTGAGCAACTGAACTGACTGACTGAATAATAGGAATTATCAAATTTTTGAAAAATAACTTTGATTGCTTTATAACAAACAAAAATGCATTCAAGGTAGAATAATTGAAAGATTTGCAAAGCAAGGCCATTTTTAAAAACTACTGTTCACAATTATTATATAACATTAAATATAGCATAAATCATTAAACTGTCATTTATATATGTGAAAAATATTTTTCTTTACAAAGTAGAATCATAACAAAATATGATATTTTAACTTGTTTCTATCACTTAACAAAACACATGTATTTCCTTCATGTTAACAGTGTTCTATAAAACGCATAAATTTATACCTGGGTTTGTAATTGAGATGTAAGATACAACAATAAATTTGATAAACTTAATATATCTAAAAGTAAGTTATGTTCTCCCCCCAAATTAGTCTTCTCCTCCAATTTTCCTATTTTATTACACAGAAATATTCTTTCACCAGTTTGGGAGGAAACAAACATCAGAGTCACGTTTCACTCCTTCCTTTCCTTCATATCTTAAGTTCCATCAGTTAAAAATCCTGTTACTTAACACCTTTCACAGATAATGCACGCTTGTTTTATCTTCTATTTCTTCTGCAGTGTCATGAATCTAGGCTTTTTTGTTTTCACTTTGGACTCTAAAGAAAAGCCTCTACCATCTTTTGTTCCTGCACTGAATTCATCGACTTTTCACTGCTCAAAATATTTTAGTAACTTTCTACTTCTCTCAGGATGAATTACCCTGAATTTTCCACTTCTTAATCTCTTCTTCCCCCGTGGGTAGTCTTCATTCCCATCACTCAAGTTCTAGGTCCTGGGAGCAGTCACCTTATAGGTACAGGAAAGGAAGGAAACCAGTACAGTAAGTCCCCTACATACGACGAGTTCTATTCTAAGAGAGTGTTCGTAAGTGTAATTTGATCATAAATTCAACACAGTTAGCCTAGGTACCCAACTAACATAACCAGCTATATAGTATTATACTGTCATAGGTTTATAATACTTTTCACACTAATAATACATAAAAAAAAAACAAAAACTATTTTCAATCTTACAGTACAGTTCCTTGAATGGTCCTGGGAGCAGTCACCTTATAGGTACAGGAAAGGAAGGAAACCAGTACAGTAAGTCCCCTACATACGAACGAGTTCTATTCTAAGAGAGTGTTCGTAAGTGTAATTTGATCATAAATTCAACACAGTTAGCCTAGGTACCCAACTAACATAACCAGCTATATAGTATTATACTGTCATAGGTTTATAATACTTTTCACACTAATAATACATAAAAAAAAAAAACAACTATTTTCAATCTTACA
This sequence comes from Aepyceros melampus, assembly GCA_006408695.1. NCBI lineage: Eukaryota > Metazoa > Chordata > Mammalia > Artiodactyla > Bovidae > Aepyceros > Aepyceros melampus. The sequence continues at coordinate 330,740 of SJXQ01002112.1, forward strand.
GTACAGTTCCTTGAAAGGTACAGTAGTACAGTCCAACAGCTGGCACACAGGGAATGGCATCAAGTGAGCAGGCAAGAAGAATTACTGACTGGAGGAGGGGCGGGAGATGGGAGACAGTAGAGCTGAAGGGTCGTCAGCAGTAGCAGACGGAGGGCAAGCTGCAGTTTCACTCACGCCTGCTGTTACTGGAATGAATATTTGCATCTTTGAAAGTTTGTAACTTGAAGGTTTATATGTAGGGGACTTACTGTATTTACTGTTGGAGACCCACACAACATCAGCAATATTTCAAGACATGAAAATTTTGTCTGTAGACATCTCCCTTTCTGCAACTTCCTTTCTGTTATGTTCCAGGAACCACTGCTGCTGCCAAGTTGCTTCAGTCATGTCCAACTCTGTGTGACCCCATGGACGGCAGCCCATCAGGCTCTTCTGTCTCTGGGATTCTCCAGGCAAGAATACTGGAGTGGGTTGCCGTTACCTTCTCCGATGCATGCATGCATGCTAAGTCGCTTCAGTCGTGTCTGACTCAGTGCGATCCTATGGATAGCAGCCCACCAGGCTCCTCTGTCCACAGGATTCTCCTTTCTGCAACTTCCTTTCTGTTATGTTCCAGGAACCACTGCTGCTGCCAAGTTGCTTCAGTCATGTCCAACTCTGTGTGACCCCATGGACGGCAGCCCATCAGGCTCTTCTGTCTCTGGGATTCTCCAGGCAAGAATACTGGAGTGGGTTGCCGTTACCTTCTCCGATGCATGCATGCATGCTAAGTCGCTTCAGTCGTGTCTGACTCAGTGTGATCCTATGGATAGCAGCCCACCAGGTTCCTCTGTCCACAGGATTCTCTAGGCAAGAATACTGGAGTGGGTTGCCATGTCCTTCTCCACCAGGAACCACTGGCTGCCCCCAAGTTTATCCAGCACCTTTCTTTGAAAATTAGGGAAGGAAGACACTTCACTCTCTTCCAGTATCCACAGTTACAATTCAAGCTCTCAGCAGAGCTGGCTTCAGCTTCAATGTTAGAAGGAAAGATATCAGTCTTTACTTCTCATAGTCCTGATTAACAATAATATATTCCTATCGGTTACATTTCCGGTAGTAAAAGACAAGATGTAAAAGCTTTCAGGCAATTGTTGTCTGGGTTGGAGCTGGGGAATGAGAAGAGACAGGCTTGCAACCTTTGTCTTAAAGACTTGCAGGGAATAGGACAACTGTGTCTAAGTATGAGATTTTGAAAGATGAGGGCTGTGTTCTGCTTCGATTTTTTCAATAACTCTAAGTGTTCCATTAAGGGGAGAATGGTGAATGCTAAACTGCATTAAACCCCGAACTGACCACAGTAGGCATTGCGTGGGCCAGTGTCTTAGCAACATTTCCCTCACTGACTGTGTGCCTTTCCCTCTGTCGACCAAGGATGCTTTACGGACTTTAAGAAGGTTGGAGAAAGAGATTTTAGAACCTGTCAGAGGGTGATATTCCAATCGTGGCTTTGTCTGGCTATTGCCAGAGGAAAGTTCGACATTGCCCTGAAACCACCAGTCTTACCCCCATTCCCACACGGCAGGAGGGGAGGTCTCTCACTCACCCAGGCCCTCCTCACAATACTGCTGCCTGCCTGTCTCACCCAATCAAGAGCACCCTGGCTAACTACAACATCATGGATCCAAAAGCTGTCCATCTGAAACCGCTCCTGGTAAATGAGTATTTACATTTGCAGTGGAGACACAAAGCCTCGCATTATTTGCTTCTTCCTGCAGTTGCGATTTTCTTGGCATGCGCCATTTCACCTCTTTGCATGATCTGGGGGCCTTGGCACATGCAGGGGTAGCAGCCTTCCAGTTCTCACACTCCATGGCTGCCAACAGGAAATATCATGCGTCTTTCCGGTGTACTAATTAGGCCGGTGATGCAAGGTAGACGGCAGCATTTCCTACTGAAGACAATGCTCTCTTAAGGAGAGATTTTTTTCCACTGAGTTGGCACAAAGCTGCTTTCAAATTTTCTGTGTTTACTGGTGCAGAAAGAACTATCAAACGGTCTTAAGCCTGAGTTAGTCATTCGAGTTATTTACCTACATTTCTTTCTGTTTCTCTGGCAGTAAATTTTCTTTGATTTCACAAATAGAAGATTTAAGTTTATTCCTAAAGGAAAGTTTGTAGGATAAGAGGAGATTTAACTTGGTGGAGAGTAGACATGCAAATATGCTGCATATATATAAACTATGACATACATATACATCGCATACAAATATACATACATTTATATGACTTAACTGTGGGAGTCTTAAATTGCTTTCATATTGGTCTAATAAAACTTACTTAAATCATCTATAATATAAATTAGGATATAATATTTTGATTTATATATACAACAGTGGTTGACAGAGGGTGCGTTAATGAGAAAAGTCAGTCTAATGAACTGGCAGACATACTATACAAGGTATATAGAAAACGCAGAGGTATTCCCTAACCCACTTATGTGTGAAAAGCTAAGTGAAAAACCTAAAAAATCGAAATGAACAGAACTAATACCACTATGAGATTAAAAGTAGAGTCATATCATAATTGGGTATCTTTGTATTTTACACTGAAATTAACCAGATACTCAAGCTAATCATGAAAATTAGCACTGAAAAGAAGTAGAACTATAAAAGACTTGGGAAGTTACCAACTTCAATCCTGCTTCAGTGGGGCTACCTAACTATTATGTAATTGCATAGGATTGTTAAGCGTGAAATTTAATTGATTATTATGTTTTGAACTAAGTGCAGTAATCTTAATATCTATTTATAGGGAATACATACATGTTATTTCACTCTATACTCAGATTTTGGCAAAAATTGTAAATATGACTATTAATAAAGTGGTGCCAAGAAGTTATAGTAGAAGCACTGCCAATCACAATGTAAAAATTCAAGGATAATTTTACTGTTACAGTTCAAAAAAATAACAGGTTAGAAAAACAAGAGATGATGTTAAAAGTAAAGCATATTCTCAATATCTGAGAGAAGATAGAATAAAGATTTACAGAAATTATATTTCTGAATGTTGCTAATATCTTGTCTATCTATAGTCCCGCTGTGCTTGCTAATTAACAAAAATGTCTTATCTCCAAGCAGTTTTTAGGATAAAATAGATGGCCTACCCTCTTCTGGCTCACTGCTACTCATTCTTCCTTTTTTACACCTGGAGGCAGTGATCAGGAATGTTGTGGTGGTTTGAGTACATTCCTAGGAAGCTCAGGCCAGATAAAAGCAGAGAGGGTCCTGGCATGCACTCTGCTGATAGATTTGAGCTTAGTCACTTCTGGGGAATAAGATGTTAATGATTCAGGGTGCTTGTCTTGTCTAACCTTTACTCCTGTGTAAAGCAAGACCAGTATTGACCCTTCTTAACCCCAAAAGAAATTCAGAAAAGAACAAACAGAAATGTTTGACTTCACTCAATATAGCTCAAAAAATGCATGTTGTCCAAACTTGTGATTGCCAAGGGTGGGGAGGATAGGGGGAGGAAGGAATTGGAGTTTGGGATTAGCAGATGCAAATTGTTATATACAGGATGGATAAGCAACAAGGCACTACTGTATAGCACGGGAAACTATATTCAATGTCCTTGACAAACCATAATGGAAAACCATATGAAAAGGAATGTATATATCTGTATAACTCACTGTACTGTGTGGCAGAAATTAACAGAGCATTGTAAATCAACTGTACATCAATAAACATTATTTTAAAATTCTAGTTCTCAAGAATTTCAATCAGTTAACTCTAACTCCTTTGTGTAGTAAGAGACAGAATACTCCAAAGATAGATGCTTGGGAAAAGAATATTAAAAAGAACGTATACATGTGTAAAACTGAGTACTCCAATGTATAGAAGAGATTGGCACAACAATGTAAATCAGCTACACTTCGATTTTTAAAAATAACAAAAATAAAATAGAAACACACATACTTGAATAACCTGAGTACCTGAGTTATCCTCCAAACTTAAAATGAAACAAGAAGAACAAAAAAAGATAGATGCTTGATTTTCTCTTGAAATAATCCCCAAGATTGTAGAATTGTTTAACATTTTATACCCTTGAGTGTTATTCCACTTTATATAATGAGTGTTCTTGCTCTTGGGGTAGAACTAATGCATTCATAAAGAAAGAATGCTTACAACTCAATTCATTGCCACCAATGTATGAGTCTCTGACTTCTGAATGGATTAAGCACTTCTGCATAGCTGAGAACATGTTCCAGGGCTCGTGAGCATGTTCACCAGACCTGGCTCTGGGAGACACAACCCTATGAGGGAAACACTCCCACAGCTGGAATTCAGGAAATGTGTGCCTTTTGTCTGAACGACTTAGTTCAAGAAAACTGCAGCATAAAAGGTGAAAGGAAGTAACAATCCTTGACAGAAGTCCCCACAAGTACTAACAGTAACACTCTGCACATTCCAGAATATTCACCCAGGATCCTATTTTCTGAAGCGATGAAAAACAAGTGTGCCAGGTGACCTCGAGTTGCTGCATGGACATTTGTAAGACACATTTCATTTTTCTGCTGTGATACAAAGGGAAAATAAGCAGAATTCAGCACTCTCTAGTTACTGGTTATTGTTCTACATTGACGAACTTCCTTCTGCATTTGTTGTGAAGTCAAAACAACTTGACAGTTTGAAAGGGAAAATTTATTTCCCCCAAAATGCAATCAGATGACAAAAAAAATTGCACGCAAAATTATTTTCCCAGTTTTCATGCTTGCTGTCCTATGACTCTTCCATCAGAAAAATTTTATAATCAAATGGCATGTCCCATGAAAACAGGAATGGACCAAAAACATAAAAGTACTTTTTATCACCCAAGAGAAGACAAACTTCCAAAAAGTTATTCTCATAGTTTTATGTAATGATTTGAAATATTAGAAAGAAGTGACAGAATCAGAAATCAATTGTTCCTAACTTTACCCAAGAGATAAGTTCAAATGCCAGAAAGGACAGGTCTATTGAAGTCATGTATTCTTGAATTTTCATCTTGAAATATGTAATGAAAAAGAAAAAAAACTGAGAGTGCACGAACTGAGAATAATAGTTACCCAGTATTTCTGCCAATGAGAACATATAGATGTAGCAAGTCATTCACAGTCTCCAGAAAATGAATAATGAATTGGTGGCATATTTCTATGCCAATTTGAGTAATAGATGTTCTAGGTTTAAAATAGCAATGTGCTGTCTGAAGGAGAAAAAATAGCCTTAACTTATTTCTCATTAAAAGCCTGAAGTACTGAGCACTAGTTGGCTAAATCAACTCTAACATTTAGCAACTCACTATGGAAAAAGGGAGTAAGAAGTCGAAGGTTTCATTCTTCATTTTACCTTAGTGAACTTTTGTATGTGGCTTCTCCACCGAAGCAGTAAGGAACCTAGAGTCATATCTTCAATTCTCTCTTTTAAAAATGAGTTAACTTATTTTTATTCCTTTGGCAGTGCAGGCCCTTTAGTTGCGGCATGTGGGATCTAGTTCCCTGACCAGGGATTGAACACAGGCCCCCTGCACTGGAAGCATAGACTCTTAGCCACTGGACCACCAGGGAAGTCTCCCTATCTTCAATTCTCAATGCAACCCATACCCATACTCCGCTCAGTCGTATCCGACTCTTTGCGACCCCGTGGACTGTAGCCTATCAGGCTTCTCCGTCCATGGGATTCTCCAGGCAAGGATACTGGAGTGGGTTACCATTTCCTTCTCCAGGGGATCTTCCCAACCCAGGGATCGAACCTGGGTCTCCCACATTGGAGGCAGACGCTTTAACCTCTGAGCCACCAGGGAAGCCCTATGCAACAGGCCCCTGAAAAGATTCACACCAAGATTTCGTTTATTTGCAAAGAGAAGTAAAATTTACAGAATCTGAAAACTAAGAGAGAGACAAACTACAGAAGGAGAAATATCACAAACCAAGTGAGCAGAAAAGAAAGAAAAATGGGGCCAGGGGAGACCGAGAGGTAGGAAATGGACTAGTTCTTAAATCACTGTGAAAACTCTTAAAATCTTTTGAAAATGTCACCTTAATCACACAGTCCACTCTTTCCCTATCTTTAGTTTGTAGACCCCGTGCTGCTCTGAAATGAACTCTACTTTGATATCTCATCACTTGGTTGTATTTACACTGTGGTACATCTTCTCCATTAGAGAAGGTGCCTTGTTATCCATGTTTATCTCCATTTGCTTAATGGCTGAATTTAGCAGAGATGGGCACAAGGATTGGCTGAGATATTGTGTGTGAAAACACAGAGCCCAGAGCTTCACAATATCATGTTTATAATTTCCAGGGCCTGCTTTTCCACTTCTCCTCTACCTTGGGGAAAGCCAGGTAGAGAAGCCTAAAACCATTTGCCCTAACTGCCACCTGGTGGCCCCATAAAATAGTTTTAGAAGTCCTGGGCAAAACAGGAGTAGAGGAGGTGATACCTGTTAGGAGGGACATGATGTCGAGATCACAAGGGACCATTTCCTTTCCTTCTGTGCAAAAACGGACAAGGTGCTACTAGACAGGATGCTTCAAGGTAGGAGAAAAATATTTAAACAAAGAGTTGCAGCCTGATGTGTATCTATAAAGCCTGATGCTTTATCTACTTGCTAATGAAAATCATTGGAAGGACTGATGCTGAGCCTGAAGCTCCAATACTTGGCCACCTCATGCGAAGAGTTGACTCATTGGAAAAGACCCTGATGCTGGGCAAGAGCGAGGGCAGGAGGAGAAGGGCATGCACATGGGTTTGGGTGAACTCCGCGGGAGTTGGTGATGGACAGGGGGGCCTGGCGTGCTCCAATTCATGGGGTCGCAAAGAGTCGGACACGACTGAGCGACTGAACTGGACTGAACTGAATGAAAAACTCTCTTACAATTAATTCTAGGGAGGTAACAGGTTTTGTGTTCATGGAAGAAAATGTTCATGGGGCAATGTCATTTCCAGTGTTCCCATGAGTCACGTGCTCCCAAACTAAACCGCCATCTTAAATAGTGCTCTTCAGGTTGGAAATTTTTCCGTTGTTTCTGTTTGCTTGTTGTTACAGTACTGAGAGTTTTAAAAGATAACACCTGTGTGATCTTTATCACAACTCTTAGAAATACCAGAATTTGCTCATCACTGCTACCTGGGAGCTCAACACAGCAAACTTGGCACATTATAAGTATTTAATGCATGTGTGCTAACTCACTTCAGTCTGACGCTTGGTGCCCCTATAGACTGTAGGCTGCCAGGCTACCCTGTCCATGGGATTCTCCAGGCAAGAATATCGGAGTGGGTTGCCATTTCCTCCATGATTATGAAGATCAGGCAACTAGCAAATGTCAACATCAGAATTAAAACTTACTCCTGACAGCTTGTAGTACTCTTTCCGTTGAATTGAAGTCTAATGTCTGCTAGTAAGATTATTTCAAGCACTCATTCATCTGGCTACAGAGAGCAATGACAGAACTTCACAATGACGTATGCTATCCTTATTTATATTCCACAATGCTGGTGGACTTCAATGACTTTTCTATAAGACCAAATTGGTTTAAGTGACTGTACCACATAAGCCTAACCCACTCGGGATTGTAAACTTTATCATCTGAAATGGGAAGCTGGACTTAAAAAGCTTCCCACAGTAAGATTTGATCTCAGATAGCTCTAAGAAAAGGGATTTATTTCCCAAAGGAGGAAATTAGTCCGTGAGGTTCCTGGGTTCTCAAGGGGGAGACTTCATTATACTTCTTACACTCATATGAATCAACAAATCTCCCAATTTGTTGTGTTCATTCAGCCACTTGATTGTGATTAAGATCCTGAAATATTGAATTGACTTTAGACACAGTAAAAAGATCACTCTGGACATTTTTTGGGGGGGAGCAAATCTTTCATCACTTTTCTTTCCTGTCTCTTTCTTATGGTTCTAGATTTTCTCTCATCTTCCGTTGATCAGAGAATTTTGGTCTTGCAAAGCACTTCAGCAGACCTTTATGTTAATCATCTTATTTCCCTGTTAATGGGGGGGGGGGGGCGCGCTGGTTACGGAAGTCGAGCTTGGAGAAGATCCCATGCTGGTCAAGAGCGAAGCCGAGTACAGATCCCAGTGCCCCTGCCTTCCTGACCACTGAGTTCTCCATCTTAGTTTTCTCTCTATTCTATTTCCTTTCTTTTTTCTCACTTTGTGCATCGGGTCCCTCGTACTCAGAGAAAGCTGTTGCTTATTCTTCCTGTCACTTGGGTGGGTTAGTAGTCAGAATCTCCTACCACCAGCCTCCTCTCCTTTAAATCCAGTAACTTCTCTTGCTCTCTCCAGGCTTCCTCGAGGCCTCTATGAACTGCGGTCACTAGAGGGCAACATGATCACACACAGCGGACACAGACAAGGATGGCCTCTGAAGCAGGAGACGGCAAGTACACACACGCATATGCAGCAGTGACTCAGATACGCATCGCTACTTACAAAAGCATGTCCGCTTACACAGGCTTTTTTCACCTCCCCAAGTACCACTGTCTCTGTCTTCAACAAAAGAAGGAAACCAAGGTTCAGACGGACTGACATACCCAAGGTCACAGAAATAGCAAAATACATCCTCCTATTGAATGGCACATCCCAGAAAATGCTAGCATAAAACTTGAAAATGCATTTTTCTATTTCTCCAAGATTTCAACCTAAGAGTGGTCAGGTATTATATCTTTGAAATGTAACCAAATGGAACCCCAGAGTTATTTCATATTATTAACAGACAAAGTAGCAGCTATAGCTTACATACTAATTTCCAGTTAGAGAGTTGTTTATCATTTTAAGGAAGTGGGTTTCTTTAAACATTTTAAAATTACTCTTTATTAATATCTTGCCCAGTAATCAGAAATCTGATTACTTCCCCCCAGAATTGCCTGGTGTTTTCTAGTTATGCTTGTTTTTTTCTTTAATATGATTTTTTTAACAAAACAAATGCACGCTATTTTGTCCCTTTTCTCCCATCTATGTGAAGTAAAGAAAAGCAGGTAATGCCACCGTTTCCCTGTATAAAATATCTGATCTTTGAGAGAAAGCCAGTTTTTCTTCTCCCTGTGATTAACTGAGTGCCTTGAACACATGCTGTTCTCAAACCCATAATGTTGCTTGTTTGCTTGGTACTGTCACTGGCAAAACAGAAATAGCATCTATTTATAACAAGCAGGTCTGCAAAGCCTTGTTTTGTCTATTTTCTCCAACCATTCTGAGTTTTCTATCTCCTCCTTTTTGACAGGGCAGTTCCCTCCAAGTGGGAATACCTGGGACCTGCCTGGTAAAGGCAGATGAGAAGCCTGTTTCGAGGCAGCCAGACAAAACCAGGGCCAGGTGTGACTGTGGTAGAAACGTTGGAGGAAATGAAAAGGCTGAGAAGGGATGGGGGATAACCAAAGGTTTCCATTGCTAAGAGGTAAACGGTGAAATTCAAAAATTGAAAAGACAAGAGCCGTGGGCTGGCTGAATGGTTTTGACAAAGAGGGACTTACCCCTAATATGGCTGAAGGAGACAGCAGGGAAAATAGGATTTAGAGTGGGTCAAAATGTCTTTATCCTTTCTGTTTCAAGAAGTTAGAGTTTGAAAGATTCATTTCACAAATGAAACCTTAGGTGTGATGCTAATGCTCGTTAACACTTATATGCAGATTTTTATAAATGTTAATAGCTTTACAGTTACTCTTCCTCATCTTATTCCTAATAGGCCAGAATGGAAGGAGTTAAGAAACCAAAGGATTAAGTTCAAAAAAGCCTTGAAGAGCTCCTGTATATGTCTTCATTTTTATCTTTCTTCAAATACATTTTTACATAGAGCTGACAAATTCCAATAACGTGAAGTCAGTAGCATTGGCCTTTATTTCCAGACAAACCTTATTGGAGGCTCTTGTATGTAGATTCTATTGAAAAGACAAATGCATTTATGAATGTCTTCTTGTTTGTGGCCTGAAAACAGGGTGTGTGTATGTTTCCCTTATAGATACACAATTAACTGTGAAAATGTGAAGAGGATGCTTACCAAATGGGGAAAAAGGGCAAATGTATTTTGGTAACAAAAATTTGAATGACAGGTATAGAACTGTAAATGTAAGGATATGTACCCTCTAAATGTAGCTGTAGAGAAGAGAACAAAAAAATATAAACATGCATGTTCAAATGTTTTTCGTTTAACACCCATTTCTTCAAATAATATGACCCCTTTCCTAGCAATACTAACACAATAGAGTGATTCATGGACTCAACATTTAGCCTGCAAGGACCACAAAAACTAATAATGATTATCCAGTAATCAGCACTCAATCAATATATGTTGTAATCATAGCCTCATTTTTGCTCAGAGCAAACAAAACAGAGATTGTTATTCTGTAAGCACTTACTATTTTTACTGCGATTTACTGCCTAGAAACAACAGGACACCAAAACTGTAATTATCTGCAGTTCTTGAATAGAGATCATATCTCCCAGAATATCTACTTTTAGCTGAGGTGCTCCACTTCAACATTTCTAAAGCTTGTTTTGTATTATCATCATTATTTTTGCTATGATTCTGACCATGTGAGACAAACACATTTAGAGACAACAAGATCTTTCAAAGACAACTCTTTGTTCATATTTGCAATCCTCTACCCAGAGGTTAACCCTCCGTAGGAGCGGGGGAAAAGGCGGCAGGTCCTGTCAAGCCAGGTAAAGCCTTATTTCACCTACCACCCATGGAATGATAAAATGCATGCTAGCTAGACAGCACACAGCTGTCAGTCTCTGCGGAGCCACAGCTCATCGGAGAACCGCATCCCAGTTTTCGGCAGAAGCCTCAATGCAGTAAACAATATAGAGAGAAGAAACATTCATTACCTTTATTTTTAAAAGTGGTTAACAAAAGCATTTCATTTCTTTTTTCATGCATCCAAAGAGGGTAGGTTACAACTCCGTGGGAGGGTTGGCTGCTGCGCTGCCCCTGTAGGTTAGCACTCTTTTATAGATGTCTCATCTTTTTTTTTTAATCACAAATGAGACTCTATTAAAATAAACTGCTTTTTCAGACTGTGATGAATTGCATTTTATTTATTTATTTATTTTTTGGCCTTTGTAATTCTTTATGGTGAAAAACCCCAGGTTTCCAGCATCTAGAGCCAACCATGACTGGCTCCACCCTAGGGACGTCCTGGGATTCCCTCCCAGCTAGAAGCAGTGACGTCACGGGCCAGCATCTTCCCTGCGCTGGGATGGAGCCGGGGAGGCCGGCGGAGGAGCTCCGGGAGGGGCGTGGCTGGGAGTTTCCAGGGAAACACTGCAGCAGATGGCCTGCCTGGCTGAGCAACAGTGTCACATCTGCGGCGCGGCTGAGGGGAGGGCTATTTTTGGAAAATCTCTGCTCTCTCATGTCCAGCTAGTTCTGCTATTTTTTCCCCCTCTTTAATCAACGCTTTAATTTCTCCCTAGCTTCTTTTATTTCTGGAAATGAGGTTTCTATTTTTATTACAAGGACACGATCCGAAGGATCCCAAGCCACTAACCCATCTTTACATCCTCCGTGCGCTCGCTTTTCTTTCTAGTTTCTCCCCCCATCTCTCTGCGCGTCACATCACGCATTCTGTCAAGGTGGTCTGTGGAATACAAGGACAAATGTTGCTAAGGCAACAGGCTTGCAAACCCGTCTGCAGGAGCAGATGCTTTATAACCTGGGGTTTCCCTCATTTGCATTTAAAGGCTCCAGGGCAACAGCCTCAAAGCAAGCCAAGTCCTTGAAGCTAAAATGAGAGAACTTTTCTTTTTAACTGTCGCTTGATGTCATTGAGCAGCTAGTCCTGCAAGGTTAAGTGCAGGGAAAATATCAGTGGCTAATAATTCCCACTGCGTGGGTAGGAGAGCTGATGCAGTTAAGAGCACTTCCTACTCAACACTTTCTCATCTTAAACCCTGTGAGGAATCCCCTTGTCTTTTTTTTCCCCCTCCCAGGATTGCCCTTCACAGCCTTCTCACAGGTTAAACTTCTGGCAACATGGGGTGTATCTCCCCTTGGTGATTTCATGATATCGAGGAAGCCTCACTGTGCATTCACCCCTGGCAACACTCAGATTTGAAGTGGGCAAATCCCAAAGGCTAAGTGAAATTTACAAATTTTGGTACCATTTCTTGATTTTCTTATTTTTTATTATTATTTTCTATTGGAGTATAGTTGTTTTACAATATTGTGTTAGTTTCTGCTGCACAGCAAAGTGAATCAGCTGTATGTATACACATATCCCCTCTTTGTTGGATTTCCTTCCCATTTGGGTCACCACAGAGCACCGAGGAGAGCTCTCTGTGCTGTACACTAGGTTCTCACTAGTTACCTATTTTATAACTAGCAGTGTATATATGTTAATCGCAATCTCCAAGTTTATCCCACCCACCCTGCCCCTTTGGAGTCCATACGTTGTTCTCTGCATTCGTGTCTCTTTCTGCCTTGCAAATAAGTTCATCTGTGTCTTTTTTCTAGATTCCAGATATATGCATTGATGTAGGATATTTGTGTTGTTGTTTTTTTTTCTTCTTTCTGACTTACTTCACTCCTTACGACAGTCTCTAGGTCTGACAACCAGAAATACCTTTGGAGGATCTCATCACTGCATGTGACAACAACACAGATCTAATTTCAAGAACAGACTACAGTAACCAAGAAGCAGAAACTGTACTTTACCCACTTCTTTACAAGAAGGATCGGACTGTAATTCTTTTAAGTGAAACATATTAAGTATTTGTCAGTGTATCAGCTCCATCATAAAGGGCTCCCAAATGTGTATGAACAGAACTGGAAAATAGATGTTTGTAACCCAGGCAAAAAGGCAGATTCATAAATGTTTTAATAAGCAAATGAACTGCAAACTGGATGATGCATGACTGTGAGGAGAGAAATATAAGAGCAAGAAATGACACGGTTTTTGACGAGGGCATCCATTCTGGGTGGAATATTTCAGTAGGTTTCAGTAGGTTTTGAAATAGTTTTTTACAATGAGCTGCTTCTTTGTTCCTAAAAACCAAGAGGCATATTTCTTTGTTTTCCTGCCAAAGCTCATAAAACTCCATCATATGAAGGATCAGATAAAGGAGAGAAGATAGCTTATTTTAGGTGTGTGAGATAGTGTTTATTCTCAGATGGTAACATTTTCCGACCTTTATGACAATGAAAGTCAACTATTGCATCAGGTAACTAACTTAGACATAAATTCTTAAATCACAACAAATACAAGTTTAAACACAATTAGAAATCATGACTTCTATAAGATCCAACAAAATTTAACAGATCTTTGAAATCCTATTGAGTCACAAAAAGCCTTCTGAATCACTTAACAGAAAAAGTCGTTACCTTGTTTACTCATATTACCAATTTTTTAATCAAAGAATCTGCCAGAAAGTATATACTCAATGAATGTTCCTGATTCTGAATCTGTCATTTTCAAGGATGCTGACATGTACTCCTATTATGAATAAGGACCTTGAACACCAAGGGGAGTCCTGCCCTTCTTCCCTGGAATAAGTGAAGAATGGTTATTGATTCTGTGCCCAAAGCGGCTCAGGCTGATTCTGCATCCTTTAACCTCTAAATATTGTCAAAGGCAGGCCTCAAATAATGCACTACTTGATAGATACAACCAAAAAGTGACTCACAGAAACTTGGCATTTAAAAGGACCATAACAATCATCCGATTCAGCAGCTTCATTTTACAGACAAGGACAGTGCAGGCCACAGGAAAAAAAAAAAAACCACCTGCTTCTCTGGAAGCCAGGGAAGGATAAGCCTTACTAACTGTCATGTCTCATGGATGGAGAGAGGCAAGACTGGCAGCCCCACACAATATAGCCTATGATTCTCGGTAGCCTCCCAATCAGAGCTAGACTTGTCAGGGTGACCAAAGTCACCATCAAGAGCTCATTTGGGGTAGCTTCCTAAGCGGGTCTTGGACTGAAAACAAGGGTGATGAACACACCCTTGGAGCTCCTCAGGCCCAATCTTCAAGTTCTTCTGATGCTGAGTTCTGCTTATCCCTCCAACCATTTCAACTTGTTGTTCTCATCATTTCTGGTTCTGTCCTATTGGACCCAATTCAGTTTTCACACCCTTCACAGTCCCCTATCTGTCTGGTTTCCAAATACTCAACCAGAATTCGATTTCTCAAGTATCATCTTAATTGCATCACAGGGAAAACTGGAGTCCTGACTTCAACACACACAGATTTTAACTTAAAGTGAAGTCGCTCAGTCGTGTCCGACTCTTTGGGACCCCATGGACTGTAGCCTACCAGGCTCCTCTGTCCATGGGATTTTCCAGGCACAAGTACTGGAGTGGATTGCCATTTCCTTCTCCAGGGGATCTTCCCAGCCCAGGGATCGAACCCAGGTCTCCCACATTGTAGACAGACGCTTTACCGTCTGAGCCACCAGGGAAGTCCTGATTTAACTTAAGCATGCCTCTATTTCATTGTCTACAAAAGCTGTCATTCTATACATGCTGTATTTTTTTTTTTTAAAGTGGCAGTAGGGATCATGTTTGACATGACTTTACGTAACTAGGATTCAGTTTAGAGACTGTTATATGCTAAAGGTATACTTCTCTCATAGCTCAGTTAGTAAAGGATCCTCCTGCAACGCAGGAGAACCCAGTTCGATTCTTGGGTTGGGAAGATCCCCTGGAGAAGGGATAGGCTACCCACTCCAGTATTCTTGGGCTTCTCTTATGGCTCAGCTGGTAAAGAATCCGCCTGCAATGCAGGAGACCTGGGTTTGATCCCTGGGTTGGGAAAATCCCCTGGAGAAGGGAAAGGCTACCCACCCCAGTATTCTGGCCTGGAAAATTCCATGGACTGTGTAATCCATGGGGTTGCAAAGAGTCAGACACGACTGAGTGACTTTCACTTTCACACTAGAATATAAACTCCATGAGAGTAGGATCATTGCCTATTTTGTCCAGTGATGTAGTATGGATGTTTAGATCACTGCTGGACACAATTTCAGTTCAGTTCAGTTCAGTCACTCAGTCGTGTCTGACTCATTGTGACCCCATGATCGCAGCACGTCAGGCTTCCCTGTCCATCACCAACTCTTGGAGTTCACTCAGACTCACGTCCATCAAGTCAGTGATACCATCTCCAGCCATCTCATCCTCTGTCATCCAAGTACTCAATAAGTATTTCTAGAACTGTAGGTTGAGTTAAAACAATAAATGAATAAATCAATAAATATGGGAAAGTTTTTGGCACAGAGGCATTCTTCGTTATTGACAATTTCTCCCTTCTTCCCATCTGGTTTCTTCCTATGAGTAGTTTAAAAATAGTTAAGCTTTTTCATTCATTTCTTAAAAATAAGAGTATTATAATAAGAGGATCCTATCCACAAAAGGATAGAAATTACAATATCAACTACAGCTTCAAGTAGTTCTTGGCTTTCTTTATTCAAAGTAATTTCTGTTAGCTAGACCAATGCATCTAAGAATGTCACTGTAAAACACTTTAATAAGTTATATGCAGTGTTTTCTTGGTGAGTGCTGAAGTTACAACTTCACACACATTGGTAAGATTTTTTGAATTAAATAGTTATGGATTTAGCCAAGACAACTATGCTCCCCGAATCTTAGTTTTTCTCATCTACTTATATTTTGCCAGCTCAATAAATTAAGATATTTATGGCATTATAATTTAGCCCCAAAGCCTTGAAAGACTCATGATCACAAGCCTAGTTAGTGACACAGGCAATCCTTGAATCCAGATAATTCTTTTATAGTAGATCTTGTGTTCATCAAAGCATTAAGAATAACTGACTGGGTCACCTATCAAAAGGAATGAAATTGGGTCATTTGTAGAGAAGTGGATGGACCTGGAGACTGTCATACAGAGTGAA
Organism: Aepyceros melampus; assembly: GCA_006408695.1. Taxonomy (NCBI): domain Eukaryota; kingdom Metazoa; phylum Chordata; class Mammalia; order Artiodactyla; family Bovidae; genus Aepyceros; species Aepyceros melampus. Next base: position 346,621 of record SJXQ01002112.1, read on the forward strand.
GTAAGTCAGAAAGAGAAACATATCATATATTAGTGCATACAGGTGGAATCTACAGTAACAGTACAGATGATTTCATTTGCAAAGTAAGAAATAGAGACAGAGACATGGAGAACAGGTAATACCAAAGGGGAAGTGGGGAGGAATTGGGAGACTGAGATTGACACATATATATTATTGATACTATGAATAAAATAGACAACTAATGAGAACCAACTGTATGGCAGGGAACTGCTTAACGCGCTGTGGTGACCTAAGTGGGAAGGAAACCCAAATAAGAGGGGATATATGTATAGGTATAACTGATTCATTTTTCTGTAGAGATACATACAACATTGTAAAAATTAATTTTTTAAAAAGGAATAACTAATTGAGCATAGCATATTAGGTATAACTCAAAAGACAGTCATAGTTGACCCCATACTTTTCCAGTTACATATATAAACAGGAAAAATACTGCAGAACTAACAGCCCTACACATTAGCTTGTTTGAGCAGTGACTACATCTATGTAACACTGTGTGACTTTTTGAAGAGCTAACATTACGATAAAAGGTAGTTCCATATAAAGATATCGCTATAAGAAGTTGTGATTTTAAAAAGAAGGAACGGAGATCCTGGAAAACACAAAATACCAAAAGGTTCAGAAAAATTCAGAAATCTCGAAACAGAAAAGTCATTTTTTGAGCTCAGTGGATTTGTGAAACTGCAATCTGAAACTGAAAACTACCTGAAAAAGGTGCTCAGAGGTGAGACGTCTATCAAAATTCATGGCAAACTGTAAAATATTCCACCCACATTGTCTGTGGTGCCATCTAGGAAATGGTCATCTAAACAGTGTCAGAAAGCTTCTTTTCCCGAAGATTCCTCAGTGCCTCTCATGAGCTAAGTCATACAGTGAACCTCTACTGATGAAGTGGGGGTGTTAGATTCAGACTCCGTCACTGAGTACTGTGTGACCTTGGGGAAAGGGCTTAACCTCTCTGAGCCTCAGTTTCTACATGTGTACAATCCCATTAGCTTCTGCACAGGTGTGGCCATTTAATGAGTTGAGGAACGTAAAACACCAGCGGGGTGTCTGGCAAATCGCAGATGCTCAATGGTGTAAATTGTATTCTCAGGAGAGTCACAGAGGCATTAATGACCAGAATCCGTTCCGACTTGTCAGTTGCCAGTCTACACTGACTGTTAACACATTATTGACCCAGAGATTTCTGCAGAAACTACTGCCTGTGTAAGTGAACACTGTTAGGTGAGTGAATACTGCAACACTCCAGTCAACATCGTTCAGGTAACGAAAGGTGTATTAATATGTCTCTGTTCAATAAGTTGTTGAAATAGGTGAATATCATTCTGAGTTATAGTTAGAGCAAGCAGTGAGTGACCTTTTGCAACATAGTTATTTTTGCTGAGTTTCACAGAATTAGTGTTCTGAACAAGTTATTTGTGAAATGCTACATTATACTATTATATGATGTTATAACATTCCTAAGGTAAGGTTGGGCCTCCCTAGTAGCTTAGACAGTAAAGCCTCTGCCTGCAATGTGGGAGACCTGGGTTCAATTGCTGGGTTAGGAAGATCCCCTGGAGAAGGAAATGGCAACCCACTCCAGTACTCTTGCCTGGAAAATTCATGGATGGAGGAGCCTGGTAGGTAGTCCATGGGACTGTAAAGAGTCAGATACAACTGAGCAACTTCATGGTTAGGTAAAGTTGTCAGATTTAGCTCAGTAAAATATGAGCTTCAGCTAAACAATATATTCTTTTTAGAAGATATAAATAAGCGTGGGATATAATTATATTAAAAGTTACTCATTGTTTATCTGAAATTCCAATTTAACTGGGTGTCTTATATTTTTATCCAGCAACCTTACCCTAAAAGAAAACCTCAAGTTCATTTAAAGGAGAAAATAATAGCAAATGAAGCAACTGACAAACAACTAAACTCAAAAATATACAAGCAGCTCCTGTAGCTCAATTCCAGAAAAATAAATGACCCAATCAAAAAATGGGCCAAAGAACTAAACAGACATTTCTCCAAAGAAGACATACAGATGGCTAACAAACACATGAAAAGATGCTCAACATCACTCATTATCAGAGAAATGCAAATCAAAACCACAGTGAGGTACCATTTCACACCACTCAGAATGGCTGCGATCCAGAAGTCTACAAACAATAAATGCTGGAGAGGGTGTGGAGAAAAGGGAACCCCCTTACCCTGCTGGAGCGAATGCAAACTAGTACAGCTACTATGGAGAGCAGTGTGGAGATTCCTTAAAAAACTGGAAATAGAACTGCCTTATGACCCAGCAATCCCACTGCTGGGCATACACACCGAGGAAACCAGAATTGCAAGAGACACATGTACCCCAATGTTCATCGCAGCACTGTTTATGATAGCCAGGACATGGAAGAAACCTAGATGTCCATCGGCAGATGAATGGATAAGAAAGCTGTGGTACACAGACACAATGGAGTATTACTCAGCCACTAAAAAGAATTTATTTGAATCAGTTCTAATGAGGTGGATGAAACTGGAGCCGATTATACAGAGTGAAGTAAGCCAGAAAGAAAAACACCAGTACAGTATACTAACGCATATATATGGAATTTAGAAAGATGGTAACAATAACCCTGTATGCAAGACAGCAAAGAGACACAGATGTATAGAACAGTCTTTTGGACTCTGTGGGAGAGGGAGAGGGGGGGATGATTTGGGAGAATGGCATTGAAACATGTATAATATCATATAAGAAATGAATCGCCAATCTAGTTTTGATGCAGGATGCTTGCGGCTGGTGCGCTGGGATGACCCAAAGGGATGGTATGCGGAGGGACGTGGGAGGGGGGTTCAGGATGGGGAACACATGTACACCAGGGGCAGATTCATGTTGATGTATGGCAAAACCAATACAATATTTTAAAGTAAATAATAATAAAATTAAAAATATAAAAATAAAATACCTACTAGGAAGATCTGGTGGTAGAGAAAGGGAATAGGGCCTTAGGACCAAACAAAAATGTCCCTAAATGGATCATTTCCACAGCACTTGTCCCATTCTGCCTGCTTTTCCGTGTAACCTTTTAGCTGTTACCCTCATTGCTCTATAAGTTACAGGAGCAGTGGGGACTGACTCATTTTATTTCCTACCTGGTGTGTGGAACATGAGAAGTATTCAGCAGGCTTGTCTTGTTCTGTTTTGGTTTCTGGGAATGAAACACAACCACTGATTTCCTGACTTATGCTTAAAAGTTGGTTTAAAAACATGTTTTTCACAGAAAAATTTGAAGAAAGCAAAGATGCAAACGGGGAAAAAGTCATTCTAATGCTACTATTGAAAGAAAAGCAATATTAATATTTGTAGAGTCCACCAGTCAGATAAGAACTACATCTTTTTTCTATAGCACAATTTTAATGGATATATAATATCTATGTAACCATTTTCACTGTTGTTTCCAGTGTTAACCTACTGCAAATCATGGGATAAACATGTTTATGTAACATGCCCCTTACCCCACCCACCCCAAGGTACCAAAGTCAGATGGCTTTATTACCACTTTTCCTAAACTCTCAAGAGCTGATAATAACTCCTGTACTTAAACTGTTCCAGAGTGTAGACTTTGACACTTCTCAATTCATTTTTTTTTTCTCAATTCATTTTTAAAAGCCAAAAACCTGGATACCATTCAAGGTATAATTCAGATTTAAAATAATCTCAACTATGAATGTAGAAGAATTCTAAATAAAATTAGCAAATTAAATATAACTATGTGGTCAAAGGACCAAATAAGAAAGAATAAGGCTTATTTCAAGAATGAGTTGATTCCAGCTAGGAACTAGATTTATTGTTCCTACAAGCTTTCAACTTAAACAGATCAAAGAAAAAAATTACAAAATTCATTTAATAAAACTCTAAATCCAGTCCTGTAATAATCCTTAGTGAGGAGTTCAAGAAAACCTGTTTTCTATAATAAAGAATAACCAGGGAAGCCTTTGGCAAACATTAAACTGGCAGTGTCCAATATGGTAGCTACCAGCCACATGTGGCTATTTAAAGTTAAATTAAAATTATATAAAGTTAAACATTTCCTTCTTTAGTCATTCTAGCCACATTCCAAGTGTTCAGTGTAACGAGTGACTACCACACTGGGGAGCTCAGATAAGAAATATTTCTATCAACATGGCAAGTTCTCTTGGATGGTGCTGCTATACAAAACTCCAGAGCAGATTCCTAGGCAGACATACATGGAGTTGTAAACATTTAATAAGAGCTAACTTTATTGAGGGCTCCTAAAATATCAAGAGCTATTTTAAGTGTCTAACACATTCATATTACCTTATTTAATCCTCATAAAGTTTAATTTATTATTATTTTTTCCATTTTACAGCTCTGAAATCTGTAGAACAGTAGGATATTAAACACATCACAGGTTGCATACTTTTTTCAGTGGCAGATCTGGAATGCCCATCCAGGAAGTCTGACTCGAGCAGTACTCTGCGCTTTTAATTGTGAATCTACCTAGCATCCCTGTGTTAAAGATGGCAGTTCAACTGAATGGGAAAATACAAAATGCTCACTAAATTCTGTTATGGCAAATAGCTATCCATTTGAGAAAAAAATTAATGAGGTATGTACCTTGCTAAGTCGCTTCAGTCGTGTCCGACTCTTCGCGACCCCATAGACGGCAGCCCACAGGCTCCCTCATCCCTGGGATTCTCCAGGCAAGAATACTGGAGTGGGTTGCCATTTCCTTCTCCAATGCATGAAAGTGAAAAGTGAAAGTGAAGTCATGTCCAACTCCTAGCGACCCATGGACTGCAGCCTACCAGGCTCCTCTGTCCATGGGATTTGCCAGGCAAGAGTACTAGAGTGGGTTGCCATTGCCTTCTCCAGGTATGTACCTTACATGACTTCAAAGATATAGCTGCAAATATATAAATGAGAAAATACAATCAGAAACTAATATAAAAACCCTAGGAGAAAACACAGCATTCTCATATTTTGGGGGACAGTCTAGCGTAAAAGCAGTCCTTAAAGGAAACAAAACTCAGACCCTTTAAAGAAAGATACTGAACAACTTAAGAGCATACAAATTAAAAGCTTCAGTTGTGATGAAAGGAACTATAATCAAGCTTAAAAGACAGCAATAAGGTGGTGGAAAATATCTGAAACAAAAATATTACCTTTCATAAAGAGGTTGCATAAGTTTGTTAGAAAAAGACAAACAGTCCTGTAAAAAAGAGGCCAAGTATATGGGCAAATACCTCCCTGAAGAAGAACTACAAATAACCAGTAAAAATGTGAAAAGATGTTAAAATTCACTGATAGCCAGAGAAATGCAAAACTAAACAAGATGCCATAATTCACTCATTGGGCTGGACAATCTTCAAAGGGTGATTATATGCAGTATTACAGTGTGGGTGCATCGAGCTCCTTATGAATCACTGGCGGCGATGTAACTTGATACGCACCCAAAAGGATAATGTCTATCAGATTTTAAAATGAGGACATTTTTGGTCTAGCAATTCCACTTTGCGGGGATCTAACCCATGTCACGGAGATGTTCGCACAACGGATATTCTCTGCATGGCAATACTGTTAATCAAATGAAAAAACTATAAACAACCTCAATGCCTATCAATTATTATGATTCAATAAACCATACTTTATCCACACTATGACGCAACGTGCATTCCTTTCAGAAGAATGAAATGACGTCCTTGACATTTGGAACGATTTCTAAGATATATTATTTATGTGAAAAAGCAAAACAAAACAAGACTCTTCACTTAGCCTTCCAATTTATCTGTGCTCGTAACTTGGCAACAAGAAGGGCTGTAAGAATGTAGACCAAAATGCTAACATGGATGTCTTAGGAGAAATGCGATTTGGGAGAAGATTACAAGAGGAAAAAAAGAAAACTTAAGCTTTCTTTTTACTTACTGTACTCTGTTGTTGTTGAGTTGCTAAGTCATGTCCAACTCTTTGCAACCCCATGGACTGCCTGCCGATGTCTTCTGTCCAAGGGAGTGGGCTGCCATTCCCTTCTCCAGGGGATCTTCCTTACCCAGGGATCGAACCCGCACCTCCTGCATGGCAGGCGAACTCTTTACCACTGAGCCATCAGGGAAACCATTTATTGTACTTAGGGATTAATGTAATGTTTTGTAAAGAGGATGCATTAATATTGTAATCAACCAAATAAAAAACAAAGGGAAGGAAAACCTACAACAAATGTACTTAGTAAACTGGTGCCTACTATGTATGTACTAGCTTTTCTCATCCAATTCCTCTTCATCCTTTCTCTGGACAGGTTATCTATCTATCTATGAGCTGAGAGAAGAGAAAGAATTATCATATGAATGTTATGTTCTGGGCTGCTGCTATAACTAAGAGCTGCAATCCACAGATATCAGTGACTGAGACACTTTCTACAAACAGGATCTTGTAAATTTCTCCAGTAGTTTTCATCAAATCCTAGGAGTGGCCACTACTACAGCACCTAAATAAGGTGGTCTGCAGACTAGGAGGAAGAAAATTCAGTTGTTGTGTGCTTTCAGCTACGGTGGTTCTTTATTGATGATAAAGTTCATCTTTTCTTAAAGGTCTCAGATCTCGCTGCAGTGTGCTCTTAGACAATTCCAGATTCCAAAACTAGTTTTGTCTGGCAGAGGGTTAAGGGAAGAGACATCTTACAAGAGTGATTTTCACAGTGTGATGCAGGGATTCCTGATGGTCTCAAGAGCTTTTCAGGGGGTCTGTGAGGTCAGTACTATTTTCATGGAAATACTAAGATGTTATCTGCCTGTTTCGCTCTCATTCTTAAACAAATCTACAGTGGAATTTTCCTGCAGCTATAGGATATGCAGTGATATCATTGCTCTGGTGACTAATGGAAATATATACTTGGGTATTCTTCTGCATTAGACTTTTCTCAACGTCAATTTCTAATATGAGAAAACAGTGACAGAACTGCCCCCCCCCACCCCACCCCCCGCCTGCCCAACACACACACACACACACACACACACACACAACTCTTTGGCATCCTGAAGCATAAAGGAATTCTGAGACTAAAATTTTAAGTATTCCTGTTTTACAATATCCTTACAATTAGGATACATTCTGCCTTCATTCATAGTTTCTTTAGTGACAAATCCTACAAAAAACTTCCTAATCTTTGTGTTTATCATATTCTATAAGAACCATGTGAAGAACTTCTTTAACAACATCAAAATCTGAAGAACTAAAAAACCACAACCTCATAATTGAGAAGGACTCACTCACTCACTGAACAGGTTTACCCCAGTTCACTTCCTGCCCCAGATAACAGCCATGGGACCCAGAACACAAAGGTGGCTTCCTTGCCTGGCTTCCATGTGCTTCTTCTCACTCATCAAATTTATGAAACATTCACTGCAATGCATGAAATTTATCACCAAGCCCACTCCCATTTCCTCAGGTAATGACACCGAAAGAGAGAAATTCACTTGAGGGTGATCTCTAAGGAGATAATGTTTTGCTCTTTTAATAAAAGCACATGCATTTTATTTTTCAAAATAATCTTCTTTCAATAGGTTTCCTTAAATTATAATTTGGAAAAACATAGTAAAACTGAGCTATACACTTTTAATGGGTGAATTTTATGGTATGAGGATTCTATCAATAAAGCTGTAAAAACCAGTGAGATAGATTTTTCTTTGCTATTTTATTTATCTACCTTTTCAATTTAATAGTACCATTTCTGTCTTGTAACAAAAATAATAGTGATGATTTATGGAACATATATTTTGTTAGGCATTCATCATTAAAATGGTCTATATAAAGGAACTCATTTAATGCAAACAACATCCTTAGGAAAAAGACATCATCAGTATCCAGATATTTCAGATGAGGAAACTAAGTAGAAAAGTTAAAGAATTTCCTGAAATTACTAATTAGTAAAAGACACCAATGGGATCTAAACCCAGACCTTCATTGTGACATCCATGATCTTGACATGATTCTGTGTTTATTTAGCACCACTTCTCAGGGCAAATATGCTACGCAGACTTGTTAAGGAAAACTCAGACAATACTGAAAGGCATTGATAAGAAAACAAAAAAAAAGTCAAAACCTACGGCTTTGTAAAATCATCATTCATTTTGAGGGGTATTCATGTTATACCTTATTATGTTATACATTATATATGACAATTACATATAAAATCATAGTGTACTCAAATTTCCTCAGGTTAAGACTGTATTTTCACTTAACACTGTATTTTTCTGTATTTCTCATGTCTTTACCATTCTCTTTTCTTGTGCATTTAGACGGTTCCCAATTCTTCCTTATTATAAATGTAACTGCCAGGAGCATCTATAAACACAATTTTTTACTGCCTCTCTGATGATATTACTTAGGCTAGATTATTTTATGGAATAACTCTATTGTCATAGTCAAACAGTTAAAAAAATTAAACCACTGTCTACGACCCACCAGCAATGTTTAAGAGTGCCAATTTCCTTACAACCTTGATTATACTGAACAGTTTTATTCCATCTGCCAATATGATAAGTGAAAAATGGTTTCTTAATGGTTTCATCTATTTCTAATGTAGTCAAGAAATCAAACCCAATAGGGTCATTTAAGAAGTACTCAACAGGCACATGTAGACACTAGACAGAGACCCAGGCATGTCTTTTCTTGTGCATTAACTATGCTGTGAAAAATCATGTCTCATTTCCTGATCCATCTGTTTGTCTCCCATTAGGTCAAGCCCAGTCTCCTAACACACGAGGATGGTACTGTGTGCGCAAATCAACATGATTTTCTTTCCCATAAAAGAAGGGAGACTGTCTGCTATTTAAAGGGGTGTAATTAAGTAAGAAGCATTGGAGCAGTGTGAGGAGTGAAAAATTTTTATTCTAATGGGCAGGAGAAGTGAGGTTCTCACCACTGAAAGCCTATTCACCATGAAAGATTGGCCTATAAACCATGCCCCCGCTGTGCTGAGTCAAACAGTCAGATATTTTTAACTTGGGCTTCCTTTTTTTCAAACTGCCTAATTGGATTTTTTAATCTGTCATTAGACAAAAATAGCAAACTGGCACTACAGGAAGGCTCCCCATATACTAGTGGGGTGTTTCCATAGTTTTGCTAGATGTAATCACCTTTCATTCATAAAGAGTAGCTAAAAACAAAGAAGGAAATGGATTTTTCCCCCCAATGGAACTAGCAAGAACTGAGTAGTACCTTTGGACTGGGCCGTGGTATCTGACAGGGTAGAGAGGGAGCCTGCTTTGCTACAACTGAAGTAACTAACATTCTTGGGGAAAGAAAAAAGGCTTTATGCCTTGGTATTTAAACATCTCCTAAAGTCTGGAAATATGTGTTTTGCTTTTTCTGTCACTTTTTGTAATGATATGAGTATTACATTTTTGTAATATTAGTATTGCAATTTTGTTATAAGTCATTGGAAAACAGTAATATAAAAAAGTACTTTAAATTACCTGTAATTGCTTGTCTTAGAGACCATCAGGTTTTAATGGATTTCTTCCTCCAAAAAGTATTCTATGTATTTTAAAAAACAAAATGTCATTTTCCACTCTTTGACAACTATGTATTAAATAGAAAAGGGGAACACAGTAGTGTTTATGATACTGAAGAAAGCATTGAAATAAGCAATGCATGCTAAGTCGCTTCGGTCATGACTCTGCAACTCTAGACTATAACCCACCAGCCTCCTCTGGCCGTGAGATTCACCAGGAAAGAATACTGGAGTGGTTTGTCACTTCCTCCTCCAGGGGATCTTCCCTACCCAGGGATGGAACCGGGTCTCTTATTTCTCCTGCGCTGGCAAGCAGATTCGTTACCATTAGTACCACCTGCAAAGCTGATGAAATAAGCAGTATGCAATAACTAATAGAAAAGATGGATCATAGTAGAAGCCTGGATTCCAACATTTTAGCCAGGTATAGTTTTCCTTTCCAAATAATTAAGATAATAATTCTGGTCAGGGAGAAGTATTGCCTTGATAGTAATAAAAATACCAATTGGCTACAGAGATGGCAGTTGCCAACATTCAGAAAAAAACCAAAAGTTCTTCAGTCTTCTTTAGATCGTTAAAATCTGCAGCTTTAAAAACAAAGCATTTAAACAATTGGGGGGAACTTACAAAGATACTTGGTCCTTGATAATCAATAATGTCCATTTCCCCTTAGGTTTACCCCTTTTAATACAGTGGTTATCTAATTTTTTTTTTAAGTTTTTTTGATGTGGGCCCTTTTTAGAGTCTTTATTGAATTTGTTACAACACCGCTTCATTTTGGTGTTTTGGCCGCAAGGCATGTGTGATCTAAGCTCCCTAACCACGGATTGAACCTGCACCCCCTGCATTGGAAGGCAAAGTCTTAACCACTGGACCACCAGGGAAGTCCCTGTGTATTTAATGAATATCAGACTTGGCTATGTATCCTCCACAGCTTCACAAGAGCTATTAAAGCCTGAAGGATCAACTGATAGTGCAGGATACCCCATGGCATTTTGAGATATTGTTGGGGCACACGTAGGTGAACTCTGCTACCAGGAGGTCCAGCACAAAGTGCTTCTCCATCACTTCTCAATAAGACTGGTTCTAATTATTTTAAAACCACCTTTAGGTTCCACACATCAGAGGTGTCATATGATATTTCTCCTTCTCTGTCCAACTTACAGGATCGGGGGAAGTGATAGGGAGTGTGGGATGGACATGTACACAGTGCTGTATTTAAAATGGATAGCCAACAAGGACCTACTGCATAGCACAGAGAACTCTGTTCTGTGTTACGTGGCAACCTAGATGGGAGGGGAATCTGGGGGAGAATAGATACATGCACACATATGGCTGAGTCCCTTTGCTGTTCACCTGAAACTATCACAACATTATTTCTTTAATATTTAATTAATTAACTTATTTGGCTGTGCTGGATCTTAGCTGTGGCACAAAGACCTTCTATTTTCATTGTGTCACGCGAGATCTTTGGTTGCAGCACGCAAACTTTTAGTAGCAGCCTATAGGATCTAGTTCCCTGACCAGGAATTGAACTGGGGCCCCCTGCATTGGGAGCATGGAGTCTTAGCAAATAACCACCAGGGAAGTCCCTATCATAACATTATTAGTTGGCTGTATCCCAATGCAAAATAAAAAGTTTAAGAAATACTTATAAACAACAACAACAAAACACCTTTAGTATTAACATTTTGGCATTGGACTTAGTTTGTGCATTTTTCCTTTGTTTCTTTCCTGAAACCTTGTAGATGGACCATGGTCTTAACAAACCGGATCCAGAAATTCTCACCTTGCCAAGCCAACAGTCGACATTTTCGACAATCTTCAATCACAGCTATTCTTGCCTTCCTAACGAAAAGTAAAGAGGGTAAATTGCACTATTAGGCAAATGCCTGAGTTTTCTAAAGGGCCATCTAATGCAGAGAATGACTCTGAGTTTGTTCCTTTCTTCCTTACAGCGCAGCAACAGTCATGCTGCTTTTTGCCAAGGTGATGGAGCTAAAGAACAGGATTTTGGTAAATACCGTGGTATTTGATTTCTCATTCAGAAATTCATTCATATTTCACCTTAAGTTTTGTGTGAAAAATTTATAACCACAAATCTTTCATCAAGTTATAGTTCTGCCTTGATTGCAGAGGACCCAGCTAAGCCTCACCCAGACTCTTGAGCAAATGGAACTATGAGGTAATACTTGCGTGTTGCTTTCGGATGCTGTTTACGGTAATATTGTTATACAGCACTAACTGGTAGAGACTCAGTGCAACAGATAACTAATAAAGGCATTATCTTCCAGTAAACAGAATTACAGTTTTGCCCTCCAGGTGGTAATTATGTATGGTCAAAGAATCACTGAGAAAAAAAAAAATGAGTGTTGAATTCCTGTTTCTAGTTACTGGGTGATGTTCTTTGCATCCATTCTTTCTAATCTTCTCTACAATTCCATTCCATCAAGATTTATTGGATAATTTGTACTGGCCACTTTTGATTACATAAGTAATAAAGAATCAATGCAGGAATATTTGTAAATAAAGATAAAAAGAAAATAAACATAATTTTTTATTGCACTGAAGATACTATTTACATTTTAATGTATTTCTTCGAGTACGTTTCTAAGCATCTAAGCTATTAGTGATGCTATTTACAATATACCATGTGTAAATTCTCAAGTGTCTGACAAAGTGGCATTTAAAGATAGCAAAGTATTTCATTTATTTATGTACCACAAATTCATCCATTCATTTTATATTTGTTTCCATGTTTTTTCAATGATAAAACTATCAATTTGATGATCATCCTTGCAGATGTAATTGAAAACACTTCTGATTAAGAAAGTCATTCTTTAAAAAAAGTATGTTTGCTGGTATGAAATATTTCAGTTTCTAAATGAGAAACATCAAATGCTTTGCAAAATATTCATGAGATAGAACACACAAATGTGATGATCATTTCACAGAATATACAAATATCAAATTGCTATGTGTTACACCTGAAAATAATATATCAATTAAAAAAATTTAAAGACAAACATATCTTAAAGTGCCCTCAATACTTTCCACAAAGTGGAAAGATGGACAAAGATACTTTTACCCTGATCTTCCATATTACAAATAAAAAATAATTTTTAAAATGTCTGGTAGGAGTTTTCTTCTTTGCTTTCATTCCAGCTGATTGTATTTTGCTCATCCAGACCACAACCATGAGAAACTTACACGCTATTACAAGCTGATTGATGTGCAGCTAATAAAGCATTTTTCAAACTTGAGATTTTTATGAGGGAAATAAGTCTCTGAAAATATTCCATAAATATTTCTCATTAATCAAACAGAACTTTCAGTAAGACTGCAGCCATCAGTCTTGCTACTCTGAAATCTAGGTGGATTTCTTCAGGTCTCTTCAACTGATGCCATAGGTTGGGTTGCAATCACTTGGATGATAAATACACCACTGGTGAATATAATCCATTGAATTTGATGTAATGACAAATCCAGGCATCATCCTTTTTTTTAACTTCTTATTTTGTATTGGGATATAGTAAATTAACAATGTTGTGATGGTTTCAGGTGAATAGTGATGGGACTCAGCCATACATATACATGTATCCATTCTCCCCTGAGCTCCCTCTGATCCAGGCTGTTTGAGCAGAGTTTCCTGTGTTATACAGTAGGTCCTTGCTGGTTATCAGTTTTAAATATAGCAGTGTGTACATTAGACATCATCCTTTTCTATGGTCTATTTAAATTAGGTAAAATTGGAAACACACCCCCCAGCCAATGTTTACAGTGTTACTTAATTAGTCATTGTTAATTTACAGGACTCAGATTTTAGGCGTTAACAGGGATATTTAGAAGCACTAATTCTCACAACAATGGGACTTGAAAAGGTAATAGACCATTTCACGTGAAACCAATTTCCTCATCATCATTGGAGAGATTCAACTCACCTATTAAGGGATATAGCTTAGGCTTTGGAGAGAGGATGGGAATATATGATCACCAAACTCCTTTGACTCTGATTCTGTGGAATTGCATAGGAAAGGTAACGGTTTTAAACTGCATTACAGTTTTCATTTTAAAAAAAGAGGCAATTTTGGTCTATCGAGAGCTTCAAACAGCAGAACCTGGGACTTGCTGTGGGGATTATAACAGTTCAGGCTGGATAATGGTTACATACGATGCATGGACCATACACTTCCATGAGATATGGCCCCACACCTGTTATAATGGTTATTATCAAAAAGAAGAAATAGAACAAACATTGACAGGGATGTAGAGAAAAGGGAATGACTGTGCTCTGTTGCTGAAGATACAAATCATACACATATTATGGAACATGGTATGGGGGTTCCTCAAAAAATTAAAAAGAGTACTCCCATATAATTCAGCAATTGTACTTCTGGGTATATATTCAAAGACAACAAGAACACTCACTCTATTGAAATGCAACTAAAGTGGCAATAAAAAGTAAAAGTCAAAATCGATTACAAACTCACAAGGACAAACGAAACAATAGGAAAGGCAACAACGGATAAGAATTTTAACAAATTAACAGGCATCTGAGTGGCAGCTTATTAACTAAAATAGAGACAGCCTCAAATCTGAAGCCAGCAGACAGACATATGGACAAGGTCCAAGCAAGTTTGGTGAAAAATATCCAGGAAAGGCTCAGAGCCTGATTTCAAAGTTTTAATACTTCTTTAGGAAAGCAACATGGTTTGGGGGAAGGACATGGTCTTAAGAATAAGAGAGCTCTGTCGTTAATGAATTACAAATTGCTAAACTAAATTAGGGCATTGGTTTCCTTGCCAATCAAGTCGATAGAATCTTGACCTCAGAATATTTATGGAAAAATCAAATGACTTGTAAAATCAGAAAATAGATGCACAGTAAATGTTTCATCTTGTTCCTTCTTTCAACTTTATCTAAGTTTCTAGATGTTGGAGAAAGATCCTCTGTGAAAACATGACATTCTCAGGCAACTGCAGTGTTAAATGTCATCCCAAGGACAGTTAACTAATCTTGATTAGAAAGCAGTGCCCTTCAGTAAGAACAGGATGATGAAGCAATGGTCTTGCCAGAGAGCAAAAATACAAGTGTTGTTCAACCTGCCAAAGTATTGCCCAAATCCTCATGTAATCTTTGACCCAGGAATACTCATTCATCCTCAGCAGACTCCTGGATAGTGGGCGGGTGGCTGGGTGTATGTGTATGCACACACGTGTGCCCTCGGTGATCTCAAAGTACAGGGAAAATGTTCTCAGATGTGACAACGTGTGGATCACTTCCTGTAACATGGCCAAGCACTAAGACAAGCATTTACAACCTTCTGCTCAAATGGCAGGGGGCTCTGCAAGTACCAAAAATACCAAAAGAAGAGAAGAAATTAAGGGAAAGAGAAAATGATTTAAGAAACATCAAATACTAGGAGAGAAGTCTCCTAAGACTTGAATCTGCCCCAGGACCCATTTTCAGTTCCCTGAGCTGAAATAACTGGCCTAAACTTATACAATAAGCCAATAATATATGTATACCAGATGTTTACAGTGGAAGGTCAAAACTGGAAGGAACCTTACAGATCTGGTCCAGGCTCTCACATTCTGAGTAAAGAAAGTGAGGCCTCAGGAGTGATGAACTATTCTCATGGCAAAGAGCTGGACAAAGGCTGGACATGTGTGTCCAAGGCTGGCTCCATGGGTGTAGACAACACTACTAATTCAGTTACTGAGTCAGTCTAACAGAGGCTGCGACGGCAGTGGAGGCAAAGCTGAGGCAGACTCCAGGAACTGAAGATAGAGAAGACAACAGATGCCCTGGTCCTTGTGTGTGAGCAGGAGAATCAGTAGCAGGCTGAGATGGATTTTTCCCTCAGAATTACAGTGGTCTGATAACATACCTGGTAGAAAACCAAGTGTAGAAACACAGAATCTAGCGAGCCCATGCCCAGAAACCCAGGGGAGCAAGCAAACTCACAGCCGGAAACGATGCACCCGGGCTCTCTGCTGCCAGGGCTCTGCGCTGGGGGCAGGTCTGCCTCTGCCAGCGCCAGACTGACTCAGGGCACGAACTCACTAGATGAACGGAGCCAGCTCACTTTTTCATCCCTCTTTATTTAGTCTTCTCTACTCCCTATCAGTCCTGAGTGTAAAGTTCTAGGCATAGGGAATGAAAGTTGTCTTTTATCAGGGAGCCTTCTCTGGTGAATGTCAGAGAGCCCACAGAGGACATCGTTCATGCCCACGTTCCCATCAGCCTGCAGCCACATGGCTGAGTGACTGCCTCTGTCCTCCACCGTGACAGCTTGGGGACTGGGGGCTCCTTGGGCCGGTGGCCCCATCTCATCCATCGTGGCTGCCCAGAGCACGGTCAACGCAAGACATATGGTAGCACCCAAAAGTTTGTTTAATGAACTGAAAGAAT
This sequence comes from Aepyceros melampus, assembly GCA_006408695.1. Taxonomy (NCBI): domain Eukaryota; kingdom Metazoa; phylum Chordata; class Mammalia; order Artiodactyla; family Bovidae; genus Aepyceros; species Aepyceros melampus. The sequence goes on from SJXQ01002112.1 coordinate 362,565, forward strand.
ACAGACAGGTAACTTCCGTCCAAAGCAGGCACACACACCCACTATATACACAGACACAGACACAGACACACACACACACAACATATATATGTATAATCATATATAACACATAGCATGCATAGATATATAATAATATATAATGTATAATGTCTGTGTATGTGTATGTATATATTCATTCTCTCCTCTGTGGGGTCCCAAGAATACCAGGCATGGTTTTTATTGTACATTCTTCGTCCAGGCACTAGCATAGTAACTTAAGTTGTTCTATGATCCATGACCTTAACTGACAGTTTTAAGACTAAATCAACTACTTCACCTGGCATATTTTTGGTAAATATATTACCCGATTCCTTAACTTGTAAAACGTGGTCTTTGAGTTCTTAGGATTTATTTCAAGGTCATAATTATTACTCTCGATGACTGAGCTTGGTGAGTGGTGCACTCGGAGACTGTGGTGGTTTTGGGTTTTGGAGGCTCTCTGTACTCAGACATAATGGCCTAACACTGTCATGCTTTTTTCCTTTTTTCACTTCCTCTTAATAGATTTTCTGATTCCTGTCCCCAGCTTTTAATGTGAATTAGTAAACCAAACAGTTCAATAAACTAAAATTATGTCAAGTATAAATAGGCTTTGATTAAGAACCAGAACTCATAAACATTCAAGGTGACCTATTTTAACAGTATAGGGGGTTTTGGTAACTACTTCTTGCTTCCGTACTGGATAACCCCAGTACCCAGAAGGAACGTCTCCAAGTCCAAGGTTTTACTGAAAATCCTGTTAATAATAACAGTGTCAGTGATGAAACACCTTCCACTTTAATTATATTAAATAATTTAATACATTGGTAAACCAATCCTCCTAAGTACTTCTTAGGAAGAGGCTAGGCTTACTGAGAAATTGGTGATGTTATCAGAACACTTGGAAACTTTTTTTTATTACAAATTTATTTAATGGGTGTGGTTTTCTTCCGGGAGCAACTTCTATACTTGCAATAGTGTCTTTAGGAAATCAAGTTGTTTTTGTTTTATTCTGCTTTTCAGTGAAGTGTATGAAGCAGGGTACACTACATGAAGTGGTTGCTTTAAAAATGGTTCCCAAATAGTGAAGTGCTTTGGGGCAATGTTTTCCATGGCTCTCACTTTTGACATGCTTTGGAGCAAAGGCTGCAGGTACTGTTTGCACCTTCTCCAAATATTAAACAAGGCAATGGAGAAGAAATTCCATGGGTGTGGTGGCTGTGACTGTCACTGTTCTGGAATGTAATCAGATCCTTAGTCTCATCTCGGCTGACTTAGTGTTCCAGGGGCTAGGGGATACCTATATGTGTTTGACCTAATGTTTCATGGAATAAGAATGAGGTTGGGTGGGCGCCTGAATGAATTCTGCTAACAGAAATAAGATGAGAGCCAGATTATTATTATTATTACAACACAGTATGCCACTCATTGGAAAAGACCCTGATGCTGGGAAAGATTAAAGGCAAGAAGAGATGGGGACAACAGAAGATGAGATGGTTGGATGGCATCACTGACTCAATGGACATGAGTTTGAGTAAACTCCGGGCCTTGGTGATGGACAGGGAGGCCTGGTGTGCTGCAGTCCATGGGGTTGCAGAGAGTTGGACCCGACTGAGCGACTGAACTGAACTGATGCCACTCTTGCTATTTTTAGGTAACATTATTAAATCTTTGAGTTCCCCAGGAAGAGATTAAAACTGTTCAGTTTGAAGATAGTCGCTTTTGTGTGCATTTTATCCACTGTGCAGATTATATGTAGAACTCTCTTCTAGGGTCACTCTCTAATTTAGAGGACAATGAGGTAAGGAGGGAATGACTGCTAAATTAGGAAAAGCAGAGCTGAGGAGGACTTTACGCAGGAAGCTTTCATTACAGAGTCCTAAAGCAGCAAGGGGCTTAGGTTTCTATTTAGAGATGAGGAAATGGAAGTTTTGCGAGAAGCTGCATGCTCGATGAGTATATAAAAGTTGAGTCACTGAATGCATTAGTTACCCAGGGCTGTTATAACAGAGTACCACTAACCAGGGGCTTCAGAAAGAGTGACTTCTTATCTCACTATCCTGGAGGCTGCAGGTCTGAGATGAAGGTGTCAGAAGGCTGTGCTTCCCCTGCAGGTGCTAGGAAAGAATCTGACCCAGGCCTCTCTCCTGCATCTTGGTGGTTCCTTGGTTTACAGCATCATACTCTTATCTTCACATGGCAGTCTCCCATGCACATGTCTGTCTCCATATCCAATTTCTTCCTTTTCATCAAGATGCCATTTATGATGGATTAGAGTCCGCCCAAATCAACTCACTCAACTTGATTATCTTGGAAAGAAGCTATCTCCAAATAAGGTCCCATTCTGACCTCCTGGGGGTAAGGACTCCAAAATGTCCTTTTAGGGAACACGACCCTTTGCAAGCCCATGGACCGCAGACCATCAGCCTCCTCTCTCCATGGATTTCCCAGGCAAGAACACTGGAGTGGGTTTCCATTTCCTCCTCCAGTTTAGGCAACACAGTTCAACCCAAAACACTGAGTCTCTTCCACACTCTTCCTCAACTCCCAGACTTAGGATTGGTTCTACTATTGTGCAGTGCGTCTGATATTCTACTGTTGTTTTCCTGATTACAAGCTCTTGGTTGCAACCCGAAGTCAAATGGAAATGATTTGGGGATTATTTCTTTAGCATCAGCACTCCATTGGTGTAGATAATTAAAAGTTGATTGCAGAAGGCATTATTTTTCATTTATAAAAGCCTGCATTAAGATGGAATAGCCATTTTCCTAGAAGGAATGGGGATTATCCATCACCCTGACACTGAGGGGAATTCCACCACAAGAAAAGGTAAAAGGAGAAAAGCACTTTATCAATGTGATTCATTATTATCATCAACAGGGTCACTGCTGCTCTGTTTCATTCATTTATTACTGTTTCACACCCACACATGGAGGATCCAGCCCAGCCAATGCTGTTTTGAAACTGGTGTATCAGCTGAGTGGGCTTATCTCTGTAGGAATAAGGCAAGTAATCATGAAAATTCCTCAGTGTTAACATTCATTCATTCTTCAGAAAATATCCATTCAAAAATTTTATTTATTTATGGTCCAGGCACTGATCTAAGTGTCTGAGAAAAATCAGGGAAGAAAATATCCTGCTCATTAAGCTTACATTCTTGTTAAATAAATTGTGTAGTGATATATTTGATGATGAGAAAAATAGAGCAGGTAAAGGGCATTGAATGTTTTGGTGTGTGTGTGTATAAGTGACTGCAGTTCACGGGGGTGAGGGTGGGGGCAGTCCCTGTCAAGGTGGCATTTGAGAGAGGCTTGAAGGAGGAAGGAGGTGAACCCTGGATTACCTGGTGAAGACAAGGGCCAGTGCAAAGAGAGGGAAGTGGGATCAGGTTTGGTGTGTTCCAGAAATAGCAAGAAGGCCGGTGTGGGTACCAATGACCCTGAGGACTGAAGAGCTGATTGTGTTGTGTTCCCATCATAGGTCTGATTAAGTCTGACAGCTTCAGCCCCTGGGAGCATCCTTGATGCCCTCCTGCCTCCAAGTCTGAGCTCCCCTGGACCTGCCTTGGCTCTCTTTCCTGGCTGCCAATCAACAACATTAAAACAAGTAGCAGAGTGCCACAGACTGGGTAAGGCTGGGCTACTGGTCTCATTTATACAAAATGAAATTGATTTACCTTTGATCCTGGTTGATCCAAATAGATTAGTTACATAATTGAAACCTGCATTCCACTATGGAAGCCTCGTCACTCAAGGGAATGTAGAATAAGAGTTTAGAAGGGTGGAAAGAGAATGTACCTTTTCCCCAGAGTAAATGGGTTTGGGAAAAGTGAAAAATACGGTATGGAATTTCAATTATTTATTTAGTCTCTGGAATGCTGTCTACCTAGGTAAGAATAGAAGATCTTAATATCGAAGTGTCCTTCTAGGAATTCTGCTGCTCATCGCTACCTTTGAGGCCATTGAGTCAACTAAAATCAATTTCTAAAGACTTCCCCAGAAAGAATCCTTGGAAACCCACCTCCTTGGTATCTTACCTTAACGTGCAAGTAAGTCTGACTATCATTTTGAAAAGTAAACACATGCATATTCTTCAGGAAGGATTTTTACATTTTATTCCAACTCAGAATAAAAATTAGACATGTGTAGCTCTGTAAAGTAAGAGCTCTAAAGTTAATGCAAGAATCAAGGACGTCTCTTTTGAGGAAAACGTCTTTACCTCTATTAGATATCTGTTCATTCACCAGATGATTTTCTTACTTTTTGCATAAAATTTAGCATATATTGAGAAAAACACCATTATTCTAGTTTAAATGTTATCATGTTAGAAATCAAGTTTATCAAATCCTTGAAATTTTATACGTTAAATAAAACTCTTATCAACACAATGCCAGTTCAGAGGAAATTCATGACAAGTAAAAATGCTTTAGGGGCATATATTGGGCCTTGATTTCATTTGGCCTCAGCAAAAATAAAACATCAAAGTGTAAGTTTCTATACTGTGTCTAAATGTACTTTCAGGAAAATAGGAAAATTTGACCAGGTTCTATGAGTTCTAAGAAAAGGTCAAAATAAACTTCTATAGCACACGTCATGTGAAGTGTTGCTATTTTTGTACCACTCCTGAAAATCACTGAAACAAAGTGAAAAATATAGACAATACACAATACATACGTAGACATATATTTGTATGTGCATATACATACACATATGGAGTAGGAAATGGCAACCCACTCTCATATTCTTGCCTGGAGAATCCACGGACAGAGGAGCCTGGCAGGCTACAGTCCATGGGGTCACAAAGAGTCAGACACAACTGAGCGACCAAACCACCACCACACACACACATAATACACAACTGAAGAGTTATTAAATTATTTTTCCAAGATTCCCACCACCTTACCACCTTCTAAACTACACATCCTTTTTGTCTAAGAAAATACTTCACAACTTCAATCAACACAAAGCCTTCAAGGAAGTCACTGGGAGTGATCAGAGAGGACAGATGAGCTGAGTTAAGCTGTTTTGTGCATCAGTAGTCTCAGTTTCCAGTCATTCTCCCCATAACATCCCATCCAAAAATGTTAAGGAGCTGGAAAGGATGTCTGAAGTGGTTATCAGGAGCTGGAGGGGTGTTTTCCTATCTGTGCTTAACTAATGGGAGGCAAGCTCCTTTTGGGTGGAGGCTTCCCTCCCAAATGTGCGTGGACTCAAGACCTCTAAATTGAGATTAATGAAGATTGAACTCATTAACTTGAAGGCTTTGAGTAGCTGGTACTTTGTTAGAGATTTGATTTTTGTTTCATGAGAATATTAGATCAGGTAATTGAGTGACACTCACGTCAGTGGGAGGCCCCAGAGATATGGTGCACGTTCGCTTGTTGAAATTTATCTGCGTTCTCTGACTGCCACTATCGATTTGACTTGGCTCCTTCATCTTTCTAATCCCTGCAGCATTTTGCCTTGGGCAGAGCTGTAGGGCTTGAACAGAAAAAGAAAATAAAAATTGGAATACATTCTTGGTTAGAACCAAAAAAGAGGAAGACAGGAGTAAGGAAGAGGAAGAAAGAGACTCGCGACCTGAGCCCTTGGCATCATGGAAAGCCCTGTCTGATGTGAGGTCAAGCTGAAAATCTTGGTCCGTGTGATTTACAAATTTCAGTATGGTTTCGTAGCAAGGAACTTTCCTGAAGCTAGAATGTACATTCTATATCCACTATTCACAGATGGGGATGGAAAGTAGTCTTCCCTGGCTTCCTTAAGACTTCATGGGGTTCTTTATTTCCTCTCTTAAAACTGGAAATCTAATCGTGCTGCCAGAAAAAAGAAAAAAAAGAATTATAATTCTTTCCCAAACGTTTCATGGTCATAGAACCTTATTTATCCTGACAGCTTTTCATTGTAATTTTTCTCCCCCCATGTACTCAGTATAAATTTTAAAAAGAGAAAAAAGACATTGAAATCTTTAAAGCAGTGAAGCAGGAATGGCTTTTACTTCACCAATATTGGTATTCTTTAATCTCAATGATTAAAGAGTAGTTTTAAACCATAGGGAAAATCTTTTCATGGAATTCATTGTGGGTCAGAATGAACATTTTTGGTAAGTATTTTATATGAATTAAAAGATATAAGAATTTTGTAGTCACCTTAAAAAATTACCCTTCCCTCTGGAACAATGGCAACCCACTCCAGTATTCTTGCCTGGAAAATCCCATGGACAGTGATGCCTAGCCAGCCATAGTCCACGGGGTCGAAAGAGCTGGCCAGGATTGAACACGTAGGCTTGCTTGCTAGGACAACACAAGGGGAAGAGTTCAGGAAGAAACTGTGTGTTAGGAAGATGGACACACACAGAGGGAGAGTTAGCCTCTAGGTTGTCCACACCACATTCCTGAGAGCCTGCTGAAGGCCAAGTTTAAGAGGCTTATGGATTCTCTCTCCTCTGACTCCAGCTCCCTGTATCTTTCTGTTTATGAGTCTTGGTGCTCATGTCATGGTTATTTATCAGAGACTGTGCGCACCTTCACTGTCTCCTAATGACTAAAATGTCCTGATATTTAACCTCAGCTGATCTTTGATGTCTGACTTTATACAAAACACAATTAGGCAAGATGGAAGTAAAAGTTTACACAAACAGTAGCTAATTCATGCTTCTTAGTAGGAAGTCTAATACATTCAGGCTAATTAGAATAAATTATTCTGTAAGTACATTTTTTACTGAGAGTTATTTATAATCTCCCAACACATTACTCAGAATAAGTGCCTCATGAACAAGTAATATTCCATTGTCAGGTTATAAATAGAAATATTTATTTGTTTGCTGGTAATCTTTAGAATATATTTTTATCTAACAAGTGAATTCATTTTTTTTCCATTTGTATGTTCATACAGTATTAAAGTACTTTGAAGACTTGGTTACAAGTTCACAGCTGTGACTTCATGAGCAATTAGGTATATATCAACGATGAAAGCACACCTCTTATTAAAGTTCAATGCTTGTATACTGTGCCCCTTGTAGAAATGAATAAATTAAATGCAAGCCTGTCTGTTACTTGTGACCAGGGTAAACTTAGCAGAAGCCAATTAGGGTTTTAATTCATTTATTAAACATTGATTGAGTGTCTGCAGTATACCAGACACTGTCCTGGATCAAGAAAAAAATATATTTTATATACTTGTATACAGAGATACTTATACACAGAGATATTTACAAAGAGGAAAAAAATATACAGGAAAAGATGGTAATAGTAATCAGAATGATAAATGAATATTGCATAATAGGGAATGAACAAAATAGGATAGGGATAGGTAGAGAAGTGGGTCTAGTGAAATTCGGGAAAGTTTTATAGAGGAGATGGTAATTCGCGCTAAGTCTCAAACCACAAAGGACAGCTGCTGCTGCTGCTAATCGCTTCAGTCGTGTCCGACTCTGTGCGACCCCATAGATGGCAGCCCACCAGGCTCCCCCGTCCCTGGGATTCTCCAGGGAAGAACACTGGAGTGGGTTGCCATTTCCTTCTCCAATGCATGAAAGTGATAAGTGAAGTCGCTCAGTCGTGTCCGACTTAGTGACCCCATGGACTGCAGCCCACCAGGCTCCTCCGTCCATGGGATTTTCCAGGCAAGAGTACTGGAGTGGGGTGCCATTGCCTTCTCCACAAAGGACAGCTAGCAGGGCTTATTAAACCTAGGATCTAGACAAGCCCCTAGCATTTATAAATGGAAAGCAGGGGATACACGAACTCGGACGGGAAGAAAAACATCTACCTATTCCCTTTCCCTGAACTCGAACTGAAAATTAGCGTTTCCATCAATTTCAAATGTAAGCAACAAACCACAGTCATATTAACAGTGATTTTGGACCAACAGAAGTTGCAGACATTTCTGATAGAATTCTGGTGCTTCATCTTATTACTTTATCCACCACCCAAGAAATGGGTTTCTTACTTTATCAGAATCTTACTCTATCAGAAAGACAATATTAGAATTTCTTTCACGGCCTCTTGGTAATGTCTTTTACACAGATATTAAAGATGCTATCCTGAGGCTGGGTCTCCGGGCATCACCAAAATGCCCAAAGGCTCCATGGCACCAAAAATATTTACCACCAGAGTCAGAGGATACTTAAGGTGAAGGTGAAGTCGCTCAGTCGTGTCCGACTCTTTGCGACCCCATGGACTAAAGCCCACCAGGCTCCTCAGTCTATGGAATTTTCCAGGCAAGAGTACTGGAGTGGGTTGCCTTTTCCTTCTCCAGAGGATCTTCCCAACCCAGGGATCGAACTGATTTGTACACTAATAGAATGTATTTACAATACGGCCTCTTGGTAATGTCTTTTACACAGATATTAAAGATGCTATCCTGAGGCTGGGTCTCCGGGCATCACCAAAATGCCCAAAGGCTCCATGGCACCAAAAATATTTACCACCAGAGTCAGAGGATACTTAAGGTGAAGGTGAAGTCGCTCAGTCGTGTCCGACTCTTTGCGACCCCATGGACTAAAGCCCACCAGGCTCCTCAGTCTATGGAATTTTCCAGGCAAGAGTACTGGAGTGGGTTGCCTTTTCCTTCTCCAGAGGATCTTCCCAACCCAGGGATCGAACTGATTTGTACACTAATAGAATGTATTTACAAAAGTCTGCAAAAGCGTAGGAGGAAAGGGGTAAGAAAAACCGAAATTCCTCCAGAGAGGACTGCAGAAGCCCCTGATTCAAGAAATACAGGAGGAATATATCAAACCTCCCCTCCCCCCCCCCAAAAAAGGACAGTGCTTTGGCAAGGCAAAACATACACTTACCTGGCGAAAACTTAAGAGACAAAAAGATGGGTAAAAAAGACTCAAAAAAGCAAGGAGAACTACAGCATATGATTGGCCTCAGAGTGGAGGCAGAAATGTGAAGTTGCCAACATCTCTCCCTGGAGAATCCCCATGGACAGAGGAGCCTGGCTGGCTACAGTCCACGGGGTCGCAAAGAGTCAGATATGACTGAATGACTAAGCACAGACCAGCAGCCCACATCTCTAGTTGTACTTGGGTCTTCAAAGTTTCATGTGTTTTCCTTGAAAAAAAATGTAAACAACCATAAAAATGCTGGGATTAGAAGCCAAAATAAGGCCTAAAATACTATAACACATGAGGGATTATGAAAAGAAGAAAGTCAAAGGATACAAAGCATTCGCACTAGATGGGGAAGAAAAACTGAGGTCCATTGACAATGCCATTGGTCAGACTGGACAGTCTTGGCTAACAGGCACCAAACGCTTCCTGAATATGAAAGGCTCGGACTTGACGATAGAGAAACATCACTGGAAGTTGAAAAGCCTTTCCTGAGGACATAGAGGGCCAGCAATGAATGTACAGAAAATAAAAGCAAGGAGTTTAAAGCCTCAAGATATTTTGCCTTGTTACTTAATAACAAACAGTATTCTATTTTATTGCATTCATAGCATTTTCTATACCCCTCACATTCTTCTAGGGTTTTTAAGCGTGAAAATTAAATAACTTGCCCATGATCACATAGCTAGTTAGAAGAACGGGGCAGGACATACACACAGCTGGCTCAGAAGCTGGAAGAGGAGGTCCTATACCAGGCAGTCAATTTCCAGAAGAGTGTCTTGGCAAATTTCCTGAGTTTCTTACCTAGATAAATATAATAAGTCCTCTACATATGAATGAGTTCCATTCTGAGTGGGCATTTGTAAGTCCAACAAAGTTAACCTAGGTACCCAACTACCATAATCAGTTGCATAGTACTATATTGTAATAGGTTTATAATACTTCTCACACATTACACATAAAACACACACACACAAAAAGAAAACATTTTTAATCTTACAGTACAGTACCCTGAAAAGTACAGTAATACAGGATAACAGCTGGCATACAGGGGCTGGTATGCTGCGAACAGTCAGGAAGTTACTGGCAGGAGGAGGGAGATGGCAGAGCTGAAGCATCGTCAGCAACACGAGACGGAGGGCAAGCTGCAATTTCACTCGCACCTGATGTTAATGGAACAGACATTTGCGTCTTTGAAAGTCGGCAACTTTAATATTTGTATGTAGGGGACTTGCTGTAATCAGTTGTGGTAGTTACTGCCCGAGAAATTTTGTCACTTTCCTTAAATAAACAGACATCTAAGAAAACTTTTCAGTGGTGGAAACATATGGAGATTTCCCGAGAGATGTGTGCCTCGTAGTGTTTTCCGAGGGGCAGATGCTCTCCATCTGAGATCTGCTGATGAAGTCAATGGATGAGTGGTCGTCACGTGGCTAAGGCACCTTCTCTTTCCACTCTGGCTTTAGGAAGAACACCTTCCTCTGCTCCGCCCCCAACCCCACTGGATGTGAACGCCCCTCCTCTGTTTATGACCACAGGGTCTTGGAAACACTGAGTGAGAGGCTGTGGATGACCTTACCTTCCAGAGTTAACGGGTCTGAAATCATAACTTAGTTATGGACTGAGTCTTCAGGAACAAAGCGTACACCCCTGGCTCAAAGTGAACACTTCAAGGGCTTGCAATTGCGCCACGTAGCACTGACATTGAGCTCTGGATTGCTATGTCCAGCAATTTCTATCATGTCCTATGACAGTGATTCTTTTCTAGGATAGAAAGAAGTTCCGCGCGTTTCATGTATAAGCCAACCTGACCCTCCTGCATTTCCAAAGTTCATAATCACCAGTCTAGCCTATCTAGCCTTCCTGTAACTTGTGATGTGTCTCCACTCCCACTGCCGGTGGCACTGCCACCTAGTGCAAGGCCGAGGTACTGCAGCAGCCTCCCACATAGCTTCCCTGACTGATCTCGTCGAGGTCAGCATCAGTTCAGTTCAGTTCAGTCCCTCAGTCGTGTCCGACTCTGCGACCCCATGAATCACAGCACACCAGGCCTCCTTGTCCATCACCAACTGCCGGAGTTCACCAAAACTCATGTCCATCGAGTGAGTGATGCCACCCAGCCATCTCATCCTCTGTCATCCCCTTCTCCTCCTGCCCCCAATCCCTCCCAGCATCAGGGTCTTTTCCAATGAGTCAACTCTTCGCGTGAGGTGGCCGAAGTACTGGAGTTTCAGCTTTAGCATCAGTCCTTCCAAAGACAACCCAGGGCTGATCTCATTTAGAATGGACTGGTTGGATCTCCTTGCAGTCCAAGGGACTCTCAAGAGTCTTCTCCAACACCACAGTTCAAAAGCATCAATTCTTTGGCGCTCAGCCTTCTTTACAGTCCAACTCTCACATACATACATGACCACTGGAAAAACTGTAGCCTTGACTAGATGGACCTTAGTCGGCAAAGTAATGTCTCTGCTTTTGAATATGCTGTCTAGGTTGGTCATAGCTTTTCTTCCAAGGAGTAAGCGTCTTTTAATTTCATGGCTGCAGTCACCATCTGCAGTGATTTTGGAGCCCCCCAAAATAAAACTCTGACACTGTTTCCCCATCTATTTTCTATGAAGTGATGGGACCAGATGCCATGATCTTTGTTTTCTGAATGCTGAGCTTTAAGCCGACTCTTTCACTCTCTTCTTTCACTTTCATCAAGAGGCTTATTAGTTCCTCTTCACTTTTTGTCATAAGGGTGCTGTCATCTGCATATCTGAGGTTATTGATATTTCTCCCGGCAATCTTGACTCCAGCTTGTGCTTCTTCCAGTCCAGCGTTTCTCATGAGTACTCTGCATAGAAGTTAAATAAGCAGGGTGACAATATACAGCCTTGACGTACTCCTTTTCCTATTTGGAACCAGTCTGTTGTTCCATGTCCAGTTCTAACTGTTGCTTCCTGACCTGCATATAGGTTTCTCAAGAGGCAGGTCAGGTGATCTGGTATTCCCATCTCTTTCAGAATTTTCCACAGTATTGTAATCTACACAGTCAAAGGCTTTGGCATAGTCAATAAAGCAGAAATAGATGTTTTTCTGGAACTCTCTTCTTTTTTCCATGGTCACCATATTCTCACACAAAAGCCACAGTGATTTTTCTTAGTCACTGCTCTGCTGCTATGCCCTCCATGACCTTCAGAATAAAGCAGGATTTCCTTAAACTGCAATGCAAGATCTTCAACATGACCTTCGACTCTGTCTTTAGTTTCAATTCTCACTGTTCCTTCCCTCTCCATCCAAGCAACAGTCCTACCAAGTTACTTTTGGTACCACAGACACGCAGGCTCCTGGAAGTCTGAGCCTTTGAATGTGCCACTTCTTTTCCTAGAACCTTATTTCGCTCCCCTTCCTCCAGCATTTTGTCCTGAAAAAATAGCCATCACTCTCCAGCTTATAACAGTTACAGAGTTGCCTCCAGCAGCAATTCTGAGCAAGATACTCTTGTCCCACCTATTTGTGCGTCTGAGTCTCCACTAGACAGAGCCCGGGAGGCAAGCTCCATGTCCTTGCTCTCACTGTATTTCCGGCTCCTATCACAGCACCAGGTAGGTACTCAGTAAACATTTGTCAATTGGGTAGATGAACAAGATAGGCTTGTAATGAGGTTTGCTCTTTAAAATAAATAATATTGACAGAATCATAATGCTTTCCAGACAATATTTCTACATCTGTGTTTCTTTAAAAATGTCAAGTTAAATGTCACCATTTTTCTATTTGCATAATCACCAACTACAAATTGATGCTCTGCATTAAATGAGTGACATGAGTTGAACATTCTGCTGCTGTACCTACCCCACAATCTCCTTTTTTATACAGAACTGAATTTAAAAAAATCTGCTTTATAAGGTATTTTGTTCCATTATTCTTCTCCCTAAAAGGCAGAAAGCAAGTGCCAGTTTGAATAATCTTTATATCCCCCCCCCCCCAAATCTACTTATCCTCTCCTCCCCTCCATAAATCCTCAACAAGGTAGACCCACAGGAAGTAAAGGAAATCTGTTGATGGACCAGAGTAAATGATACTGGAAGAAACTACATAGGGGTAGGCATGAGGAATGCAGGTAAAGAGCCAGGTAAACAATTCCCAGCCTGCTCTGCTTACCACTGAGAAAGCAGAGGAGCATTTGTGGATATCATCAAAACATCAATTATCCAGAAGCCACAGTGGGTTGGTAGGTGTCTCAAGGGCAATCATTTTGGAAGGGCTAGATATGTCAAATCATTTCCATCTTTAATGAAATCTTCTTTGCTTGACCATGATGCTATTCTTCAGTTAACTGAAGCTTACAGATGTCAAATATAAGACTAGCTGATGCAACTTGATGAAATGTACTAAGCTGATTGTTAGGCACCAGTCTCCTGTTTGAAAAATAAGAGAGTGACTGGCTTTTATCCATACATTTAAAAAGTAATCTGGGAGTCAGTTTTGCCAGCTTCCCTAGAGCCAAAGGCGTCATCAATAAAGCCAGCTTGGTGATGCTTCATCTGGGCAGCTGGAGGCAGCAGCAGAGACACCTGGTCTTGGCTGCTGCTATTTCACCTGCTGAGACACTCCAGGTAGTCCTCCCCTTACTAGACAAGACAGAGGACCTTCCAGGCTTCCAGAAAATGCAAACTCTCTTCTCTGCCAGAGCATACATGTCTTCTTACAAGTGGTGAGAAGCTATAGCTTTGCACTCCACTTTTTTTGGCTTGGGGTTTTCCCTTTGCTTCACCACCTGGGTCTAGGAAGGCATATTAGTTTCCCAGGGATGACAAAATGAAGGACCACAAACTTGGTGGCTTAAGACAACAGAAATTTGTTGTCTAAAAGTTCTGGAGGCCTAAAGTCTGAATCAAAGTGTTGGCAGGGCCAGGCTCAATCCATGGTCTCTAAGGACAATTCTTCCCTGCCTCTTCCTGCTTTTGGCAGCCCCAGGCATTCCTTGGCTTGTAGGTGAACCACTTTAATCTCTGCCTCTTTCTTTGCATGGCACGCTCATCTTGTGTATCTGTGTATTCACATTGTCTTCTTTCTTTTTGTAAGATACAGTCACATTGGATTAAAGTCCCACCTTACTCCAGTATGATCCTATCTTTACTAATTCCCCTGCAAGGACTCTATTACCAAAGAAGGTCACATTCAATGATACTGGGAGTCAAGACTTAAACACGTCTCCCCCTCCCCACGCCCCGCCCCAGGTGGGGGCTGTTTATAAAAGAGGGATAAAAGAAATCTTTCTTGTTTTCTTTCCTGTTACTGATAGTTTGTGTGTTTTTATTAACTTGTTGAGTAAGTAAGTAAGTGAAGTCACTCAGTCGTGTCTGACTCTTTGCGACCCCATGGACTCCTACCAGGCTCCTCCCTCCATGGGATTCTGCAGGCAAGAGTACTGGAGTGGGTTGCCATTTCCTTCTCCAATGGATCTTCCCGACCCAGGGATTGAACCTGGGTCTCCCACATTCCAGGCAGACGCTTTAACCTCTGAGCCACCAGGGAAGCCAATTAACCTGTTACTAGAGGAAAAATAACTTGTCCTTATTCCCATCTTTGGACCAGAAAGTTATAATTTAGTTAGAATTGTCTGGAGCAATCAGTTCCTCAGTTTCCACTGTGCTTCATCCCTCCACGTTATTCATCAACTAGAAATGATTCTCCAATTTCCAGCACTTTCTCAATGACATACACTTAATTTTCACTAATCAGTGTCAAGCAGCTCATCACCAACTGCACTCAACTCCCAGAACCTCAGCCCCAGAATTCTTGGCTCGAGTGAATTCCTAACAACAGTTATTAACATAAGAATTTATTTTATTTTGGTCATTTGGGCCTCACTCACTCTCAAATTATGTGTTCACATTTACAAATCTCAAATGCTACATGTTCCCTTACCATAGATTTTCAAAATTCCTTCATGGATGGTTATAAGCAAGCAGAATTAGAGAGTCAGTTTTATGAAAAGCGACTGCACCATGACCAGGTATGTGGAGCAGACCACCCAGCTACATCTACAGACAAAAACCAGGACGTCTTAAAACAGTTACTCATCACTTGGCCTTGTGCCTTTAAGATTGAATCTTTCAAGTTTCAGGTATCCACCTGGGATGCTCCCTTGTAGGTGGATGTGTATGAATCCACTTGGACATCTGATTTACCCATTTTAGAAGCCTAAAGTCATTCTGTAAAAATGACACCGGCATTGACCTCAGGGAATCTGAAGCTGGGTGGTGTCAGGAATGATGCAGGAAAACGCCAAGGATCACAGATCCAGAAAAGATGTCTTTCAGCCTTCGAGAGGAGTGCACCAGAGTTCTTGTGTTCAAAGAACAAGTGATTTCTTAGTGCTTCTGACCTGTACTGGAATATTCTACTTTTAGCTTGTGAATTTTTTTTTCAAAGTCAGAACGCCCTTTGAGCCATAGTAAGAGAACTGAATGCATCCGAACTCCCAAGGAATATCCGAAGACATGTGCGGAGAATAAACCCATTTCCTCTTCATTTCCCTACTGACGATAGCTGTTTCAAAATGAAGAAAATAGAGGCTCCAGAGACGCACGGTTATCTCTGATGTTTTGATCTGAAGGGCTGCTGAGGGCACATTCTGTTTGCTTGTCCAATTGTTTGCTTGTCCAATTCATTTCTCAATTTGTAGCTGACGCCATCACACGGGTGGGTTTATATTTTCCCAGCATGTGCTTCCTGCTGATAGCTATTATTTTAAATTCTATTTTATAGAGCATGTACGCTGTTCTACTTAGCCATTTTCTACATTGTATCATACCCCAAATCTGTCATTGATGGTGACAGCCACAAATCCCTGTGGTTTGCTCTCAGGAAAAGATCTCTGTGAAGAAAGAAGATCCAGGGCCAATATCACCCAGGGCTGAATTCTTTCATAGGATCATTTTCTCCTTTTTCTGAAAGAAAGAAATGTCACCTCCTCAGAAATGAAACAAAGCTATCTCAGTGAGGATGGGATATATATTCGTCAATTACTCATGGTCAATGTTTGTTGAGTATCTCTGTTATATGCTAGGCATCTTCCTAGATCCTAAGGGATACAAGAATGAATTGAACAGAAATAGTTCTTAATTTCACGACACTTATATTCTAGTTTACATAATATGATGTGTCATCTTAATCAAAATTTTCTATTTCCTGTGAGTTCTCAAGGGATGAGGGCAGAGGCTGTTATTTTAATGTGCATACTTGACTTTCCCTAGCTGGATTTTTGGCTTTAAGTTCCATTAATTTGTTACATCTTAAGTAATTTTTACCAGCTCCTCATTATATATCACTAATTTAAATCATAGTAATAATAATAGAAAACACTCAAAGTCCAAACTCATTAGCTTAAAAAGCTTCAGGCTTTCTCCTGAGATACAGTACGCACCATACTCTATAGGCTGTATGTAAACCTCACCAGAAAATAAAGGGAACTTCTGCTTTGCAATGAAACCAGTCATAGCTTAATGTCCATTTTGAATGGTGAAGGTATTCTTCCATAAACAGTTCATGAATTGTTCTTTTGGTTATTCCATTAGTTGCAGCCTCTCATTACACAAACCATTAAACTTAATGAGGATGAAACTGGCTATAACTTTTAAGCCTGTTAAGCTTCCTTTACCCATAGACACAGGCAATCAACTCTGGGGATATGTTCCCACTACTCATAGGAAAGGATTTACTTGAAGATCACTGGTTCCTTCCCTCCAGGACTGAAGCAACAGCAGCTCCATTAGACAGAGCATGGTTACCATCAAGGGAGACCCCATGGTATATCTCTCTGAACTGTGGATACTTCATCACTCAAGGTGAAAATAGTAGAAAAATGCAACTCGTCACAAATTTGCTGTCAGTGGATAATTCCTGCCAAGCTGACATATGTAACTTTGTTTCCTCTGATGTCACCGGATAATAAACTCACTGCTGAAACAGTGTTGACAGTGGAAGAAGGAAAAAAATAAATCTGCCAAGCCAAGGATAATATTACAAAAACAAAGAATGACAATGAGGCTGTTTCTGCACATGTCTGCATTTCAATTGGCAAAGCACAATCTGGAGATGTAGAAATATCACCATGGTCACCGTCTAAACCAGAATTCTGTTCCCAGGTGTGGGCTGAGTGCTTTGCCCACGGACCTCTGCAAATAATTACTAGCTTAAAAAAAAATTGCTGCCCTCCCCTCTTCCCTAAGCAGTACTTGAACATAGCAAATAAAATGAGTAAAATCAGCTTTTTAAGCAACTGCCCAGCGTAAGTCATTACTTGGCAAGGGGCTGTAACATTTGTCCAAAATGGTTCTTCACAGTATGACGTCCACTTTCAAGTAGATGTCTTGATAAATACGGCATCAAACCCTATGCCTAGGGAAAAGTCGAGTGGGGATGAAATTATGCCATTTCAGAATGAAATAAGGAAGTTACTAGCACCATCTGTGGTCTTGTACACAGGCACAGAGCTGACTGAACCCATCTGTCATGTTATAGACCTATGGGCTTGCAGATGCTTTAAAGTCAATGAGTGAAACTTTAATTTCTTAGTGTCTTTCACAGCATCTATCACTGCAGGCATTCATTTACTTGTTCAGGAAATATTTTGGGTCATGAGCCAGATACCAGGCACTATGCTAAGACCTGTGATATAGTGATTCTCACATCTGATAGGGATCTTATTCTCATAGAGCTTATACTGTAGCTACAAAGGGGAGGAATTCCCAAGTAATCACACAATTACATAATTACACATAATACAACTGCCATGATCTCTTCCCTTGAGTCTTCAAGTGAAATGAATCATTCCTTTCTCTGCCCTTCATTAGTACTTTCTTATTTCTCAATTAAGCATTCCCTAATGTCTGCTTGTGTTATGAATTGGGTACATACCTCTGGCTATTTAGACGGCAATCCATTCAAGAATAAGGCCACGTCTTTGTGTTTCTAATAGCTCGCCCCTCCCATATGCTTCTCTCCCACTACCGACACCTGCCTGGAGCTCCCACCACCCTAGTTTGCACAGAGCTTCTCACTTCCCCACACCCCCCAAAAAATGTAGAAATAAAGCTGACCCATTTACTAGCTCTTCTGTGTGGATCAAATTCATTTTATTTCTTATGGTTCCATTTATACATCAGGGATAAGAATTTACTACTAGCCTCTTTGGGGTACTGTAACTCTAAGAATGAAACTGAGACCCTCGATATAAAAGTAGCAGAATATAAGAATCCCTGAGAGGCAGAGTAGTCAGTCCAAAGGCTTAACTGATGGTATGGGAAAAGGAGCAATTTTACTGGACTCAAGGATCTAAAGTTGTATCGACTGTATGGCTGATATTCATACCCAGTCTTTGATAAAATGAGAAAATAGAGGCAAGGCAGTGAGTTTTTCATAGGCTAAATTTATTCAACTTGTGTTGAGATTATCTTTCAAAAAATGCCCACTTTTATGACATAATGGTGACAATGGAGTTTTTAGAAAGTGTTTTCTTGTTAAAATTTAAACAAAGGGCTATATCTATATCAATCTCTCCAGTTTTTCTTTGGTAATTTTACTGTCCCACAAAATCTATCTGGGAAACACTGACCTAGGGTTTCTGCTTTCATTGGCTGGGACAACTTGCAGCCAAAGTCAGCCCAGATCAAGCTCGTTCAGGAGGTAGCTTATTGGCTGGTGTGCTTCATGCGGACAGCAAGATCCAAGGAGGTTCAGAAGATAATTTCCTTGGCAGGAAGCCCTCTCAATTCAAAGAAAGATGTAGCCAACCTCTCTCTTGGTTGCATTTTTTTCAAATGGAGACAGTGAAACTAGCATTTTCCATGATGCTTACAGCTTATATCAAGATCACAGGTAAAATCTTACCTGTGATAAAGGATAAAAGGGTAAAGGAAAAATCCCTTGCTGGGGAACTAAGATTCCCTCATGCCATGCATACCACAGCCAAAAAGAGAGAGCCAGAGAGAGAGAGAGGAAGACACCAAGGCAACACAGAATGAAGAGTGATTAAAGGTTGAGGCGGGAAAATAAACATAAGAAAAACAAGAAATTCACACACACAAACTGCCATTGCCAGTTACAGAAGCCAGGGATTCATGAACTCTACGTTTACCCTTGATTTCTCTTTAGTTGCTGAAAGACAGAAAACCAAGCCAGCAGTTTCACCAAAGACTTCTTAGCACAAAAGAAGCTCTTCAGCTCTGTCAATCACACAACAGCCAAATACAAGGCCAAGACCCCTAACAGGAATGCCATTCCTGACAGATGAGCGTCTTCACCTTTGCTAACTCTGTTTTCTTCCAGGGCCGAGGAAATTAGTTAAAAGATTCGTTATACACTTCTGATTGTGACCCGTTCTTGGGGCAAAAGAAGATTCCAGTTCTGGAACTCTCCTTCCTTAACTACTGTTGAGAGGCAGGGCACTGGGGGTAAGCAAAGCAAAAGAAATCAACACTCAAACCATGGTTGCTCCTAAGCGTCACCCCACATTCTTTCACCTGCTAAGGATGAAAGGAGTTATTAACACAACAGCAGAGACGCTTATATGTGTTTTCTCAGGTTTTACAGCCCCAGAAAACTTCCCTTTCACTGAGAAACAAAAGCCTGCCCATGTTTTGACACCCAGCTCATCAAAGACTGTAATATTGTCTCGCGGGTTCCCACCGTCCTTTACCAACAATGTGCCTTTAAGAGTTGGATATTCTCTTCTGTTTCTGAACTGAGTGCCTTCACATACCCACCAACAACATCTGAAGGAGGATGCATGTGGGTGTCCAATGACCATGCATCAAGTTCCTGCCAGCTGGGTCCATTAGCTGGAAAACCAGAGCTTAGAACCATTTCTGCTGGAAGGGTTCCCTTCCTGTCTCTCTTGCCTTAGAGCTTAACCACCTTTTGGATAAATATGGCAGATCCATTGGTCATTCCATTCCCTCCTCCATCAGCTTTTCTTTCAGGGGAGAAATAAACTTTCCTGTTCAGAGAGTACGCATGCCTTGCAGTTTCCAGGCTAAGTTATGCTACATTTAGAAGTTGGAAGTGACCCACAGGCCAAGAGCCGCGGTGAATAAAGATCATGTTCACAAACCCTGTGATGTGGTAGGTCATACTGCATTTTTCCTCACCCTGCGGTGGGAGTGAAGTTCAGTGCCCATGTAGTAAAGATTTTACCCAGCAGGTGGGAGTAATTACACACAGCTCATATTTCTAGGCAGCAACTTCTTTCAAATTTATAACCCAAAAGAGTCTAGTAGTAAATCCTGCAACTGTTTGAAACCTGAATTTGTTAACCCATTCTCCAATTCACAAAACATATATGGTGAGTCATAACTCAAGAGTCTCGAGTTTATATCAGAACTCAAGTGCAGCTGAAGAAGAGAGTAACTGAAAAATTGTTCCATGGAATTGAGACTTATTACCACTTCTATTATACGCTCAGTTTTCCTTTTAATCACTTAAAATTTTTTTTATTTACCTGAGGTAATTTTATTCTCAGAAAAATTTTTTCTGCCCTTTTTTTCTGAAAATGCAATTTTGCCATGTCTTTGGTTGTATTTTCCTTGTACACTTTAGTAAAATTTATATCTATGCTTATGAAATACTAATGCAACTGAATCCCGAGTGCAACATTTACACACTCGCTCATGAAACAGAGATGACTGATCTATTCTCTACTGGTCCAAACATTTCAACAATTTTCAGGTATAGATTAAGTTGCCATCATGATGACAGATGATGGCTCTTCCGAGATCCAATATTTTCTTTTATATCTGTTTAGAGACATGTGCCTATAGTTTATAATGGCAAGTCTTGAAATGAGTAGCTTATGGAATATGCTTTAGACTCTTCTACACTATGCAAAATATGGGTGCAAGGATATGCAGGCATATTTTATTTCAATCCATTCATCTTCTGGAATGCAATGAACAAAATTATTTTTGTTATTACTGGTAGAGTTTTTAAACCAATCTTATCAGAGAGAGTAATTAAATGAGTAGTAAATATGTTCCTTCTGCTGAGCCCAGGATCAAACTACATTTCCCAGGCTCCTGAAACCTAGGTGGAGGTCATGTGACTAATCCTGACCAATAGGATGAAAGCAGAAAGTACGTGTCACTTCCTACCCAAGGCATTTAAGAATGTGTGTATATGTGTGTTCATGTGTACAGCTGCCTTTTTGTACATTTTCATTCTGCCCACAGTGTGCTGGCTATATAGTGACCTTGAAGCCAAGTGTCAATGACACAAGAGCCATCTTCCTCTGCTACAGCCTAGGAGAAAAAGAAACCCCTGAGTCACCTCTTAGAGGAGTAAACCAACCAAAAACAACTGAGCTGGAATCTAAGTAAGATAAAAGGTTTCATCGTATTAAAACAGTAAGAGTTGTTTTTTCTTTTAAACTTTTTATTTTCCTGCATTGCCCGGCATGTGGTACATTCATTTCCCAACCAGGGATTGAACCTGTGCCCCCTGCAGTGGGAGAGCAGAGTCTTAACCACTGAACCTCCAGGGAAGTCCTGCATTGTTTTTTCTTTTAAACAGCAGTTGTCATGCCCCAACCAAATCATAAAAATGATAGCGTTGCTTATTCCAAGTTTTTGTGTGCTAGTATACCAACAAAAGGCCTATCCATAGACAAAATGTGTTATATGGCATACCATTTTTGATATAAATATCATTTTTCATTTGAGGATGATATAATATTATGTATCTCTCACATTTAATTTTATAATTTCAGGTTCATGAGTCACTTTTATTATATAGATGAGAGTGGGCTCCCAGCCCATATAAGCAATATTTTGCCAGCCTTTTCTCCATCCTTAATTGTTTCAATGAGTCTTTGCCAAAGACTGTCTGATATCTTTTGTTTTCTTGTTTAGAATTTGCAATTATAATTTATTATTTACCAATTTTAAGTCATCTCAACTATTTGATTAGGAATATAATAACTATTTTAACCCTTTCTAAGGAAACAATGATGGTGACTGCAGCCATGAAATTAAAAGACACTTACTCCTTGGAAGAAAAGTTATGACCACCTAGATAGTATATTCAAAAGCAGAGACATTACTTTGCCGACTAAGGTCCATCTAGTCAAGGCTATGGTTTTTCGTGTGGTCATGGACGGATGTGAGAGTTGGACCGTGAAGAAGGCTGAGCGCTGAAGAATTGATGCTTTTGAACTGTGGTGTTGGAGAAGACTCTTGAGAGTCCCTTGGACTGCAAGGAGATCCAACCAGTCCATTCTGAGGGAGATCAACCCTGGGATTTCTTTGGAAGGAATGATGCTGAAGCTGAAACTCCAGTACTTTGGCCACCTCATGCGAAGAGTTGACTCATTGGAAAAGACCCTGATGCTGGGAGGGATTGGGGGCAGGAGGAGAAGGGGACAACCAAGAATGAGATGGCTGGATGGCATCATGGACTCAATGGACGTGAGTCTGAGTGAACTCTGGGAGTTGGTGATGGACAGGGAGGCCTGGCGTGCTGTGATTGATGGGGTCGCAAAGAGTCGGACATGACTGAGCGACTGAACTGAACTGAAGGAAACAATGCTTAAAAGGAAATGAGGGCTAGAATAGATTATAACTCAGAACTCCTGAGGAATTCTGGTCCAGGGAACCATGGATGAAGAATTTAAATTTAATCTCTTCAGCCTTACCTTATTGTAAGAAACCAAAGACTCAGAATGCTAATTTCCCCTCTCTGATGATGCTTAAAGACATCAATGTGGCTCAGGAAAAGAAAACAAAGTGCAGAGTTAATTATCTTTGACTGCATTTTAGGCTTTATCCTTTGAGGTCACTACATTCTCCATCTGTAAAATGGGCATCAAGTAACATATCAATTTTCAAGACAACTCAGGAACAACCTGAAGACAAGGCATTATTAATACACTAAAATACAGGTCTTCAAGTCCATAAATAGAGTTGATTGTTGTTTTTAATTTTTTTAAAGGCTTTTCTACAGGACTTTAGAAATCACCAGAGGAAAGAATCAATCTAACTGGATTAGTGTTTATAAATAGAGATGTTCTATAAAATCTACAAAATTTCTGGTTGTTTTAATCTAGTTATAATATATTTTAATAATATGGACATAACAAATTTAATTATAACCAAAGGCTGGCCAGATTAAAATTTCTTGCCTATAAAAAAGGCATTTATAAGTTCTTTTGCGTTAGCACCAATCCAGCCATAGGGCTTTGCTGCCTTCAAGTTATTTGAGTTTTTGTGAAATCTAAAGACATCCTGAATGGGATGCCATCCTCGTTCACTTAATGGTTAACAGCATGGGCTCTGGAGTCAGTTTGAGTTCAAATCGCCTCACAGTTACCACTGGTATGACCTTGAGCATATTTTCTGACCCCATTGGCTCAGGTTCTTCATCTGAAGAATGAAGATAAAAAGCATGATTTGTCTCACAAAATGGTCATGAGCATGAGTGTGAATTCTCTCCAGGGAAGCACTTCGCACACTTCCTGGTCATACATCAAGGGTTCACCAAACACTGGCTATTTTTACTACCCTTCATCAGCATATTTAATTGGTTTTATTCTTAATTCCTTTGAATGAACCCAGCTCACCCATGCGAGCCCGCATCCCACATGCTGTGGGCCTTCAGAATTCTGCCAGCCTATTATTCCTTATCGCACTCTCTCTCCACATTTGGCTTCCACAAAATGCCCCAAGGAGAAGAAACACACTCTCTTCCTCTGCCAGACTCATATACTGGGTTGGCCAAAATACTCATTCACATTTTTCCATAACAATGTACAGAAAAACCCGAATCTCAGGTTCTTCATCTGAAGAATGAAGATAAAAAGCATGATTTGTCTCACAAAATGGTCATGAGCATGAGTGTGAATTCTCTCCAGGGAAGCACTTCGCACACTTCCTGGTCATACATCAAGGGTTCACCAAACACTGGCTATTTTTACTACCCTTCATCAGCATATTTAATTGGTTTTATTCTTAATTCCTTTGAATGAACCCAGCTCACCCATGCGAGCCCGCATCCCACATGCTGTGGGCCTTCAGAATTCTGCCAGCCCATTATTCCTTATCGCACTCTCTCTCCACATTTGGCTTCTACAAAATGCCCCAAGGAGAAGAAACACACTCTCTTCCTCTGCCAGACTCATATACTGGGTTGGCCAAAATACTCATTCACATTTTTCCATAACAACGTACAGAAAAACCCGAACTATCTTTTTGGCAAATCCAACACTTACTTAGGATGTCCTAAGTGGCACTAGTTGTGAAGAACCGCCTGCCAACGCAGGTGACATAAGAGACGTGGGTTCCATCCCTGGGACAGGAAGATCCCCTGGAGAAGGAAATGGCAACCCACTCCAGTATTCTTGCCTGGAGAATCTAATGGACAGAGGAGCCTGGAGGGTTACAGTCCATGGGGTTGCAAAGAGACATTACTGAAACGACTTCGCACACAAGACTTACTTATCTGCCCTAAGATACTTCTTTGGACATTAGATAATTCGGTAGAGAAAATGAATTCTCCCATCATGCTGGCTTTTCTCACAATATCTAAGGCATTAGCCAAAATCACTGCTCTATTACTGCATTCCATTCCAACAATTATGAAAGAGTTGATCTCCAAAAATATATATTATTGAATCATAATTGAAATATATGGTGATTCATTCCATTATGGTTATTAGGATGATATTAAGATTACTCAGATTAATGTCCCTCCTAACCACTGTACAAATGTAAGTTTTTTCTGGCAAAAGGCATTATGCAATGTGTTCAATTATTCTAATGATCATACATATTCTATATTTTCATCAACCAAGTATTTATTTTAAAAATACTTGGGATAATTTTAGAGGAAATAATTCTATTCCCAATTGCCACATACAGGCTTAATTTTTTTTTAAACCAATCGATGTAGTTTAGAGGTTAAATAAAACTTGTAGTTCTACACAATTCTGTCTAAAGCTACTGATTTAGCTACTACCTATGAAAATGTTGGTAAGTGGAAAAATCATGAGTGATTGTACTGCTTATAGGATTGAAAAGCTGATCCTAAGGAAGGTTTCCATGTATACTGAGCATTCTTCCCCTTCTGACACATGTGTCTGGTGGCAGATGAAACGGCCTTGGCTTCCTCTGGACCACAGCTAGGCAGCACCAACCCCTGCCAAACTCTTGCATAGGAGGATTTGGGGGTCATCTTAGGCAGCATCTCCTAGATGGATGAATTCAACAGGATGGATGTGATACAGTGGCTTTTCTCTTGGCTCAAATTTCACTTTAATTCTGCTCTCCTCCCTACCCCCACCCTTCGCTCCCAACCCTTCCAGCAAGGATAGCTTCTCATAGTTCCTCTTTCCTAAGTCTATGACATTAGGATTAACTGGAGAGTTTCTATGTGTATACCTAGTAAGAATCGGAAGATTTCCTGCCTTATAAGTAAACAAAGAGTGTCTGATGCTGGGAAAGACTGAGGGCAGGAAAAGAAGGTTGATGGCACACAGGATGAGATGGTTGGATGCCATCACTGATTCAATGGGCATGAGTTTGAGCAAACTCTGGGAGACACTGAAGGAAAGAGAAGCCAAGCCTGGCATGGGTCCATGAGGTCCCAAAAAGTCAGACAGACTGAGCAACTGAACAACAACAACACAGTCATGAGCGATTGCAGCCACCACTGACGGTGAGTTGGTGAGCCCCAGGGGAAATCAGGAAGCAAAAGAATACCTGCCATCTAGCAGCCATCAGACTGCAGCCACTCCCTATGGTGAGCCCTGAGACTATGAAATGCAGGACACTGGCCCCAGGTAGCTGAGGTGTATGTCAAAAGAATGATTTCAGTGAGCCCAGATTCTTGCATCTTCTCATTTGTAGAAAAGTGCCAAATTTCTTAGCTTGAGAAATCTTGTTTTCCTTTAATTAACAATAATCTTGTGATGTTCAGACTACCTGTCCTTTGCTGAAAATTTCTGTATTTCCTGGCTGCCCCCCTCCCCCTGCTCTTGCCTCCTTGGAGAAGTTCCTTGAGATGCTGCCTACTGGGCTTAAAGTCCTAAAATTCCCACTGAGTGAAATATAACTGCCGACTTTTAGGCTGAGAATACTTTTAAAGTCATCACTAGGGATGGTGGCAGAGATGAGGGTTTCTCTCTTACTGGCTTATTTTCTCTGAAGATCCACACATTTAGAATGTGTGGCAAGGAAGGAGGAGGGGGAATCAAAGTTCTATTTTTTAATCAGCCCAATTTATTCTGTTTTACTTTCATGGACACAAGTTGCATTCTGCTGGCCAGCTTGTGATAATCAGTTTACAGTGACATTTGCTTTGTAATCCATTTCAGGTAAAGCATATGCATTATCTGAATTGAATAAACAAGAGGAGAAAAACTTAACTGTATTTTGTTGGAAAAAATTCCCATTGACAGAGTGACAGTTTCTTTACCAATTTTTTTTACCCCAAGTCAATCATTTTTGCCAGGAAATGTGTGATACCCCCACAATGGATAAATACAGATTCTAAGTGTATCCTGGGATCAGAGCATCAGAAAGCCTTTACCACCCCTAGTTCTGAAGGGGCAACCCACTGAAACTAGCTGTGTTAGAAGGGGGCTCCAACAGGGGCTGGGGCCTTCAGAAGAGAAATTAGTTACTGTCAGTCATGACCAGCCCTAGAGAAGGAAATGGCAACCCACTCCAGTATTCTTGCCTGGAGGATTCCCTGGACAGAGGAGCCTGGTGAGTTACAGTTCATGGGGTCACAAAGAGTTGGACACAACTGAGTGACTAACACACACACACACACACACACACACACACAACCATGACCAGGTAAGGAAGATTCATGGGAAATGAATGTATAGGGCTCTCTCCTTTCCAGTCTATGAACTCCTGTCAGTCGTCCCCTTTAGGGAAACCCAACTTGAAGACAGAAGGCAAGGGAGCCTATTGATTCCAGTATCCCAGTACACAGAGCTGGGAGAGCAAGGTAGACAGTGTATGAGAAACAGCAAATGACAAAGAGTCATCATGTAAACAGACCTTTAAGATACAAGCCATATTCACGCCGCTGTTCAAACTATAATGCCGTTCAAAGCACAGTTCAAGCAGAGCCTCCTAGGAGCTTTTTCCTGGTAACCCTAGTTTTTACTGATTTCTCTCTTGTTTGACTTTATAGCACTTAAAGCTTGTCTTGGTATTTCTCATTACACACATAAGGAAAGGGAGTTATAATTTGACATCTGACTCTTTCTTTTTGCCATATATTGAGGCTTGGTTAGAGGCTACACTGATGAATAGTTATTTTATATTTAACAGCACTGCTCCTTGAAAACATAATATTAACTCCATCTCTTAATACTTTAACGCTTCTGAACTTCCTATCCCAGTGGGTACTTCAAGGTTCATCAGTTTTATTCTCTTAACACTATTTATTAATTGCCTTCTATGAATGTGTGAAAGTTAAAGTCACTCAGTTGTGCACAACTCTTTGCAACCCCATGGACTATATCAACCCCATGGACTGGACTGTATAGTCCATGGAATTCTCCATGCCAGAATACTGGAGTGGGTAGCCTCTCCCACTTCTCCAGGGGATCTTCCCAACCCAGGGATCGAACCCAGGTCTCCCACATTGCAGGTGGATTCTTTACCAGCTGAGCCACAAGGGTTGGTTGGTTCCAACCCTGTATGTGTGGGGGTGAGGAAACAGCTCTTGATGTCAGGAGCTTCTATTCCTTCTTTCCATTCATGGATTTACTCATCTGTTCAATAGCCTTTTACTGTGTACCTATTATGTGTCAATTACTGTGCTCGGCACTGGGGTTCCACCGGCAACAGGAAAATAGACCTGGCATCATGGAACCTGCAATCTACTGAGGGAGAAGTCATCCAAAAACAATTCTAAAAGCATCACAGGAGCAAGTGTGAAACTGCAACTATGATGAGTGCAATAGAAACAAGGAAACAGCAGTGAGGAAATCTAACAGAGGGAACTGACTTAACGGAGATAAGAGAAGGCTTCCTTGAAGACAGGGTCATTTACCTGAAACCAGAAAAATAAATAAGAGTTAACTAGATGACTGCCAGGGGGCGCTTCGTAACTATAGGGACAGCAAAGTCCTTGTGTCCAAAGAGGACAGCAAGGAAGGATAACTAAGAGCAATAATGGAATAGACAAATGTACTAGGAGACTATGGGCTTCTCTGGTGGCTCAGAGGTTAAAGCGTCTGCCTGGAATGTGGGAGACCCGGGTTCGATCCTTGGGTGGGAAGATCCCCTGGAGAAGGAAATGGCAACCCACTCCAGAACTCATGCCTGGAGAATCCCATGGAGGGAGGAGCCTGGTAGGCTACAGTCCATGGGGTCACAAAGAGTTGGACGTGACTTGACTTGACTTTTTACTTTACTAGGAGACTGGGAACAGAGACAAGGGCCAGGAACTGCCTGCCAGGGAGCTCTTGGTACGGATTCTTGGTAAGGATTACATTAAGAGTGATGAAGTTTGGGATTAATACAGACATATTACTATATATAAAACAGATAAATAACAAGGACCTACTGTATAGCACAAGGAATTATATTCAATATCTTGTAATAATCTATAATGGAGAAGAATCTTAAAAGTATATATAACATATATATGTATAACTGAATCTCTTTTCTATACACTTGAAAGTAATACAACTTTGTAAATTGACTATAATTTTTAAAAACAGAGAAAAAAGAACATAGTTCATGCACATATAACTTTATAACACTGGTATGAACTCTTCATTCAACAAAAATTTTGCCGTAGAGAAGACTTAAGTGAAAAACTTGAATTCTTTCCAATAAAAATATGCACAATTGACTAATAAAAAGGGAAAAAAGAGCAGTGAAAATCCACTGGATTTGGGTGATATGGCTAGATTTTTGATTTGAAATAATCCTTTGACTTTTATGTGGAATGGTGTGGTTGAGGGGAGGAGGAGTGGTGGCTTAGAGGAGGATATAATATGAGAAAGAAAGGGAAGTGGATGAATTTGAATGCCACGGGGGAGATAAGATCAATAAGGATTTGGTGAATCGTTGGATATTCAGAAGAAATATACAGTGATAAAGCATATATCACACATTAGTAAAATGGGTAAGCAGCTAGTCATTGAGACAGAAAATAATCACATAGCCCCAGATACTCACATAAGAGAGGGAAAACACAGGGACATGCAATGTGCCATCCTGTAGAAATATTACAAGAGTTATAACAGAGTATATAAGAAGATATGGCACAACACTATAAATAATTATTTTTTTGGAGACTTTTAAACATTTTATTTATTTATTCTTAACACCCAAACATCCTGTGTTGGGGTATAGCCAATTAACAATGTTGTGGTAGTTTCAAGTGAATAGCAAAGGGACTCAGCCACAGATGTGAAATTAAAATTTAAAAATATATATATGGTAGAAGAGGGGTGAGAATCATGGTCAATACAGTGTCTTTAAAGCTAAGGATACTGCCCAAGGGTATGACCGCTGTCTTATCGAATTAGTCACTAAAGCTAGAATCACCATAGATGTAAAAAACTCGAGGCTTTCCCTGGTAGCTCAGCTGGTAAAGAACTTGCCTGCAATGCAGGAAACCCTGGTTCAATTCCTGGGTTGGGAAAATCTGATGGAGCAGGGATGGGCTACCCACTCCAGAATTCTTGGGCTTCCCAGGTGGCTCAGCTGGTAAAGAATCCACCCATAACACGGGAGACCTGGGTTCAATCCCTGGGTTGGGAAGATAGCCTAGAGAAAGGAATGGCTACCCATTCCAGTATTCTGACCTGGAGAATTCTGTGGACTGTATAGTCCATGGGGTCACAATTTCTAAAATGAGTCCATTTCATGCAAGATTATACAGTAGGTAGAAGCTAGGAAATTATGGGAATGTGTTCTTCCTTTGCAGTCAGAAAACTGGAGATTTAAGGCACTTAATAATGTGGCCAATGTCATATACTCTGAGTCAGCAGAAAAGTACAGGGAGAAAAATAATCAAGTTTCAAAGTGCAAGAAGGACACTTCGAGATCATTTGACGTAGCCCCTTTGTGGGCCAAGAGTAGAAATTTTTGTCAAGGTTTGACAGGTAGCAACAGAGTTGTAACTAGAACCCAGGTGTCTCGACTCTCAGTCCTACATTTCTTTTTTCACTCCAGTATATGAATGGAATTTCAAGCTAATGGTTCACTGCTCAAGGATTTGGCCTCTCCCAGTAGCCAAAGAATCCTTTTTGAAAGTGGCGGGGAGCTAAAAAGCACCATGGAGCAACTGAGGCTCGGCTATGTGGGTTAAAACATAAGCTGATGTGAACCTTGGCAAGTCTATGAGGACCACATCTGAGAACAATTACAACAATTCCCTGTGATCTCAATTTCTTCACCTATAAAATGTGACCGTCGTGAATAATTATGTTCTTCTATGAAAGTATGGTTCCATGTATGATTCCTCCAACATCTAAATATCCTGGCTGGACTTGGGAAAATAACTCTACCTTTCATTGTTTGGAATATGTTTCCTGGTGAAAGGGAATATGTGCTGGTTTTTATCATTGAACATATTTTCATGTTTAAACTCCAGAGAAAGTGAGAGGAAAGCATAAAACAGGAAGCATCTGTATTTTTCACTGGCAGAGCAAGTGGAATTTGATGTGACTTCAATATTTTTTCACTGCCTTATATTCACAGATGGCTCGAATTCAAAAGTGCTTTTGCATAAGAAAATGGGTGGAAACTGGTAAGGAGATCTTGCAAAGAGAGGAGGGGAGAAAGGACAGAAGGCAAGAAGGGTGTGGGGAAGGAAGAAAGCTGGAAGATTATAAAAACCCTCAGGTGTTACTAACTCATTGCTGGAGGAAGAAAGGGGAAGGGCAAAGAGGGAGAGGAAGGAGGAGGGGAAAATGGAAGAGGACGAAGACGAAGGAAGGAGAGAAAGATTGCAAAATTGCATTGACTTTCCTCAGTACGGTCTGGAGCTAGGGCTTTGGTTCAGAGCTAGCCGATCTATTGGGTGGCCGAAAAAGTCATTTGGGGTTTATCCCTAGCATCTCATGAGTCCCAAACGAACATTTTGGCTAACGCAACACGTGGATTGATCCTTCTACTGACTGCTGACTGAGCAGTGTAAATTATGCAGACTACCGTTCTCCTCATCCAAAAGACACGCAGCCAAGGGAGAATGAGAGAAGAGTTGCAGGTGAACACCAAAGAACAAGCCTGCTGTTTGCACAAAAGCACATGTTCAGCAGGACTTGGTCCCAACACCTGGACTGAAGCACCTAGAGTCTCTCATGTTGCCTTGGAAGGAAGCTTGTAACCAGGGTGGTTATTTGATCCCCAGAACTAAACTGTTACTACGTCCTCCCATTCTACTTTTCAGACCACCCAAGGGCCTCCAGCTCTTGTTTACTTGCCCATCTTTTCATATCTACAGAAGAATACTACTATCACTTTCTTCCTTCATGCACCCATGGGCTCTGAAGTTTTCCAACCCTAAGGCTCTCTGAGAAGTCAGCAATGTATCAGAATTCAGATTCAAGGAATATTCTTGAAGAGCTTTTCAGTGGGTTCCTTGCCTGAAAAAATAAGTGATATGCAATATTTTGCTATTGATGAGAGAACGTCAAGGAGTTGGCTTGCACCTCCTTATTTGGTCGGCTGCATATAGCTAACACCTACTTTCTTTGCATACCTTAAATTACAAGTAGTAATGACAGGGGGAGAGAAGGGTAATCAAATAGCTGCTTTGAAACTCCATTAGGGAACTGTAGATGGACAGGGGAATGTAGAGGGCTTTGGGAGACCACAATAAAAGCAATGTTCACTCAAGAAAGTAATGGGGAAATTCTAAAACAGTGTGGGCTTGCCTCACTCATGAAGAAAAACAAGTTGCTTAGCATCAAAGCCAGGTTGGCTTGGTTAAAAATAAAACCAAGCAGGCTTGCTCAACAATAAAACCATGGACCAGAAGCAGGAGACATGCCCCCAAACAATAAAACAATGGTGGCGTAAGACCCACATCCTGCCCGGCGGCGAGCTCAGTAAATTCATGATCCCCAGGACATGCTCTCTGCAAACATGGAAAACAATCTGTGGGCCTAGCTTAACCACACAGGGACAAGGAAACTCCCCTGCTCAACCTGGAGGAGGAGCTGATAATGGAAGCGTGACATCTTCTCAAGAAAGACAAAGAAGCTCTTTTTCTCCTCCCTACTTTTCCTTTGCTTATAAAACTGTAGCCCACTAAGTTCTTGGGCTCAGCATGTCTTGCTTGCACATAAACCTCATAGCATGCTATTGTAATGAATCACTTCTCATCTATCACTTTGCTCTTCTAAATTCTTCTCTGTATTGAGACATAAAGGGTGGTGGTAATGGAGCTCCTCGGAGCCCCAGAAAGAGCACCAATCAGTTCCAGTAATGTTAGCTCGTAGACCATGGAGGCAAAAATTTGTTGATCCCTCATTCTCTTCCTCAGTAATACAACCTGGTAATCTGCTAGATTGGCCAAAATTTATTTGGGTTTTCCCACACGACGTTATGAGAAAACCCAAACGAATTTTTTAGCCACCCCAATACTTGCTTCTCTCCTTTTCCATACTTGGTCATCCTTCTCTTTATCAACAGTCAGTCTACGGCAGATCATGGAGGGAAGGTTGCCAGTAGTGAGGGGACAGGGAAAAACATACAGGATATATTCATCCTGGGGGCTGTTTCTTCTTCCTCTGCTTCTGGAGCAGCATTGTCCCTTCCTTGTCCCTTCCCCTACCCTCCCCCAGATCTGCCCCTACTTCCTTCTGAACCCCATACCTCACTTCTGCCCAGACCTCTGACCCACTTGGAAGAAACCCCCTAAATGCCCAGCCTATCTCGAGTCTTCCTTCAAAGCTTTGTGGATTCACTGCTAGAATTCCTCTGTACTTTCCCCCTTTCACTACAAACTCTAAGAAAAGAGAAGAGAGAGGAAGCACCAGAGACTGCTTCATACCTCCTTGGTTTCTGATTGTTGCTAACAGATTTATTCATTTATTCTGAAGAATCGGAAGTTCTTTCCCAGTGGACAATGAAGGGAAACCCTGGTTTAAAAGCTATCGGCTGAGGCATTTGATGAGAAAGTGGCTGGTCCTCGTTGAGACTAACATTGGGACAAAAAGCACCTTCTGCCACACTTCAGAGCCCATTGCACTTTTAGAATTCGGAGAAACCCCTGGCTTTCTTTTTTTTAGCCACAAGGCAAAAGGAAAATCCCCTCTGCTATTAATAAAATAAATACAGTATGGTATGAAAGTCGCTCAGCTGTGTCTGACTCTCTGCAACCTCATGGACTATATAGTCTCTGTTCATGGAATTCTCCAGCAAGAATACTGGAGTGGGTAGCCTTTCCCTTCTCCAGGGGATCTTCCCCATCCAGGGATCAAACCCAGGTCTCCCACATTACAGGCGGATTCTTTACAGTCTGAGCCACCAGGGAAGCTCAAAATACAGTAGGCTTTCTCACAAAGAATTCTTATTATATGTGAATATGATTATGCCCTACCTTTGGGTTTCTTAATGGGTTTAGAATCTGAATGGGTTCTCTTATCCCTTCAGATAGATAGTCATAACAGGTGAATTTATTTAGATGGGAGAATCATTTGTATCTCATTAATTTTTTTCAATCTGAAAGTGGATAAGCAAACTTGCCTCACAGATTCATTAGTGCCGTGTATTTCGGGGGCTGTCCTGAGGATTTAAGTAGTTCAACATATTCTTTGTGACATTTGCTTTTGATTTCCAAAGAACAGACTTAAAATCTGCTTTGAAATCAGTATTTTCTTATAAATTGGAGACAGGTTATATTACTGGAAATAGTTCTGTATAAATTGATGTGTAGATTGTAGGCAGCCAAGGAGTTTATATTTAAAGAAAAATTATGGGAAATTATCTCATATTCATTGATCACCCCCTCCATTATCTGAGTTATGAGTATGAACTAGGTGTCCTTAAAACAGTACCTACACATGACTAAAACTAGGGTTTTCAGTCTTTTTCAAACATTTTTTTAATCCATTAACTTATCTTTAAAATTAAAAGTTAAACTTACAATATGTAACAATGCCATCAAGGTATCTTCAAATATTAGGGCCACAGCGTCCTCTATAGTTTGTAAGTCTCCATCACCAATACCCAGAGTGAAGTCTATCTCCGTATTAAAAAAAAAAAAGAAAAAAACTACTGTTTCTCTTCTACTTAGTAAGCAATGTTTCTGTCTGATGGAATGTCTGAACACTACGTGAACAGTAAAGACTGTCAGAGTGCAGATGGTTATTTGAATATAGCTGTGGAGTTCGCTGGATGCAAAATAAATAGCTAAATTACAGAGTCTTATTTTTAAATTTGCTTCATAGAACCTAGCTCACTAATAGGGCATTTATAGAAAGGGACAGTAGTAGTGTAGTGTCAGTCACTCAGTCGTGTTTGACTCTTTGCTACCCCATGGCCTATTGTAGCCCACCAGGCTTCTTTGTCCATGGAATTATCTAGGCAAGCATATTTGAGTGAGTTGCCATTCTCTTCTCCAGGGTATCTTCCAGACCCAGGGATCGAACCTGGGTCTACTGCCTTGCAGGCAGATTCTTTACCATCTGAGCCACCTGGGAAGCCCATAGATGGGGTAAGAAGTTTCCATTTCTGTCCTCCCTTCCCTATTTCCTTTAAGTGCTCCTACCCTCTCATTGGAAATACTGCAGAAGGCTTGGTGCCCAGAGAAGGGATGTGAATGATCTCTAAAGTCCCTTCCAACACTGTAGTTCTATCAATGTCACCCAAAGGCATCAGGCTCCACAGTGGAACACTGAAGTCCGGGGCCCGAGAGGAAGTCTGGATCCACGTCTGCTCCTGTCCTTCTGGCCCATCCTGCCTGTTGCCACGTCCTCTGGCCCAGATTCCTGATTCCAGCGGCTTCACCTGGTGCTCTCCTTTTCATTCCTTACCCACTTCCCTAGTAAGTACCACCTCTCAGGTTTCTGATCCTCATGGTTTCTCCTGCCCACCCCTCACATTTGCCCTTGATGTCATGCTTCCTAAGGTCTCACTCACGGAGCACTGGGGCCTCCCCCTGGCCTGACTTCTATACAGCTCTAAACTATAACTGACCCCACCCACCTCCCCTCTTGACTTGCCTTGCCTTCCAGATCCAAACCTTCTTTCAACTTGCAGAATCATGTGCTAGGAGCCCCTTTACTTAGGAAGTCATTTTTATTTCATACTGCTTAATTTATATTGGTGGGTTTTATTTTTGTCCAAATGACAGCCTGATTTTTAGCCTCTTTGCTTTCTTGCGGCCTGTCTCTCAGATGTGTTACAGGATTTGTATCCAAGGAGTATCCAGACATGTCAAGAAATAATAATATATCCCAATTCTACTACTTAGAAATCTCTTTGGGCTATGCATATGTCATTTTTTCCCTTGATACCTGGATCAAGGGCAGCTCCTATTTGGTGTAACTTTTTTCTTCACCAGCCATCTTGCCTCTTATCTATAATATAGGTACCCCTTAGCTATTACATCTCTTCCTAAGAAATCTCCAATCTAATTTTCTCTCTCCCTTTTTTTTTTTCTGGCCACCATTCCATTTTACAGATGAGAAGATGACAAAGATAACACCTTAGATCCCATCTCTGTTGATGCACATGTTGATAGAAGGTTGATAAACACTGGAATCTGAAAAGTACACAAAAATTTACAACTTGGTTTTTGCACACCAGATAATAGGAGACAGGATGCTTTGCAATGAATATAGGAATGGGACACTTCTTCATTCACATAATCTGTATCTTCTGAACAAATGAAGAAACAGAACTCTAGTCCTCTTAGAGCTTCAAAGGCACTGAGATGCTCAGGTACCCTCAGGGCAGGGTTCTTTTCATTCTGCCTTACTCTCAGCGGGAGATGTTTGCAAATTAAAATATGTCTTCTCCACTGAATATGCCATTTATTGTCCTAGAAGGCTTTCAACCCCTTTGTTCTTTTCTTTCATGTACAGAAAATGAGCAAAAATGCAGTTTGTAAATGCCATGTAACCTCAGTTGCTTGGCACTATTTTCATTTATTTGTCTTTTGAGAATTACATTTGACATATACAAATGTCTTCTTATAAGCAAATGGATATGGTAATAAAGCATCTTAATACATTCAATCAATACATTTATAAGAATAATTCTTTAAAAAAATTTCAGTTCTTGCTGATGCTGCCAAGGAAACAACTCTGGCAGATGAAAGAATTTTAAAGCTGAAATCTCTATCAATCAGTCCTTTTACTTGGTATTTCCCTTGCATTTTATGTTTCCAAATAGCTTACAACCATTCATCAGGTTTTGCTTATGTCAAACCTGTTGGACAAAATATATGGGCGAACTCCATTTTCCAAATGGGGACACTGAACCTGGGGAAGGAAAGTTTCTCCCCTAAAGCTACTGTAACCAACTCAAGAAAACCACTTTACTTTTTTAATGGGACTTGAAATAATTACATGAAGCTCCTGCCACATAGCGGCCACTTTATTCGAGTCTTCCTCCTTTTTCTCTAAAATCAGAACAATCAACAACGAGGTATGAAATGCCTCTGCACTATTCTCTACGGGGATGAAAAAGAATGCTCTTGTCTCAAGGACTTTGTAAGCTATTTTTAAAGAAAACACATAAATTCATAACAAAATACATAACCTCCAAAGAAATTTATATTAAATAGCCTGTTCAGCATCATGGACATCAGGAAAAGAAGGACACTGCTTCAGACCTAAGTGATCAGGGAGGTTGTTCATGGAAGCTGATACGGTTCCTGAGGGTGGGAAAGGCTTTCCCAGCTAGGAGACACCCAGGAGCCAAGGCTGAGACACCAGAGTGTGCGTGCTTTATTGAGAAGATGAGGAAGAGGCCAACTAAGAAATTCCACAGAGAACTTAGTGTCATAAGTCTGCACTTGCTATAGCTTTGGAAATTAGGTATAAAAGAGGTGGCAAAATTTTGAGAAATGTCCAGTCCAGGCTTCTTTTTTAAATATATATTTTATATACTCATTGGGCTGTGTCGGGTCTTAGTTGCAGCATGCGGGATCTTTCCTTGTGGTGCATGAATTCAGATGCCCAGTGAGATCTTAGTTCCTTGACCAAGGATCAAACCCACACCCCCTGCACTGGAACACTGATTCTTAGCCATTGGACTACCAGGCAAGTCCCCAGTCCAGGTTTCTTAAAAGCTCAGCTTTATTGTCATCCTTGTAATCCTTTGTATGGGCTTATACACACTTGTACAGGAGTAATTAAAGAGAGAAAGTAATTAAAATTCTCTTAAGAAGTAGGGATATTTCTATTTTTCCCACCTTGAGGATGACAAAACTAAGGCTCATGATGCTACCTTGCCTAAATCCACACAATTATTAAACTCTGGGATCAACTTCAAGACCCAAATATCAATCTTCTCCAAGTCTTTCCTCTTAACCACTCTGCTAAGACACACAGACCCTGGTGATTGCTGCCCAACTGGAGAATAATAGAGATGGACAGGTTGAAATTGGGAGTCTTGATGGGTTTCCTCCTCTACAACTTAATAGCTGTAAAGACCTGAGCAAATAACATAATAAATCCACTTCTCAGTTACCTTATCTGTGATAGTAAATGGAAAACAACTGAAAATAACAACCCCTTCTGGCACATTGTGAAGAGTCAGTGCAACAGTATCTACTTGGTGCCTTGTGTATAAAAACAAACATTTCCCAAATGTTCGCTTGTCCTGCTTCCCCATGTCATCCGCCTCTAATATTTAAATACGTAATCTATTAAACTACTTCCCACAGTGCCATCTGCCTCTAATATTTAAATGCATAATCTGCTAAACTACTTCCCAAGGTCACGTGACTTGGCCTCACTCCCTACATCCCTCAGCAGTTCCTGAAAGTCTTTGTAAATTAACAGAGGTGGTAAAGTGATCTATATGAATCTCCCTGGAAGGGCTTCACCGTGGGGAGAGTAGGATATTTTGAAGCTAAGTTTTACCTCTGTGGCTTCTTAAGTGTGTTCTGGCTATGGCAGAGTGGTTAGTGCTCAGCCCCTGGGGTCTGACTGCCAGGTTCAAATCCTGGCTCCACTCTGCCAGCTGTGTGTGTCTACCAAGGTCACTTACTGAATCTGGTCCTGCCTCTGTTTCCCCACCTCTAAAATGGGAATATTAATAGTATCACACACTTGAGTTAATACGCTCAAAACACTGGTCACAGGCATTCAAGAAATTTAGCATCTGTGATTTTAAACTATTATGATGATGATGGCTCACAGTAACCATGCTAATAACTTTGTTTTCATATTATGAAAGCTTTCACAGGTACTATTAATAGTATATTTAAGCACTATGTTTATCCAGAGAGAACGATAAGGTAATGGTTATTATCCCTATTTCCTAACAATTTGGGGGGCGGG
Organism: Aepyceros melampus; assembly: GCA_006408695.1. Taxonomy (NCBI): domain Eukaryota; kingdom Metazoa; phylum Chordata; class Mammalia; order Artiodactyla; family Bovidae; genus Aepyceros; species Aepyceros melampus. Next base: position 400,897 of record SJXQ01002112.1, read on the forward strand.
GAACAGGAGTAAGCTACAGTTTTCAACATTAGTTTTCAATTTTTTGAATACAGAAAAATTCAAATAAAAAAGGAAAAATAATGCTGAATTCCACCCCCTCACAGTAAACCACAGCCAGTGGTCTGGTGAACACCCTTCCACTCACCTGTTTCTTGACACGTACATGTAACAGACATGCCGATGTCTCAAATGGGACCATACTCAGTGTTCACTCTACAAGCATTAACTGAACACCAAGCCTGCATGTAGGGGATACTGGTGGAGTTGGAGGGAAGGGCATAGTTCGAAAGGCATTTGGAGTTAAAAGGTGTCATGATGGATTCTAATCCGGGAAACCCGGATTAGATACAGAAGATGAGAAAGATCAGGGGACAAGGATAATTTGTGGGTTTTGCATCTGAAAGAAGATTGGTTGCTGGGACACTTATTTAGGATGAAACAAGCACTCCCTCTGTAAGTGATACTTTTTACTCATTAATAGGCTACGATAATTGTCCATGCCTATCAATATACTTGCACATTATCACTTTTAATGACTGCATAGATTTCATGTTATTTATAGCTTTTATGCATAGTCAGCTATTCTTAAACTGACAGACAGTACGGTTGTTTCCAATTTGTCACAATTTCCAATAAGGTTGCATTGAATATAAAGACATTTGGCTTTATATTCAATTATCTTCTTCAGATATGTTGTAGGGAGGGGAAATTGATGCTTTTGAACTATATGGTGTTGGAGAAGACTCTTGAGAGCCCCTTGGACTGCAAGGAGATCCAACCAGTCCATCCTAAAGGAAATCAGTCCTGAATATTCATTGGAAGGATTGATGCTGAAGCTGAAACTCCAATACTTTGGTCACCTGAGGCGAAGAACTGACTCATTGGAAAGAAGCCTGATTCTGGGAAAGATTGAAGGCAGGAGGAGGAGAGGACGACAGAGGATGAGATGATTGAATGGCATTACTGACTCAAAGGACATGAGTTTGGGCATGTTCCGGGAGTTGGTGATGGACAGGGAAGCCTGGCATGCTACAGTCATGGGGTCACAAAGAGTCAGACTGAGCAACTGAACTGAACTGAAAGGGTATCAGAACAAACATTTTGATTTACGCTGTCCTCCATTAAAGCTGCACCAATGCAAGTTCACATCAACAGAACAGGAGACTGCCTACCATCTATCAGTCTATCTTTGTCAACTCTGGGTACCAATGCTCTTTTAAAGCCTTTCTTTTAATATGTCCATTTGAAAATAGATGAAGATTCAGAGAGGTTAAGTAACTCACATCATGTCACACAGCTAGAGCAGGGAAGCTGGAGAGAATATCCAGTTTTCCCACTGAATGCTTGTTCTGCTCAATCTATAATTTTAAGGCATTATCTCTTAAAAAGACAAAAAAAGTAAAACAAAAGCCCAAACTCTTTACAGATGGTGCATCTTTGGTCCTAGCCCTACCCCTCAGGGTTCAGAAGTAATAATCCCCGCACTGGACTCCATCAACAATGCGCCAAACAGGACGATGCTGAAGGGAAAACCCTGACAGCCCTCCGAATCAAAGATTTTTCTTCTTCTGGGTCTTTGCACTGAAAACTATCAGGAAATTGATGCCTTGGGGCTAAACCATTAACATCTAAAATCCTCTTCTTAGAATACAAAAAGTTGCTTGTTATGATAAAAAACATATCAAAACCAGTGGCAGGATGGAGTGACTTAAACTGCGCACCTTCAGAGCCCGGAAGAAATGAAGTTGACCTCACAGGATAGTGTTAACATGGGAAAGCCAGCCATAGGCAGGTGAGCTGTGAGAAAACATTTAAGGGAAACTCCACTTAAACTCACAATACAATACACAGCCTGCCAAGATGCCTGGAATGTTCAGTACAGTGTAGTGATCTCCTTGAATGAGATTTCAACTCGGCACACAAGACCTGGCACAAAGGTAGGTCACCAAGGCTCCAGTTCTATTTCTTTTATGATATCCTCCTTCCCAAGGTAGATCCTTGCCCCTGTACACACAGACATTTCTCACCAAAAATATTAGGTCCTCAGGGGGTACTTCTCAAGAACTGCAGTGGACATGTGCTAAGCAAGACAACAGTGGCTGGAGTGGGCTGGGCTCTGGGACCCATGAGACCAGAGGTTTCCTTTCTTTGGGAACCAACCAGTCTGTCTGGCCCATGCAATATGCTCTGGCCAAAAATGCTCTCACCAGAGAAGGGAAGGCGAAGTCCAGAGATAAGGTGTAGGTTGAGAGGAAATGAATGCTGACTGTCTCTATACATACCACACATCTTACAAGGCATATAATTCTCTAATTAAACCCTCATGATAATCTCTCAGCCTCATTCCCCCTCCTTTTTTTTGCCACATGTTTCATGCTGTTCTTTCCTCAGCTTTTTAAAGAAATCAAAAGTTTTTCTATACAAAAGCTTCCTCCAACAGATAGGTGGAGGAAACAGCGAATGACACTGTTTTCAGAAAACAAAGCTATGGATGCTAAGATTAACAAGAAAGTTTTTCCACCGAATCACGAAGTTTAAACACGCTTTCACCAGTCCTTTGCTAGTGACATCAAACAAATTTCAAGGAATAGGCAATTTCCTGACTAATTATCAGTTTCAAGTCATTTGTGACAATTTTCTTTGTGGAAAAATCTAACAGTTATAGGTCTCTATTGCTGACAGTCAATACCACATCAGGCAGAGAACTGCAAAGATTTCCATTGATTAGGTTAATGTGCCTTGGGTTTATCGTTCTGAACATCATTTTATACAGATAGGGAGGACCCAGGAGACCAACTCTGACTCCAGGATATACTTGAAAGATATGAATATGATTAATCTTCATTTTAGTAGTTTCATCAAGGTCTATCTTTTTCCCCTAAGGGAAGTGAAACCATCAAAGCTAGTCAGTAGGAAATTATGCTTTGGTTCCAATTAATAAGCATTACACTCTTCACAGGGTCTACTAGGAGATATCAGTGACACAGACTTAAAGGAACCAACACAAAAAGTTCTCATAGAATCAGACATCCCCTCTCCTAACACACGTCCTGGTGAACAATTTCAGGTTCTGACTTTGCCTTTGTTCCAGAGACACTGAGCATATAGAATTCCTCCTTCTCTTATGCCCTTCCTTGATACTCATCTAAAATTTCTAGGTGTTTAGACAGTGATCCAGTGTGGTTTACATCAGACCTGGGCTACCAAGTATTGCCCTCCATAAAACTATAGTCACTAAGAAGGTGTTTGGCACCTTACAGTTTGCAGCCCTTCCCAAAGAACTCCAAAGACCAGAGATTCTGTGCTCACTTTCCAAAACCTGCATGGAATTAGTTGAATTTTAAAGGAGACAAGGCATCAGAAAATGCCAGCCCTAGCCTGTACTTGGAGAAGGCAATGGCACCCCACTCCAGTACTCTTGCCTGGAAAATCCCATGGATGGAGGAACCTCGTAGGCTGCAGTCCATGGGGTTGCTAGGAGTTGGACACAAATGAGCAACTTCACTTTCACTTTTCACTTTCATGCACTGGAGAAGGAAATGGCAACCCACTCCAGTGTTCTTGCCTGGAGAATCCCAGGGATGGCAGAGCCTGGTGGGCTGCCGTCTATGGGGTTGCAGAGTCGGATACGACGGAAGAGACTTAGCAGCAGCAGCAGCAGCCTGTACTACAAACATTGTTAAAGATAATAAGCATTCGAACACCATGGATGGGTGGCCGCATTCATGATGTTCACGTCTATTTATGTTCTAAAGTCAGGTGGTTCCATCATTTGTGTACCTTCTGTTTATGAGAATTAGAAAAATTCTCTAGGGTAGACACAGACCCATGCACAGAACCAATACTTCGTAAAAGGTGACTAGTTGATTTTAGCCCTTGACTGGGTACTCTGTTCAGTACACATATAGCACGATTATTTACAGCAGCCCTGTAGGCATTACAGAAAAAGTCACATACTCCGATCTGAGCATTGAACTTCAGGAACAAAAAGTTAGAATCAAGATTAATTGGAATTCTGTTCATGTGTATTTATAAGAGATATTATTCTCATATGGTTGTTTTTAAATAACTAGTTTAAGTAGGCCCTCATTTGGGCTTCCCTGTAGCTCAGCTGGTAAAGAATCTGCCTGCAACGCGGGAGACCTGGGTTTGATCCCTGGGTGGGGAAGATCCCCTGGAGGAGGGCATGGCAACCCACTTCAGCATTCTTGCCTGGAGAATCCCCAGGATAGAGGAGCCTGGCAGACTATAGTCCACGGGGCTGCAAAGAGTCAGACACTGACTCTTTGAGTGACTAAGCACTTAAGCATCCAAGAATGGCATTCATCCTAATAAGAGAAAAGAAAATTAGATATACTTAGTAGGTTCTGGTGTAAGTATTCCAGAAAACAAGAAAGCAATTTGTTCTCCTTTAATATTTTCTATCCTTTTCCTGGGAAATCTCTATTTATACCTTCCCAGGCCAGACATTAGGTAGAACAAAGAGGAGGGGAGAAGGAAAGATTGAGGCTTTGGCTGAATTTGGTTACCTCTAAACTTTGGATTTTTCCACCCAGTTGGTTAAGCCAAGATGAGACTGTGAATCTCCAGTCAGACATGCCACTGGCAGCCTAGCTCTGCTACCACAAACAAGCCAACAGAGGCGAAAAACGGAAGACAGGATAATGGAAATCAATGCAAACGAAAGGGCATTGCCTATCACTCAAGCTTCAAATTCTGTTTCAAAAACTGACAAGTATGCATGCGTTGAAACCTAGCAAGACACTTAGAAACTGGAACTGAGGAAAACACATAGCCACAAGGACTTCAGGGGTGACCCAAGAATCTGCTGTAATTATTCCATTATTTTCAGTTGTTGTGATCATGGAACTATTTGATCTGTAATGTCCTTATTTTAGTGGGCACCTTAAAGGATTCATCCATCCCAGCTCAGCATTTTTAGCCAGTCCCTGCTGCATCCAATGATGTATAGAACATTCCAGACAAAATCTCAGCCGCCCAAGTGTGTGAGTCCCAAGGAGGATTTATTTTCACTGTGGAACAACCCACGTTTCTAGCCATTTGTATTCAGGCAATTCAAGTGTTTTCAAGAATATTCTACTAAAAATGTAATTACTGCTCTTTAACAGAGAAAATGAAAAGAAGGAAGAAATTAGAAGACACCTCCAGCAAATTGACTTGACTTTTTGTTTCCAAAGATTTGATAAAATCTCACACCAAAAGACAGTATAAAACTAAGCAATTTCAGCCTAGCTAAGAGTCAAATATCTTCTACACTCTTACTAATTCAATTCAATAAGTATTCACTGTATCTTTAGCAGACACCATTTAGACAATACACACAAACACAGATGCTCCTGGAATGATAATGTGGCCATTTAAATAGCAGTCCACAGAAGGGTAGCGCTTCTGTAGCAAAGACTTTAAAAGTTGTGAGAAAAAAATGAGTTTAGCTCATAATCTCAAATATATTCTAGATTTTTAGATAAAGGCACAAGCTGTTCTAGAAGAACAGTGCAAAGTGGGAGATGCATAGATCAACAGATTTGAGGTGATCTTGTCAAAGTTTTCAGTGCAGCTCAGACACTCAGGCTTTATCCAGGGTTTTGGACATTCTTCTAAATTCTCTAACATGTAGTCACTTCTATAATTCTTTCCATAATCCTATGAGAAAGTACTCTCATTGTATCCACTGTACCCTTGAAATATTGGAAGCACAGAGATTTTACAAAATTGCCCAAAGGGGCAGGATAACAAAGGGTAAAGCTGGGACCCTGTAGTCTGCTTCAGAGTCCAAAACTTTAACCCCCTGGCTGGAGCACCCTCCAAATGCTTATAGGAAGGGGAACAGTAACATTAATACAAACTTGTAGGTAGCTGAAGCAGCTCTGTGAAAAGGTGAGAAGCGGCACACTCCCTGGGCCTGGAGAGGACAATGCCCCATCTGGAGAGGGGGCTTAGTCAATTTCAGGCAGGAATTTGGGTCCAGTTGCCAGATCTGATTTTTCCAGACAAGCAGATAATTTATTTTATGGGAAACCCCATGAGTTATAGACGCTGGAAACTATTCCCAACAAATAAGCCAAAGAAAAGATATCCAAGGTCTAGATATTTGTGACATCTGCTCTGTTTTGAATGGAGTGGCTTGAGCCTTTTATTTTTGGGGGGTAGGAGGGTCATATTACCCTTTGAGAATCCAGTGAAAAATATGCAAGTTCTCAGAAAAGTAGTTCTAAACATACACCTAAAAATGGTTTTGCTTACAATTTTTCAGAGGTTAAGCATGGTCCTTGGGCTTCCAGGCTGACAGTCACACACACACAGCCATCCTTATACAGCTTTTCTTCACGCTCAGTGGTAAAGAAATCCACCCACCAATGCAGGAGACACAGGTTTGACCCCTGGGTCAGGAAGATCCCCTGTTGACTTTGGAAAGAAGAGAAGGTAATTCAGTGTTGAATGGAATATGATAAACTATAAGTTTTAGGAAAAGAGCAGGCTTAGGTAACTGCCCTAACAGCTTCCCACATTTCATCCCTTTATTCCTGTGTTGGACCAAAAAAAAGTCTGAGAAATATACTTGTTCAAATTTCATGAAAAACCGAGTTCATGCCACTGTTAATTGATATCCACTCAATGGGGGTACAGAGAGCCCGTTGTGTGTTAGGCAGAGTGGAAATAATGGGAAAAGAAGTACACCAAGCAACTATGGCTTCTGTCTCCATGGAGCTCATCATCTGGTGAAGAATGGGCATTTCCAGTATACTTCCATTTTCTGTTACTACAAGTTATTGAAATACAGAATAATCCAGTATCAGGAGATTTTTAGCCCTAACTAAATCCAGTTTATTCCTATGTTGTTGTTGTTCAGTTGCTAAGTCATGTCCAGCTCTTTGTGATCTCATGGTCTGCAGCTCACCAGGCTTCCCTGTCCTTCACTATCTCTGGAGTTTGTGCAAACTCATGTCCATTGAGTCAGTGATGCCATCCAATCATCTCATCCTCTGTCACCCTCTTCTCTTCCTGCTCTCAATCTTTCCCAGCACCCGGGTCTCTTCCAGTGAGTCAGCTCTTCACATCAGGTGACCAAAGTATTGGAGCTTCAGCTTCAGTTCTTCCAATAAATATTGAGGATTGACTTCCTTTGGGATTGACTGATTCGATCCCCTGCTGTCCAAGGGACCCTCAAGAGTCCTCCAGCACCACAATCTGAAAACATCAGTTCTTCGGTGCTCAACCTCCTTTATGGTCCAACTCTCACATTCATACATGATTACTAGAAATACCATAGCTTTGACTATATGGAACTTTGCTGGCAAAGTGAGGTCTCACTTGTTTTATTATTAGTACAAAAAATTTCAGGAATATTAGCACAGAGGCAACACCTTTGGAAGGCAAATAAATATTTCTTCCTATGAAAAGTTATGGCAACTTAGCCTGCAGACACAGACCACATGTGCATAGACCAATCAGATGAAGAAGCAGTCACATGGCTTCTATTGTTCTCAAGCTGACAGAGCCTTCACTCAGAGGCTGGTAGACCAGTAGACTCCAGGTCCTGATTGATGTCTGAAAGTCTGCATTTCATGCATGCCAGGAAGGACCTCTGTCTGGGGCCTTCATGATATGACAAAGGAAGTAATACGGATTTAGCTTACATCACATTTATCACACTAAGACTCTTAGGATACATGCAAAAATTTGGTTTAAACTCAAGACAGACATAAATGCATATTTAGAAACCTGATCCATATTCTAACATGTGCCTGATATAATTCTGTATTTGTACATCTGTGCTTGCCCTATTTCAAAAACATTTCTTTCTTTCTCAGAGGCCAAATTCTCTTATTATCTCATTGGTCTAATGAATAATTTATAAGTACAAGCAAAAAAAAATCAAGGCTTTCTTGTGCTCTGTGCTCCAATACTCCAAGAAGGGGGGAAATGGAAAGGTGGTCTCAATAGTATTAAATGCTTTGGCCCCTTCCAATTTGCTAGGCAGATGTTCTCCAGACCAGTAGCTGGCATTCCTCAGCTAGGAAAGAGAAATTCCCCCTCCAAAACACGTGTTTAGAAATTGGAAGATTGTAGATGCCGTCTATTTGTGGTCTCTGAAGGTCAGTGACACATGAGTGGAAGAATAATCATGCCAAATATTGATTTTCCAAAGCAAGTGTGCTGATGGGCTCTCAAGGAGATTACACAGCCGAGGAAGTCTGAGAATTAACAAATGTTATCAACCCTCACATCACAAGGACTTGGCATCCCATGACTGCAAATAACAAAAGAGCAGGAAGATACAAACACAACCAAGTCACCTTTGCCATCCCCAGGTACCAGTCATTAGGACTTTGCACATCCTAAGATGATCTGGTCAACCAGATGCACTGGATATCCATTCATCTATCAGTTCAAAGAATGCCTGATGTCAGGCTGAATGAGGCTCCTGGGGCTGTAGGTATAGGGAAGCCATAAGTCTCCTTACATTAAATTGTGTTTTCATGCAGTGAAAATAGACACTTAAATAGCTGGTTTGATCCCCTACCCAGGAAACTGATGGAAGAGGACAGCTACTTTCAGGGGATGGTAACAGAGTCCAAAGATGTCACACAGAGCTAAAGATTACTGGCAAACCTCCAGCAGTGCGAACTTGCCCTGAACAGATTTTTTTTTCCAGCCTTGGGAATATTAGTCATGAAATCCAAGCAGCCATTCTTTTTTTTTTTTTTTTCAAACTGGAAAAGCAATGAGTTTTATTAGTTGAAGTTACATGAAGTTTTTTTTTTTTTTTTTTTTATTGTTTGTTGTATGGCATGCCCAGAGCTGGGCAAGATTTTGGCACACGTCTCCATGGAACAAGTGAAACAGTTATCCTGATCTTTAGACAGAGAGTCATTTGTCAATTTTTCAAATGTTATTTGGTGATGAGGGGGAAAGTCAGGAACACATTGGATATGTGGATACATATTTACATACACACACATATATGCTGAACTCAAGCAACTATCTGATATCTGACAAATAACACATCTGTAGACACAGGTTGGATACATGGCTCCACCTAAACTGGACATTAGCAAAGGTTTCACAGGCCAAAATTTAGCTTCAGCAGTAAAAGAAGAGAAACATGGCTTATGTCTTTGGAGTGCATTAGCAGTTCTTAACAAGAAATAGCAACTAACTTATAAATAACATTTCTATAGCTTGTGCTACAATGCCCAAGTGTTAGCAGAATATCTGCACTGTGTCCGAGTTCCTCAGTTTTGTGCAGTGACTATTTTATCTTCCCTTGGCAGCTTACCACTGTCCTGGTACCACATCCCTTGATCACGTCCTAGAATGGCCCACCAACTTTCTTGAGTCCTTACTTTACTTGGTAATGACCAACCAGCTCATCACGACATAGTTTTGATCCCTATGTGAAGCTTCTTAAAGATCCCCTGAGAAGCACAATGTAGATTTCCTGTTTTGAAAGAGTTTAAGATATTAATGAGATGTGCTCATCAGTACCAAGTACCAGATTAAAATAATTGATGGAGGGAGGGAAGGTGAGGTGAAAGAAGGGGGAGAAAGAGAGAGAGAACAGACAGAGAATGAGAGAGAGAAAAGAGAAGAGAAAACAGAGAGATGGAGAGTAAGAGAGCAGGCGCCACAGCAAGAACTCAAAGGCTCTCAAAGGTATTGATACAAACGCAAGTTCTGAGTTCAGAGGAAGGATAAATGGGACTGAAATGCTCAGGAGAAAGGAGGTGGAGGTGATGGGACTCCAGAGGTGCCTTGAAGTACTTGATTAGCTACGAGGAAGAGGAAGAACATTTCAGGAGATGAAAAAGATGCGAGTAATGCAGAGTAACTGGAGACGACAGGAGAAATGTCTGCCTGCCTGAAAGAGAATCTGTACTACAGAGCAGGAAAAATAAAGTTGGATAGGCAGGAAGGATTCAGATGATTGTAGGTCTTGGGTGTTGGTTGAGTCTCTGCATGAAGGAAATAAATGATGCCCCGCTGCCTGACAACATCACGGACATTAAACAGATGGCTCAGTACGGGTGAGAGAAATCCATCTACATAAAGGATAGCCCTGACCTTCAGGGCTGTTGATTCAAATTCCAGAATTGCAGTATTCAAGTGATCCCTTCCTCCAGCAAGGGAATATTTCCTGACAGGGATAATCATAGACTCCAGGTCCCTCAGGCATTTAGCAGCTGAGTCAGTGTGCCATGCAGGGAAAGAACATGACCGTCCTACTGCATTCATGACTACACAACTTATAGCTACTGAATCCAAGAGTCAATGATTCAGTGCATCTCAGCTACAAATGAATACCTTATGGGATCACCTTAGGCTGCATAAATAGGGAACCTCCCTTAGGAAATATGAAGCATACCCAAAATAAGCCACAGGAGTCTTGTCACCAAGAGTTTATCATACATTATAAGCATGCATTCTCATCTTGCTATTTGCAACCTTATCTTTTAAAGCTAAGCAAACACATTCATATACTTCCAAATACACTAAGACATGCATTAACATGCCTTGAGTATTTCTATAATCTGTATATATATAACAGAAGGCTTCCCTGGTAGCTCAGTGGTAAAGAACGTGCCTGCCAATGCTGGAGACATGGGTTTGATCTCTGGGTTGGGAAGAGCCCTTGGAGAAGGAAATGGCAACCCACTCTAATATTCTTGCCTGGGAGATCCCACGGATAGAGGAGCCTGGCGGGCTAAAGCCCATGGGGTTGCAAAACAGTTGGACACGATTTAGCAACTAAACAACAACAAAAGGTTCATAACATCTCATTTTGTTTCAAAATGATTTATGATTTGTCAGGGAAAACATGAGTTCCCTTTCATCTGTGTTCCATGGTTGTGCTACTCATAGTTCTCTCTCCCATTCCATTCTCTGTCATCCACCAGGTCAAGTAAGCAGATTTCTTCCCCAGGCTCCTTCATTCTGGGAAATGGGTGGGGAATGATGGGGATGAATAGGACTTTCTTCAGAGACATTGCAATGGCACCCCACTCCAGTACTCTTGCCTGGACAATCCCATGAATGGAGGAGCCTGGTGGGCTACAGTCCATGTGGTCATGAAGAGTGGGACACAACTGAATGACTTCACTTTCACTTTTCATTTTCATGCCTTGGAGAAGGAAATAGCAACCCACTCCAGTGTTCTTGCCTGGAAAATCCCAGGGATGGGGGAGCCTGGTGGGCTGCTATCTATGGGGTCACACAGAGTCGGACACAACTGAATGACTTAGCAGCAGCAGCGGCAAAGACATTTACACTTGACCTTGAATGACGAATGTGATTTCCCCAGGTGGAAATGGGATAGGAGAGGGGACATTGCCCATCAAGACACAGAATCATGAGAGTGCTATGTTCCAGAAAACTCAACTCCCTGGGTGTGCCTGGAGACTGAGTGAGTGGGGGATGATGGAAGATGTGGTCAGAATGGTTACCTGAGCTCAAAATATTGGGGACTCTTTTATGCCATGTTAATGGCAAAATATTTAATTCCTTTTTGTCTTCTCTTTTGAAAAAATGCCTGGCTGAGACTTGAGAGAGGAAATAAGAAAAACAAAACTGGGTTCAACCATTCCCCCATTAGAAACTGTTTTGAGCCTCCCAAGGAGCCTGGCCTCAGACCGTTCTTATGCACTGAGCTCCCAGAATCGTGGGTACCAATGCGCCATGGTTACCATTTCAAGTCCTGGAAAAGGGCAAAAGCTGTGTTCTGCCTGGCACCGTGTTATTGCCATGAAACTTGCATTCTGTAAGGAAAATGCTTTGCTTGTATTCCCCTGCCTTGGGGACCCCATGCTGAGCTTTAGATGTTTGTCTTTCTTGGATGTTGGGCTTAAATAAGGACCCCCATGGAGAGTGCAGCCACATTCAGTCCTCAGCACAACAATTACATATTTTATTTATTCTACTGTACATGGCCCCCGAAGTTGAAATCCACTCACTATTGCATTAACCGATGCTAGTGGCTGCTGTCAGGCTCTACCTAGTCAGGCATAGTTGCTGAATATGCAGCAGAGGAGAGAAGCGATGGATGGGAGTGGCAGGAGGACTTTAAAGGGGTTCCTGCCCTTCCCCTCCTCCCAACAGGAGAGTGGGCATCCTTCCATGATATTAAAACCCTTTTCTGTTTCTGCTTCTAGATCCTTCAGCCCCAAGAGCACCCCAGCAAACACAGGATAGGTTTTAAGTGTCTGGCAAACCTAAGAAAACAATCGTAATGTAAAGCTGATTTTGGCAAAACAATTACAATAAAAAACACATTTAGGAATGAGCAAGAAGATTCAGACTAGAAATGAATAAGTACTGCCTGGCCTGCGGCAGCATAGAATCACTCAGAAGGCAAGGAAAGCAATTTTCTGATACCCAAATGGAGATAGGCAACTGGAACTTGAGCTATGGGCATGCCGTGTACATCAGGGCTGTCATGGAAAGAGGAGATGGAGGAGAGAAAGTAACACTTGGGACCAGAGTCTGAGTCTGCGCTGGCTTTCCCTCTGGACATCTGTCCAGAGTGAAACAAACTGTCAAATATGTGGACTCCCTTAGTACTTTATATATGCACATATGCAGAAACAGTATCATTTCCACTAAATCTCTTTACAGACAAATATCTAGTTAACTGCTTTGTAGGATAATATCCTTATATTACCAAGAGAGAAACTGGCAACCAAGTGGCAAAGGAACTTAAAAATGCATGATAGACATCACACTAAAAACATGTTTATTGATTCTCTACCTAATAAGCCAGAGATATATCACATGCCTCTGTAATACATAATTACCTCTTTATACGCCCTGAAAATGTATGCTGCTGCAGCAGCTGCTGCTGCTGCTAAGTCACTTCAGTCGTGTCCGACTTTGTGTGACCCCATAGAAAGCAGCCCGCCAGGCTCCCCCGTCCCTGGGATTCTCCAGGCAAGAACACTGGAGTGGGTTGCCATTTCCTTCTCCAAGGCATGAAAGTGAAAGTGAAGTCGCTTGGTCGTGTCCGACTCTTAGCGATGCCGTGGACTGGCTCCTCTGTCCATGGGATTTTCCAGGCAAGAGTACTGGAGTGGGTTGCCATTGCCTTCTCTGAAAAATGTATGATGTACTACTGCTGCTGCTAAGTCGCTTCAGTCGTGTCCGACTCTGTGCGACCCCACAGACAGCAGCCCATTGGGCTCCGCCGTCCCTGGGATTCTCCAGGCAAGAACACTGGAGTGGTTGATGTACTACTAATTATTATTAATTAAATGCAGTTCACTGTCTGCAGGTTAGTCAAGTACAATAATACTATGGTATTAGATGAGGCCCAATTCTTTAGTATGAATTGTCATTTAAGCTTAAGGATATACAGTTTGATTGTGACCAATGTTTGAGTAAAGTATTTACCATCTTAGAGCCTTTTTGGAATATCTAAATATGCTGGAACTCTGATCCACTCCTTGCCTGATAATGTTAAAATATTTGTCTGTACAACTGAATTGCAAGGGGCTGTTGGTAGCCAAAAGGAGCTACAGGCTCCTGTGACAAGCCACCTGTGTTAAACTCGAAATTTAAACCAATCTATACACACCATGCCTGCATCAGAGCTGCTGAATATTGCTAGGTTGGTGAAAGTGTGTCACCATAATCAGATCTCAAGTGGACAATCAAAACTATCCACCACCTGTGGAGAACCGTGAGGGACCTGAGAAGTTACTCTTCCCTTCTTAAAGCGTTAACTAGTCCTTGTTTCATGGACGCTGCCTGGAGATGTGAGATTCAAGATCAGAGACCAAGGACTTTATGTGATAAGAAAAGCAACAGTCAGATCGTCAGTATTTGTGCTGGTTCCCTGAGCTCTAGTTCTCAGAAGGCAATGTGGAAGAGGCAGGTGGCACCTGGTACACACAGGTAGGTTTCATTTACAAACCAGAAAACATGCATTAGGGAAGCTGAATATTTTATAACAGGCAGTAAAATCTGTCGGACCTTTGCCCCAGAAGGTGACATTCTCTTTATGTCCTGAACAGTACGTAGACAGGCTTTGGAGGAAGACACTATTTCTCTCTCCCAAGGAGGTTCACTCTACAGCCCTGAAGAAAAGTCCTGAAACAAGGGAGTGAGTGATTCTGACTGTAAGATGAGCAAAAAGGCAAAAGATCTGCGGAGACCTGCGTCCTCATCTCTTCAGTGTGAGCCTCACTTTCATGGGTGACTTCCCACCTTCCCTCTCCTCAGACACCTGAGCCGCCACTGCCGCAGCACACACCCTCTGCGCCTTCGCTTCTTTCTAGCTTGGTTTTGCTCCTTTTTAGTTTCTTTTCCGGCTTCTATTTCTCTGCTCATCTGTAAATGTTAGAGGGATCTTGGGCTCCCTTCTTTTTTTCTGTCTGCAATGAACCTAAGTGTGTCCCCATAAAATTCCCATACTGAAATCCTAACCCCTCACACAGAGTGTTGGTATTTGGAGATGGGCCCTTTGAGAGTTAATGAAGTTGAGCTGAGGTCAGTAGGGCTCAGTTGATGGAATTAATGCCCTAACAAGGAGAGGCATCAAAGCACTTACTACCCCTCCCTCCCTTCCTCTCCCCTTCCCTCTCCACCAAGGAGAAACCATGCACATTATAAGCAAGAAGGCAGCTATCTAAACCCAAAGAGAGTGCTTTCACCAGATGCTAACCCCACTGGTACCTTGATCTTGGACATCCAGTCTCCAAAACCATGGGAAATAAATCTCTATTGTTTAAACCACCCAATCTATGGTATTTTGTTATGGCAGCCCAAACAAGGACACTATTAGAGTCTAGCTAAGCTATGTACCCTCTAACTTCTCACTTGCCACAGTGTGTTCTGTTACACTTTGAATTAAATGCACACTCCTGACCCATGCTACGAAGCCCCATGATCTGCCCCTGCCTTCCTGTTGAGTCTCATCTTACACCAGCTTTCTCCTCACTCATTATCCTCCAAGCTGTGGTCTACTCAGGAAACAGAAAGAAAGTCAAGTCAGCCTTAGGGTAATCATGTTAGATGTCTGTCACCTTGATATCCTGTCGTCACCCACTTCTCCCTCTTTTTGCAAGGGTGATTCTTTGTCATTCAGGTATCATTTTAAATATATTTCAGTCTCAAATACCCAACCTAAAATCATTATCTAGTTATTCTCAGGTCACATCATTCTATTTTAATTGTTGGCATCACTATCTCCTTGATAATGAGGATTTCTTGGATGATTTCTTGCTTGCTCTGATATGCCTACTGCTTAAACAGCATTTGGAAAAGTAAATATTTCTTAAATAAATGGATAGCTGGATGAACAAAAGAATAAATAACGTGTAAGAACTGGCGAGGTAGAGGTTCCCTGAAGAACAACACAAGTAATCAAAACAGTAAGATTCTTTTATTATCTTATGGCACAACCTGGTCCACATATATAGAAGTTATTCAGACATCTGGGGGCCTTTCATTTGAAGATAAACTACTTTAATTCACAGTTTATGCCTAGAGAGTGCTTTTATTTATTTATATATATTTTTTTGTGGCGTCTCCAAATTTTAATGCATGGAAGCAGACCCACACACATATATGTATCACTTGACTCATGACAAAGGTGATATTACACAGACCTACAGGGAAAGAATACTCTTTTCAACAAAAGACTAAGTTAACTGGATGGCAAAACAGGAAGCAAAACTAGAATCCTTCCCTCACTATACATACGTGGATCTAAATGTGAAAAGTAAAACAATAAGGCTTTCTGTTAAAAAAAAAATTAGGGTAGACAAGGATTTCTTAAACTGGACACAAAAAGCTGTAACTGTAAAAGAAAAATCTTGGTAAAATGAATAATGCATTTATAGAGAGCTTTTAAATCGCTTCCTGATAAGCATAGTCCATGGGGTCGCAAAAGAGTTGGACACAACTTAGCAACTAAACAACAAACATCATCCCTAAACTTCCTACTTCATGAGCAATAACACTTAAAACTAAGCGGTGTTATGGAAATAATGTGTAAGACTTGACTTTGCTATTTTATCTTTTAAATTGATTTATTTATAAAAACTTTTTAGTATCTGCTACTTTGGCCACCTCATGCGAAGAGTTGACTCATTGGAAAAGTCTCTGATGCTGGGAGGGATTGGGGGCAGGAGGAGAAGGGGACGACCGAGGATGAGATGGCTGGATGGCGTCACTGACTCGATGGGCGTGAGTCTGAGTGAACTCCGGGAGCTGGTGATGGACAGGGAGGCCTGGCGTGCTGCGATTCATGGGGTCGCAAAGAGTCGGACACGCCTGCGCGACTGAACTGAACTGAACTGATGTATAGTCAGCATGTAGAGACTGAGATTTTGACAGTTAGCAGGGAAAAGACTCTTCTTTAGAGAACCTGTAAGTGATGAGATGCAAGATGCGGAAGCAACTGCAAATAGCTGGGCACAGTTCCCTGGCAGAATATGAAATTCTTTCATCTTGTTTTCTAAGTTTTAATTTGGTAAAATTACATTCATTAGCTAATCTATGTTTCTCAAAAAATGTATATTCATAAAATAATCCCTCGAGTAACTGTGTTTTAGAGTCATGAAAAATTAAAAAAGAAAATGTGTTTTATCTTACTTTTGAATAGTCTGTGAACAGATCTAAGAACTTACCACTATTTAATTTGAAAATTTCTAGTCAAGCATTGTGTTGCCTTGAGCAAAACTTTTAATAGCTTGCTACCTCAATTTCTTAATCAGGAAAACAGATTAACAAAATAAACATCTCATTTTCAAACCAACTGGATATAATAAACGTAAAGTCGTGATCTTTTCACAAATCTAGTTTTATAAAGTGCATTGATGATGAGGTGTGTGATAGAATAAAAAGTGATACCTCCTCAATTATGTGATGAATGTTTATTATCATCTCTCTAGGAAAGAAGGAAAAGATTTCTTGGAAGACAGACACTAGGGTATTGAAACCAATAGCTGTTTGAATTGCATAAAGTCTCAGTCAGAAGTGAGTATCAGTTCAACTCCATGGTTTCCTATCACTGCTGTCTTCCGTATAACATCTTAGATGGCTTTACTGAAATGTAACAAGGAAAAAAAAAATAGGCTTGAAGTTGGCCACGGTGGAAATACTGACACCACAGAATTTGGCAAACCTTAGAAATCAAGGTTTTGCTCTCAGTCACTCTTTCTGTCTCCCCAACTCCCACTGAAGAGCTGCTAATTAAACCACATCATTGATTCCAATCCTCAGATGCATGTAGAAATCCTATCTCCTACCATTATAAACACATGTGCACACATGACTGGGAGCCCTGGGGTAAGGACATTGGAATGAAGTTTCAGAAAGATCTGGATCCGATGTTCTGAGATGGAATCCAGCTTGTGAAATCACACACCACTATGAGACCTGCCAGCCTGCAGAATGGAGTCTTCCCAGACATAGGAAAGAAGGATAGGAGGAGGGAGGAAGAGAGAAAGATCCATTTCTTCCCTAAAAGTGTCTGTCTATTTCTCTCAGAATCTGAAAGTACTATAAGCCTGGAAAACTCCCTTAGCTGTAAAGATAGATGATTAAACTGCATTCCTCTTAATTAAAATAAAAGATAGTTTTAAGTGAAACTAGGAAGCAGATTCTGTATTTGAAAGAGCACTGGTGCATAGATTTGAATATCACACTCCATAAAGACAGTCCATTGTGCTAATAGCAAAGCAGTCAACACTACATTATTTCTGATGCATCCTTTCATCCATTCACACACAAACATGATAATTTATCACAAAGAGCCACTTCCGCACACCCCATAGCCAGAGCATGGGAAGGGGGCTTAGTGAATAGGAAACAAAAATGCAAATCTAAAGATGTACCATTTTTAGATCACAGCACCACTTAAGTCTAGGACCAGAATAGATCTGTCACTTTGTGTTTCCTGCCCCTTGCCAAGGCCAGAAGCCCTTCAAGTTTCTGTATTTGTATTTACATAAAGGTGTAACCTCCACATGTCAATCTCTTACCTTTTAGTAACTAGTATGATGTATTGAAAAGAACCTGGCCTTAAGAACCAGGCAGTTCAAATGGAAAAAGACAGAAAGCCCAGAAATAAACCCATGCACCAATGGGTATCTTATTTGTGACAAAGGAGGCAAGAATAATACAATGGGGCAAAGACAGCCTCTTCAATAAATGGTGCTGGGAAAACCGGACAGCTACATGTAAAAGAATGAAATTAGAACACTTCCTAACACCATACACAAAGACAAACTCAAAATGGATTAAAGGCCTAAATGTAAGACCAGAAACTATAAAACCCTTAGAGGAGAACACAGGCAGAACACTCGATGACATAAATCAAAGCAAGATCTCTATGACTCACCTCTTAGAGTAACAGAAATAAAAACAAAAGTAAACAAGTGGGATCTAATAAACTTAAAAGCTTTTGCATAGCAAAGGAAACTATAAGAAAGATGAAAAGACAACCCTCAGAATGGGAGAAAATAATAGCCCATGAAACAATGGACAAAGGATTAATTTCCAAAATACACAAGCAGCTCATAAACACAATACCAGAAAAACAAACAACCCAATCAAAAAGTGGGGAAAAGACTTAAACAGATGGAGATATGCAGATGGCTAACACACACAGGAAAAGATGCTCAACATTGCTCATTATTAGAGAAATGTAAACCAAAACTACAATGAGATACCACCTCACACTGGTCAGAATGGCCATCATCAAAAAGTCTACAAACAATAAATGCTGGAGAGGGTATTGGAGAAGAGGGAATGCTCTTGCACTGTTAGTGGGAATGTAAACTGATACAGTCGCTACAGGAGACAATATGGAGATTCCTTAAAAAACTAGGAAGAAAACCACCATATGACCCAGCAATCCCACTTCTAGGCATATACCCTGGGGAAACCAAAACTGAAAAAGACACATGTACCCCATTGTTCATTGCAGCACTATTTACAATAGCTAGAACATGGAAGCAACCTAGATGCCCATCAACAGATGAATGCATAAAGAAGTTGTGTTACATAAACACAATGGAATATTACTCAGCCATAAAAAGGAACACTTTTGAGTCAGTTCTCATGAGATGGATGAACCCAGAACCTATTATATAAAGTAAGTCAGAAAGAGAAAGATAATTATTGTATTCTAACACATATATACAGAATCTAGAAAAATAGTATAGAAGAATTTACTCACAGGGCAGCAGTGGAGAAACAGACATAGAGAGGAGACTTATGGACATGGGGAGTAGGGGAGGAGAGGGTGAGATGTATGGAGAGAATAACATGGAAAATTACATTACTGTATGTGAAATAGATAGCCAATGGGCATTTCCTGTATGGCTCAGGAAACTCAAACAGGGGCTCTGTATCAACCTAGAGGGGTGGGATGAGGAGGAAGATGGGAGGGAGATTCAAAAGGGAGGGGTATATGTATACCTGGGCTTCCCTGGTGGCTCAGCGGTTAAAGCATCTGCCTCCAATGTGGGAGACCCGGGTTCGATCCCTGGGTCGGGAAGATCCCCTGGAGAAGGAAATGGCAATCCACTCCAGTATTCTTGCTTGGAGAATCCCATGGACAGAGAAGCCTAGTAGGTTACAGTCCATGGGGTTGCAAAGAGTCGAACACGACTGAGCGACTTCACCTATCACCTATATTTATACCTATGGCTGATTCATGTTGAGGTTTGACAGAAAACAAAATTCTGTAAAGCAAGTATCCTTCAATAAAAAATTAATTAAATAAATTTTTAAAAAAAGAACCAGGCATTTCAAATGTTGGGTTAAAATCCTGCCTCTTTTAATAGATGGATGTCATTGGAAAGTCAGATATTTAATCTGAAATTTTTTCTTACCCTTCAGTTGGGAATCATAACATCTACCTCACAAGGTTATCATGGAAATAACCCACATGAAAAGACAGGGGCATATTGCACAATACACAATAAATCCTCTCTAACAGTCCTCCTCTCTTCCCTTCTCTTATCTTTACTTCCTGTCAAAAATGAGGGATCAATTCTTAACTTGTTAGGACAAGAACATAATGGCTATAGGCCAGTTAGTGAAAACATCCAGATAATTAGCCCAAAGAGGGATTTTAATTTGAATCTTGTTTATTATTCAATGTGGAGTTGATTATTCTTTAAAAAACAATAACAACAATTATGTTTTAAATAAAATATCCCTTTCAGTGACCTTGCTTGAGTTTTTTAGTTTCTAGCCTGGGAAAAAAAAATCTGGAAGCTCTTTTAATAAGATGGCTGCAGAAAATAAGTTGAGAGTTCACCGTTCCTGACTACAGACAACCTCAGTAATTATGCAAAAGGAAGGAAATAATTACCATTTTATAATATTCCTATCACACAGGATGCTATTATGTGCTTTATCAACATTTACACTGAGTTCTCCCATAGCTATGGGATTAAGACAATAACAGCAATTAACAACAAAGCATTAATACAAATAGCACACATCTTTCATTTCACACCTTTGTCTTGGGGATTCTAAATGCTTTTCACATATTAGCGTACTAGCCTTAGAGGAAATGAACTACAACAGGCCACAGGTTTGCACAATATCAACATGGAAATTGATGCGACTAGAGAGAAAGGTTCAGTAAAACAGGAGATCCTTCTCTGAAGCTCTTTTCATCACTCTTGAATGGCCCCTGGGCATTAGACTTTATGGATATTTCACTCAACATGGAGATAAATATGCAATTTGCTATCCTGAAGCACTTTATGGGTGATAAAAGGAATCGTGGAAGAGGAGATGCTTTTTCATAAGTTGAACATACATACACAGTAATGCAGCCTATTTCTATACAGCCCTAATTTCCAATTGTTTAAGAGTTTTTATACTTATTCCTCACATCCTTTTTTTGTATATAGTTTTTTCCAACATTTTATTTTATATTGAAGTACAGCCAATTAACAATGTTGTGATAGTTTCTGGTGGACAGCGAAGGGACTCAGCCACACATATACCTGTATTGAAAATGGAACCATAGGTGCATTTTTCACTTGCATGTTTGATTTTTCAAGATATTAATATCTCATAATGGGGAACCATGCTCATCAAATACACTTTTAGGTACCAACACCTCTATCAAGGAATTTATCATTAACTTCTGATAGCAATTGTATTTGGAAATTGAAGGTCTGATTTGTACCTTGTATAAGGATTTAGCTAATTTATTTGCTGACCTTCCTTTTTTATAATAAATGTTTTTTAGCAACTCCACCTTTTAAAGGGGTCTAATTTAGATATTTCATCTAGGAAGGCAACCTGCAAACTGCCTTAAAACAAAGCAATGACCTGAGTCCTCTTTCACTGGGCCCTTCCTTCTCCCAACACTTTCCCCCTCCATTTCTAAAATTTAAAGAATATTCCTCCAAAAATATTTAGGGAAAGTTAGAAAGGGATGAGACTGGGATTTGACTAACTAAATTTGAAACTCTAAGTCTCTTACTAGAGACTTAGGGGTGGATTTGAAAGAATGTCTTGATAGGTTACTCATCTATAATCCTCTTTGTCTGAGATAGGCACTTGTATCTAAACTGTCTATTCCAGCCCAGTTAGTCTGCAGCGTAGATTCTTGCTCACGTCAACATGAAAGGTTATGTCTCCTTAGCTTCTTGGAGGGATTGCTTTAGCAGCTCTGAACTTGAAACAAGACCAATGCAGATGGTTTCGTGGTGGCTGGATCCAAATGCTGATCTCAATATCAACACTAACTCAAATGAATATTAAAGAAAAGGAGCAATTTACTTAATAGTTCCTCAAATGTATGACTTTCAAAGTTTTTAATTAAAACCAAAAACTAAAAGAAATCTTTCACTTCCTTTTACCCAACGTTAATCTGAAAAAAATGCACTTTATCCAAGATATCTGTGAAATTTTCTCCTTGATTTTTGTACTGCCGAATGTTGTAAATTAGGATGTAATTTAACAGATCATTTGCTTTTTTTTTGTTTAATTTTGCTTCTCATAATCTGAGGCTTAGGGAAAAGACCTAGTATATCCATGAATCATCTGTAAGGAAACAGGAAACGGCAGAATACAGGACTGCAGAACCGGAAAGTGACAAAAAGGAGAACTTCTAGCCACAGAAAGTCCCTTTATTTGGAAATCTGAATAAACGATGACATCAAATTGCTGTATAACTAAAATTACTACCAAGCTCTGAGTTCTTAAATTTTTAAATGGTAAGAACACAGAATTTACAAGGTGATGGATTATCATAATTGAGGATTCTAAAAGCTGGCAAAGAAATCATTTCTTGTCATCCAAAAAAATTTACATCTGAAAAAGGCTGATGTCTGTGAAGTCCTTAAATAAATCACACCGTATTTCTTATTTGGGGTAATTAGCCTTGCAGATTTTTTTTTTTTTGAATATAGAATGTTTAATGCACATGTGTGTATAGACACACACAGATACACATATCCATTATACACATGTATTATTTAAGCCAGCATATTAATTATATCTAACATATCTTTGTCATAGTCAGGGGAAGCTTTCTGTCTATAACCTGTATTAATTAATTACTAATTAATTTCTGATTGTTATGGCTTGAATTGTGTCCCCCTCAAAGGACATGAGGCAACTCTAACCTCTGCTATCTATGAAGGAGATCTAATTTGAAAATAGGATCTTTGTAGATATAATTGAGTTTAGATGAAGTCATTAGGGTTGACCTTAAGTTAACAAGATTGACGCTCTTATAGAAAAAGGAAAATGCCACGCAAAGACAGAGACAATGAGTAAGAATACCCTGTGAGGGCCAAGGCCAAGACGAGAGGGATGCAGCTATGAGATAAACACCAAGGCTCCCTGGCCACGACTAGAAGCTCGCGAGAGGCACAGAGGAACACGGCCCTACTGATCCCTTCATTCCAGACGTCAGGCCTCCACAACTATGAGAAAGTACATTTATCTTCTTGCAAGACACCCAGTTTGTGGCACTTTGTTTTGGCCACCCTAGGAATCTAATCTACCATCCAATTGGCCGTTCAACACATATTTCTCGAGTATCTTGTATGGACTTGAGATCGTGTTAGCTGCCAGAGGCTTACAGTACTGAGTTATCCAGATTATGAATGTGCCTTTGTGGAGGAAAAGCACAGATAAAACATCTGAGGATGAGAACAATACAGATTTGTAGGAGCACCAATCAGAGGCTTCTAATAGAGGACCACGGAAGAGCTCCCAGTGACAGTAACCTGATGTGAAATCTGGAACAATGAGTGAGAGTTCGATGGAGAAGCCTCTTCCAGACCAGAACCACTTGACCACTTGATCTGAGAGGCTTCAATGTTCAGTGCCCTGTTTAATCTATCAGGAGAGAGACAGACCAGCCAGAGATGAAGAGCGCCTATGGCCAAGGGCTTTATAAGACATTTAACGCATTGCAACTTTCATTCTGTGGGAGGGAGACATATGCATTTTAGTAAGGGGATTGCTATGATCACATACACATTGAGAAGGACTATTCTGACTATGGCGCGGAAATGGATTGGAAGGTGAGAGAAGATTGGACACTAGCAGTCCGCATATTGGGAGAACAGATAGAATTCAAGTAACATTGTGATATGCTGTTATCCATTGTTTAAATTCCCAACACACTTTCACGTCTAATTTTATGTTCGGCCTCCAGCAAACTCCAGAGATAAACTAAACAGGAACGACCTCCTCTACTCTACCTTGGCATCAACTGTCACAGCAAAATAATTTGATGAGAATCACACAGCTGGTTGACAATGAAACTGGGACCACAAACATGTCATCTTCTCGCCCTCCATGCTATAGGCGTGCACAGTGCCCACTAACGAAAACTATCCTGCCATCACGGGGAAGTCATCACTGTATAAAGCTAGAATGAAGTACTGGAAAGATCACTCAGTCCTCAACAGCGGGCGGAGAGAGTCTGGCAAAGGCTCGTCCCTGTCCCTCAAGCACATATGTGCACAGCGCCACCAAGTGGAGGAAAATATATCTTGGAAGAAACCTACAAATTACAGGGTAGGGATTGGGGACAAGAAGAATCTTATCATGACATTACCTCTGACTATATGACTTTACATATCTATCCTTCATTAGATGAGCCATAAAAAACTGCTGATGGAGAGGAAGAGAAAGGAAGAGGGAATGTTCTTAAACCAGGTCTGCCTATCCCACTGATGATGTAGCCACTAAGCAGAAAAAAAAGACAACCGTGTGTTCTCACCTACACCCGAATCAGCTCCTTTTTTCAGCTCCTTTTTTATGTTCACTTGACTGTGTACTCACTGGAAGACTGGGAACTACAGAAGCCTTTATTCCTGTATCAATTTGGTTGAAGGCACACTTTGACCTCCAGGAAAGCCTAAGATCTCATGCTTCTAACTTTGGAAACATACACATGCGTGTGCCCATGTACCTATCCACATATTCCACTCCAAAGAGAGGAGCCCCCAAACAGAGTAAGGACCCACACTCTGTGGAAGGGTGAAGTATAAGAAGTGACGTAAAAAGCTCTCTCTTCTCTTGCTTTGGTAAACATGCTGTATCCTCTTTCCTTCCCAGGTTCACCTTTGGTGACAAAGGTCTGTAGCCATCCTCTTCCTGGAAGACCCTTTGGAAGGCCTAGTAGCTTATGCTGGGGCCACATGAAGTGAAGATCTAGAGAGCCATTCCTGGAAAAGGAAATGGCTACCCACTCCAGTATTCTTGCCTGGAGAATCTCACGGACAGAGAAAGAGTCAGACACGACTGAGCAACTAACACTTCCACTTTCATGGAGAGCTAAAATGAGGATAAAACTGCCCTAAAGTTTTTGCTTCCATGCTTCTTGTTGCAACTGAAGAGGTAACATCCAGAAAGCCAAGTTCAGTGTGCTGATCGCAAGAAGTCCAAAGAAACAAGAGATCCAGTTATCCTACATTCTAGACTTTCAACTAAGGAGGCAAGGGAATCCTCAGTTGATCATACATGACCCTGCCCTGATCCTTAGGACAGGAAACTACATGTATGTTTGCGACCAAACACAATCCATCAGGGTGTTCATTCATCTGCAGTGTCCTCTCTGTGTGTGTCTCCTCGGGGACAAAACAGAAGATGTCTGGTGAGGACTTGGAGATGTGGGATGTAGCCCATCTTGTCCTTAGAGATTTTCTGCTCATGTGACTTGAAAAGCTCTTTCCCAGCTGCTTGTTCATTGAAGGGAAGCCATGGAAGCCGGCAAGGCACAGTTAAGACACTGTGATGTTGGAAATACAGTGATTTGTACTTGGCAGAGAGAAAATTGAAGAGGTAAACATATTGCTGGAAACAAAAAAACCATCAGCACAATGGAAAATCAGGCTCCTTCTCCAAGGCTTCAGCTTTAGGAATCAATGCCACTATGGGCTGGGCTGTTGTTTGCCTTAATGAAGGACTTTAGAGGGGCTGAAGTCACCACTTGGATACAGCCAGCCAGGGCAAACCTTGCCTCTACAGGATGAACCGGCTGATTAGGGCAGCCCTGGAGAATAGTCTTCTGTAGCAAACGCTGCCATTTGGATGAGAAGAAAGTTCTAACCCCAACAGCTGTGATGATGAATGATCCTTCCATACTCTTTGGAAGGTGCGGAGACATTAACCTTGTATTTTGGCCAAACATCATCATATTATATTTTCCTTCCTTAAATCTGCCCTCTCTGCCCCCAGCAAGAGCAGCTGAACAGCACAGGTTGTTTTGCTTCCCAGCCCCTGAAGTCAAAGCATGGTTGTTGCCTAATGGCACTTTAAGGTGGATTAAGCAGTTATGCTTTCTATCATATCATCTTAATGGGAAGGGTTCTAATTCAGTGAAAGGCTTTATCTTTTACAAGATCCAGAGAAAATGTGCAACACTCACAAATTCCTGGGCTTTATTTTCAAGCATTATCTTCATTCATTCAACAGTTACAGAATATCTCCTGCTACTGCTGCTGCAGTCGTGTCTGACTCTGTGCGACCCCATAGACGACAGCCCGGCAGGCTCCCCTGTCCCTGGGATTCTCCAGGCAAGAACACTGGAGTAGGTTGCCATTTCCTTCTCCAAGGCAGAGAAGTGAAAAGTGAAAGTGAAGTCGCTCGGTCATGTCTGATTCTTACAGACCCCATGGACTGCAGCCTACCAGGCTCCTCCGTCCATGGGATTTTCCAGGCAAGAGTACTGGAGTGGGGTGCCATTGCCTTTTCCACAGAATATCTACTAGCTCTAGTTCTGGAAAGATACAAAGATGGGCAAGGGAGGGTTCCTGCCTTGCCCTAAAATTAAGAACGTAAAGAATTAGAAAGGATTCTAGGAGAGGAGTATCCAGGGCACAGTGGAAGCATAGAGGAAAGAAGGATAGACTCTACTTAAAAAAATGAAAGTCTCAACATGCTAAATGAAAAAAATCCCTTAATCAGTAAATCACAAAATATCAACAGGACCTAACCATCTTATTGTGATGAGATTTATTTTTTCAAGAAAAGTTAGATACTAAGCTATAATACAATCATATGCCAGGGACATTGATGCAGCTGATAAAGAGGAGAGAAGAGAAAGAGAGAGAGGAACGGATGTGGGGAGTCAATGGTCATGAAGATGAATTCTCTCTGCTCAAAGGACTGGAGAGCATAGTAACATGAGCTACGAAAAGAAAGAAGAGCTGGTGGTGGGGTAGAATATTTCATCAAGAAAACAAGTAAATGAGAATCAATAAAGCAGTAAATAAAGTTGAAACAGAGAGACAGATTGTGTCAGATTATCATGGTTGTTTAATGTCAGACTAAGGAGTTTAGACTTGATTTGCCACAGTAGATTTTTATAAATTTTTGAGTAGAGGAGTGATGTCAACTCTGGAAAGAAGTTGGAATGGGAGGAGAGTGAAAAAGTTGGCTTAAAGCTCAACATTCAGAAAACGAAGATCATGGCATCCAGTCCCATCACTTCATGGGAAATAGATGGGGAAACAGTAGAAACAGTGTCAGACTTTATTTTTTTGGGCTCCAAAATCACTGCAGATGGTGACTGCAGCCATGAAATTCAAAGACGCTTACTCCTTGGAAGAAAAGTTATGACCAACCTAGATCGTATATTCAAAAGCAGAGACATTACTTTGCCGACTAAGGTCCGTCTAGTCAAGGCTATGGTTTTTCCTGTGGTCATATATGGATGTGAGAGTTGGACTGTGAAGAAGGCTGAGCGCCGAAGAACTGATGCTTTTGAACTGTGGTGTTGGAGAAGACTCTTGAGAGTCCCTTGGACTGCAAGGAGATCCAACCAGTCCATTCTGAAGGAGATCAACCCTGGGATTTCTTTGGAAGGAATGATGCTAAAACTGAAGCTCCAGTACTTTGGCCACCTCATGCGAAGAGTTGACTCATTGGAAAAGACCCTGATGCTGGGAGGGATTGGGGGCAGGAGGAGAAGGGGACAACCGAGGATGAGATGGCTGGATGGCATCACGGACTCAATGGACGTGAGTCTGAGTGAACTCTGGGAGTTGGTGATTGACAGGGAAGCCTGGCGTGCTGTGATTCATGGGGTCGCAAAGAGTCGGACACGACTGAGCGACTGAACGGAACGGATATATCTTCTGTCAACAAAAGCAGAAATGATTCCTAAAGAGTGAGATTCCAGGCAGCAGTCGCTCATGGAAATTCAAGGATATAAAGATGAAAGCCTGGAAAGCATAATAGGGAAGAGGGCTTGGTAATGACAGGCCTGTTGTGTGACCTCTGCAAGTGATGATGACTGTAAATTTCTCAGAATGTCATCTTCACATCTGTACAATGGGGATAACAGTAGAGCTTATCACACAGGCTAAGAGAATTAAATTAGGCCATGTGGGTAAAGCACTTTGCTAGTTCTCATACATCAACTGTGAGTACCTAAGAAATGCTTCCCAGGTGGCCTGGCGGTCAAGAATCCACCTGCCAATCCACCAGGAGACATGAGTTTGATCCCTGGGTCATGAAGGTCCCCTGGAGAAGGAATGGCAACCCACTCCAGTGTTCTTGCGTGGGAAATTCCATGGACAGAGGAGCCAGGCAGGCTATAGGCCATGAGGTCACAAAGAGTTGGACATGACTGAATGGCTAAAACAACCTACAGCCTAGGAAATATGCACTGCTTTTGATGTGGGGATAGTTATTGCTGCCTTTGAAACATGGAAGAAGGGTTTCATGAAGCTTACTGGAGTGGAAGAATTAACAGGGTAGTGTGTCTAATTGAAATAACTGATTCAAATTCACTTCACAGATACAGTGAATGACCTATGACTGCAGAACAGGGTCGGGAGCACAAAGGGGTATCAATGGAAGCCTTGACAAACTCAGATTTCAACCTAGTGTCAGGCTTCGAGAATTGTCCATGAAGAACCAAGTACACAGCATGCTCACCAGAAGTACCAATTAATTCGTGGGAACATTGAAACACTATGTTTGGCTCTAGAGATCGGATGTGTCATTGTGCAAACTTGGTGCATGGCTAAAGAATGCTTTGAAAGGAGGCAAAGTAAAGAAGGAATAAAATGCAAGGGCTTTGAAGTTAAAGTATTACCAGGCTCCCCAGCTTATACTCAATTAGGTTGCCACATGTCATTTATGCAAAATTTCATTATACCTAATGGCATTATGGAGGGTTTCTGGAATGGAGGGAAAAGAGAGAAAATGAATTTAAATGTCCCAACTTCTACTCATAAATAATTCTATTTCTTTAGTTTAAGGATGTTTCATAGGTGATTGTATTAACCACACAAGAAATAAATTTCCACTACCATATTTTGCTAGTCAACAGTCAAACTTCCCCCTTGAGTTTCAGCTCCTGAAGGTAGTGATTCACTCAGTTCTTTAACACAGCTCTGAATAATGATAAAGATCCAGAACTCGTGTCAGCGAATCTTCTTTAGCAAGTAGTAAAAAGAATGAGGAGATAAAACTTCACTGAGAGCATTTTTCTCAAATAAATTTTGAATATATTGTAATTTATAGAAATACAGACTAAAATGAAGTTATAATAAAAATATTTCAATATATGAATATTTGGGATAACAGTACTATAAGACATAGAGAAGTGGTGTAGAACTTACACCTGTACAAGAAGTAACTGTGAATCTGACAGTTACGAAGGTAAATTGATACAGATGTGATCTTTTTTTGACCATGAAAATCAGTAAACAGAAACCTCATTTAAAATAGGGTCAGGAGACCAGAAGGGGGAATTCTCATGCCCTGCCACTTGATGTCAATTGGCTTTACTAACAGTAAGAAGGTTACTAATTTACTACCCAGCAAAAGGAAAGAGGACTTTCTTCTTGCCTGGCAACAGGGTAGCCAGTGAGAGACTGTCGCCACTCAGCCAATGAAAAGCCACTACACTCTGAATTTCCAGTTTCCCCCAATGGACTATTTGTTTATAACTGCCCCCCATCTCCTTTATAAAAGACTATTTCTTTCTCTCTTTTGTTCTGATTTTCCTGTAGTTCACCACTGATGGCATGTTCTGAATTGCAAGTCTTTGCTGTTTCCAAATAAACTTAAAAAAAAAAAATTGGCTGTTTTATTGTTTTATGGTAACAACATAAACAGTATCATTTTCTGAAATGGAAAACAACTGTTAGTAAAGCTCTTAACTAAATCAAAAAGCAATTTCCCTCAATATATATGGCAGTTTATGGCAGTTTCAGGTACTCTTAAAAAATTGAGTGCATTAAAAACCATAAAAAAATATGGCATGCGTGTGTTTGTAAAATAAAGTTATAATCTAACTCAGTCATTAGGAAGAGGATTTTCACCCACATGAATATCCTGGGGAATATCACAAAGTCATGACAGATACAACCCTGGCTATCTACATAGTTTTTACAGCACCTCCTGACGTTCTGGTTCCTGAGAACCAGAAATATACCCCTAAATTTCCAAAACACTTTTTGGAAAGGAATATCATTAAGGAATACCCATTAAGAACCAATTAGAGAAACAGAGTAGAGGATATGCTAGAAAGAAAGAATACTTGATGTTTGTTCAGGTTTGGTTTTTTTTTTTTTTTCCCCTTATGTATTTGTACTTGCTTTTGGGAAATTAAACTCTGGAACTTATTTTTGCATGCTGAGGTCATAGGATACACTGAAAAGCTCTTAAAATATAACTCACTTATTGAGGATCAACTGCACAAAAACCCTTGCTTGGTTAATCAGACTTACGCTTTTGATACTCTGATTTTAAAAGAGAAAGACAAATCAATAAGACAGATAAAGAAATTAATAAGGGAATTAACAAGTAACTTGTCTGGCATACACACGAAAAGTATTTTTCATTATTTTATTTACTCAATTAAAAAAAAAACTTTTTAGTTTATATTGGGGTATAGCCAGTTAACAATGTTGTGACAGTTTCAGGTGGACAGTAAAGGGACTCAGCCACACAGATCCATGTACCCATTCTCCCCCAAACTCCCCTCCCATCCAGGCTGCCACATAACATTGATCAGAGCCACCTGTGCAATACAGTAGGTCCTTGTTGGTTATCCATTTTAAATATAGCAGAGTCAATGTACTCAATTTTTGAGTGATGTTTTCAACAACTCCCTTTTTCTCTATGTTTTTATTACAATGCAAACAAATGTTTAGAATGATAAGACCAAAGTACTCTCTGCCAGAGATTCTTAACCTGGGGCCTAGTACCAGGGGCTTAAAGGTGGGCTGCAGAGGTCTACAAACTGGATGCAAAATCGTGTGTGTGTTTGTCTCTCTTGATAATTTATCTTATCCACAGATCTTATTATAGTCTCAAAATAGTTTATGTCAAAAAGATGTATAACAAGGCAAACGATGTTTCACATTTTTTAGCCATTAAAATGAAATTTAACTCAGTATTTTTTCTTCACAAGACAGTGAAGTAGCTTAGCCATGTCTAGAATGATTTTTCACCACAAAGGGTAAAAGAAACAGGAATTCAGGGTGACACTCAATAAAGCAGAAGATTAACTGGAACACTCCAGTAAATTGAGGTTTTGTAATTTACCTTACAAAGGTAAGGGAAAAAAACAAGAAACAAAACTTCCCAGTTAAATGATCGATCCATGCGGATTCCCAGAGAGAGTGCCTGATAATAAATCACTCCTTAAGCCTCAAGATTTTTCATGCATCCAATGTGAGATTGTAGGCAGTTATCACTGGGTTGAGTTAAAATGCATTAACTTCATGTAGATAATTCACTGAAAAGAAACAAAAGACATTAAGCGCAACTGACTTAGAAAATGAGTCTCCTTTAAAATGAGGAGAGAAAAGGCCCAAGAAGAGAGGAGACTACGAGAAATTTGCGGGGAAAGCACTGTGTGTGTTATTAGTTCATTATCAGGCTCTGGAATTAGGCAGCTTGATATCAAAGCTCAGAGTCACTGATCAGGACACGATTTTTAGCTTTACCCTCTTTGTATCTTGGGTTTCCCTGGTGGCTCAAACAGTAGTCTGCCTGCAATCCAGGATTCGATCCCTGGATTGGGAAAATCCCCTGGAGAAGGAAATGGCAACCCACTCCAGTATTGTTGCCTGGAGAATCCTGTGGACAGAGGAGCCTGGTGGGCTACAGTCCAAGGGGTCGCAAAAGGTAGGACACTACTGAGTGACTGACTTTCAGTTTTCCCTTTCAGGCTAACTCTACATTTCCCAGACTTCCTGGTGCACGAGGTATGCTGGCAAAGGGATAGGAGTGCAAACTAAACCAGATTCTTCACAGCAGGCTGTCAGCCCCCTATTTTCTCTTCGGTTAGGGATGTCGCTTTTGTCTTTTTTCTGAGGGATGGGGCATGGGTGAGTATGACGAGTCCGTTTCCAGCCTGCAGAGAAGAGAATACCGTGAAGGAGGATGAAATAACACCACAGAAAGTATCTGTGTCCCTGGAAAACAAACGCTGGCAAAGGCAGACGCCCTAACTCCCTGCCCTACTCACCATCTTGGACGTCTATGTGAAAGAAATGATTTGTCTCATTTAGAGCCATCAGGGACTTTCCTGGCAGTCCAGTAGTGAAGAAATCATGCTTCCACACAGGGGACACGGGTTCGATCCCAGTTGGGGAACTAAGATCCCACATGCCATGTGCAGCCTCCCCCCCCCACCACCAAAATGGGAAAAAAGTAACACGAAAAACAAAATAAAGCTATCATTTCAGGCTCTGTTAAAGCAGCCAAATAAATAGCTAGCTATTACAACATCTAGAGTGCTTAAAATGGTGCCACCACATAGCAATTGTTCCACAAATGATGGTGACTCTGTTTCACAGGGGGCATATAACCACAGCCCATTTCCCAGGTCTACTCTGAGGAAAGCTACTTTATAATGAGGAAAGTTAACAGTTCTCAGAACCAAAGTAAGGATATGGGTAGATGGGGTCAAGTAGTTTTGAGAACTACATTGGTTAAAAAAAAAAAGAGCTCCTCTACTGACGAATTTCTAAGTCTTAAATATTCTGTTGTTAGGATTCTCCTTAAGAAAAGAGAAAGAGTATATAAGGCTTCCTAAACCTGTCAGACCCACAGCACCTTTTTTCAAGAAGCATATTGTAAAGACAATGCTCTGTGGACATGTTTTGGGGAAACAATTTACTGGAGAATGAATTTCAAAAATTCTCAATGAACCAGACTAAGATTATTCTGAAAGAGCATCCTACACTTATAATATGGCATGAGTATGCAGAAGAACACTAACTCATATTTATTTAAGTAAAAACTATACTTCTATATTCTTCATACTGTCTTCAAAAATAAGTCTAGTGAGTCACTAAACAGAGTAACTTTTGAGTCCATCATGAATTTCAAAACCAGATCATTACTATAGTATTTTCTGAGTAACTACAGTGTTAGAGAACCAAGAATCAAGAAAGAAGAAGGAAAAGGAGGAATGGGTACAATCGTGGCTACTTTGATTTTGACGGAGAGCATTTCTGATATCTGGATATAGTTTTTGATCCAAACCATTCCAGGCAGATGAATTAATAAGTACATGTTTGGAAAAAGAATGCCTGGAAAGTAAATTCAAAAACAACAAAACCACAAGAGGAAAAGAAGCATGAAGTCAATTATGGCTAACAAATCAAGCTGACCACAAATTCCTATATTAATAAGAATGTCATGTGCATATCATGAGGGATCTCCCTTAGAGACTTTCTGATAGCTAAATAATGCATTTTGGTGATTTCACAGTTATAGTAAGCCCATAGTGTTTAGCTAGGATCCCATCTTCAAGAGATAAGACAAATGGCACTTAAAACAGAGAACAAATTATAAAATACAGTTCTATGAATTTGGATAAAACTGATAGACTAGCTAGCTAGAAGAACGTGCTTTAATTGTCTTTCCTTCCTCTCATTTTTATACAAATTTGAGGAAAGAGAGGAGGTATCTAAAGTAAGATTCCCTCCTCAACATTTGAAGATGAATGTATGTTTTTATGAGCCAGCTGTAGAAGGGAAAGCAAAGATTCTCTCTGACAGGCACATAGAAGAAAATACTAACAGTTGAATAAAGGTGAGCCAATTAAACCACTTACTCATGCCTAATATAGTTCTGGATGGTCCAAGCACCTGGCTTGGAATAAACATTTACTTTCTGCAGCATGATATTTAATCAGCTCATCAGATGGTGGAAGGTTCCATCCAGAAGGGCGATTCTCTCTGACCTTACTCTTAATTGGAAACACTGTTTAGGGTCCTGCTTCTCCCAGTGCCTCCTCCGTGTATCACCTCATATATGAATCCCATTAGACCCTCTAATTCAGCACTCCCTTCAGGGCAAGGGTGAAAGACTCAGGGATTTCCAAGCTTTCCTGGGATTTCCTGCCAGGTGCTGAAAGAGGAAAGGCAATTTTAGGATGGAGAGGAGGAAACGAACATAGACAGAAACCCAGCGGCAAGACACTAGAACCCCTCACTTTTAATTCGGGAGTGGATGAGTGGAAAATTATCCCTGTTTGGACAGTTTGGAAAAGTAGTTAGTTAAGTGATGTGTCTGAGATAGTTGAGGGCAATAAAATACATTCCATGAATATGATCCCTCTGAACACTATAACATCAAGAAACGTGAAAGGTAGCAACTAGAAGGGATTTTCAAAGATCCAGAGAAATGTCTTTATATTATGGTTGAGAAGATGCCTAAATGGCATTCTTACTAATTTGCTGACCAGGAAGTTGTTTATTCCATCACTTTCTCCCCACTCTCAATTTTCTAGGTGACATTTGCCCATATTAAAGAAGGCAGCTGTAGGGAGACAGATTTGCATCCTATACTATGGGTTGATTTGCCCAACCGATCAGGTAAATTGCTTAATGGTAAAATTAGAATGCTATTTTTGGACTCCTAGTCTGAGTAGACGTTAAGACCATTGACCGTACAGTCAAGACTGTCTTGTTCAAATCGTGGCTCTATGACTATTTGGCTTTGTGAATTAGGGCAAGTTTTTTGCCTTAACTATCCACCTCCTTAGCCAGGAAATGAGAGAAATACTAGTACCCACCTGACAGGGTTATTGTGAGGATCAAATGAGCTTATGTGCGTCAAGTATTGGGTTGGCCAAAAAGTTCCTTCAGGAATTCCTGTATCATCTTACAGATAAACCCAAACAACTGGCCAACCCAATCTTAGTACAGCTTCTGGCACAATATAAGTCCTATGTAAATGTTAACTGTTTCTGCTCTTTTCTCTGTCACCTGACTTTCGCAAACACTCTTATCATGCAGTGGTAGAAATAGGCATTTGTCTTGCCAAACATACACCCCAAACCTATCTGAGGATGCTTGTCTTCTGTGCTGTCAAACAGGCATGAGAGCTTGGAAGGCTGCCCTCAACCCGAGAGAGAGCTCTGCTGAGGTCTGGGAGGAGGTTATGAAACAGAAAAGTCCATCATTTCACTACTTGTTCTCTGAAGTTGGATGGATTTCAAGACTGGTTGGGAACTTGAGTTTCTTTGCCTGATGAAATAGATAGGAACTCGACAAGGGGCCAAAAATTCTTCTGCTATGACTTTTCCCATCATGGCCAACCTGGAGCTTTAACAGCAGGCATTTACAGCTGTGGTGGCAAAATAAAGGAACCTGTGGCTTTCGGATCTCCCATTAGCAAGTGCTGGTGGGTGGATAATATTTGTTATTTCTGAATCTCATGGCCATCTGGGAGCACCATTATCTTTGTAGAGTCCTTGGATATCTCTGGAAAACAGGAATGCCAGAGACCTAAATGGCATTCTTACTAATTTGCTGACCAGGAAGTTGTTTATTCCATCATTTTCTCCCCACTCCCAATTTTCTAGGTGACATTCGCCCATATTAAAGAAGGCAGCTGTAGGGAGACAGATTTGCAGTGAATCATAGACAAATAAAATGTTATCTTAAAATTGTTTCTGTTCTTTGAATCTGGTTGGCTTCACTTCCAGCCAAGCGTGGTGACTCAGGCTGGGCTTGCCTAGGAGAAATCAAACAGATACAAGTAAATGCTTTGACCGTTTCAGAACAGGCTGGCCCAACTCTGCGGAACTGTCCTGATAAGCCAAAGTCAAATGAAACAGTAAACTCTTTGGGTCCTGTCTGAGTAGGCTGTGTTTATATGGCATGATGTAGATGACAAAAAGAGTTGCTACAATTTGTTGAGTGCTAATTAGGTGCCAGATAATTACAGACCATTGACTTTTTTTAATCTCAGCTGCTAGAAAGTAATACAGTTTTATTACATTATGAACTTGTGCACACTACACACACACACACACACACACACACACACGTACGAAGCATTAGTGCTCAGTTGTGTCCAACTCTGCAATCCCATGAACTGTAGCACACCAGGCTCGTCTATCCATGGGATTCTCCAGACAAGAATACTGGAGTGGGTTACCATTTCCTTCTCTGGGGGAGCTTCCTGACCCAGGGATTGTATCTGGGTCTCCTGCACTGCAGGGAAGATCCCCTGGAGGAGGGCATGGCAACCCCCCTCCCCAGTATTCTTGCTTGGAGAATCCCATGGACAGGGGAGTCTAGTGGGCTACAGTCCATAGGATCACAAAGAGTCAGACACGACTGAAGCGACTTGGCTCTCCTGTGCTGCAGGCAGATTCTTAAACATCTGAACCACCAAAGAAGCCCAACAGACACATACAGGCAACTAAAAAGTTTTATGAAACATTACTTACCCTAATCACATACGATGGACTGCAGTGTTTTCTATTCAATGTTATTTTGGGGTTCTAAAATGCCGTTTTGACCCATCAGATTGATTTTATGATGCATGAATGGATTGCCACCTACGGTTGAAAAACACTGCCTTAGACCAACTTATAGGCTCCCCTGGTGGCTCAGATGGTAAAGAATCTGCCTGCAATGGGGTTGCAAGGAGTCAGACACGACTTAGAGACTGAGCACGCAGACCAATTTATCCCTTGTAAGAACCTCACAAGGCAGATATGTATATCAGGTTCCAAGTGAGATAGCCCAGGAGAACACTGAATAAGGGGAACCAGTTAAAAGAGCTTAGAAGAGCTGAAATGCCAAGCAGGGTACAGGCAGTAGTAGGAAGAAGCTACCTTTAGGGAGGCTGGAGAAACTGTGGGAAAAGATGCTATTATCGAAGCACAGAAGTGGGGCTACCTGCAGAGACCTGGGACAGTGGATTGTGTAACAGCAAGTGGGGTCAGGGAAAGAATGACCCCAGAAAGTGAGCTGGTCTGGGGTGGCTGGAGCCAGAAGAGGAGGTTCAGTCACTTTTGGAGATGCATTTGAGAAGTTAAAAGACAAGGGGAGAAAGAGAAAGGAAGAACAAATTTGCTTCTCCCAATTTCCAATCTCCTATCATTTCTTGCCATTGCTCAAACCTACTTAGCAGCCAGTGGGAATGCAGTTTTCAGGGATCAGCTCTGAGATGCAGACATACACAGGGGGAGCATCTTATATCCAGCAGACAAACGGCCTGCACATCCAGGGGCAGTGTTGTAGAGATAAAACCTGCTATATCATACAAGCTCTAAAGGGCTCTGGTTCTCACTGAATCCTCTGCTATCACCATCCTGAAATCCAAAATATTGTTTGAACAGAGTCCTGCATGTTCATTTTGCAGTGGGCCTGTGAACTGTTCGACCCTTCTCGTGTACAGCATGGTTATTCCAACTGTACAGATGAGAAGACCGTGGCTCAAAGACTTTATTCTGTTTATTGGGGTGTCAGGGCTTCCCTGGTGGCTCAGGTGGTAAAGAATCTGCCTGCAACACAAAAGACCCGGGTTCAAGCTCTGGGTCAGGAAGATCCCCTGGAGAAGGGAATGGCTACCCTCTCCAGTATTCTTGCTTAGAGAATTCCAAGGACAGAGGAGCCTGGCAAGCTATAACCTATGGGATCACAAAGAGTTGGACATGACTGAGCAACTTATACACACACACACACACACACACACACACACTGAGGATTTTATAAAAGTGAATAAAGTGAAATTTGAAGACAGCCTGGTATATTTGAGACCAAAGTTCACACTATTTCTAGTAAGCCAAAGGTCAGTTCCATCTCTCAGAACAGTATTAGAAAGTAGAGGGCAAATCATGCAGGTAA
Source organism: Aepyceros melampus (assembly GCA_006408695.1). NCBI lineage: Eukaryota > Metazoa > Chordata > Mammalia > Artiodactyla > Bovidae > Aepyceros > Aepyceros melampus. The sequence goes on from SJXQ01002112.1 coordinate 438,477, forward strand.
ACCTCTTCCAGCTCAGGAAGGGACTGACATTTTCTACCACTGCAATCCAGAGGATAATTCTTGCTATTCCCTTTGGCCACCACAAGTCCAAATAAACATTAACTCAGCCTTTGGGGGCTTGTTAAAAGCAGCTGAAAAGATGTAAATAGGATTTATCCTGTTTCTCTGCTGAAGAAACAGCACAATGCACAATGGAGAAATTCAGCATTCTTTTTTCCTTCAAAATTTGCCTCATAAGAGGGATGTAAGGAAAAAATACACACGGACTTGACTTCAGTGGTCAATTCCCTTACCAACCCTTACTAAGAAATGAATTGAAACTATAGGTGCCAACTTCTCTTCCAAATAGCAGCCAACTCTCTCCCCTTATTCCTTTGTCCTCTGTCAAAATTTAGACGTTAGGTTTTCCCACAATAAAATCTTCTTAGCCTCACTTTCTGATGTAATCCTGGTCTTACTAACAGCTACACCAGGAATTCAGCCAAACAGATTTGGCAGGAGTCAGCTCACGGGGAATATTAATTAATACAAAGAAGCCCTAATGCAATTAGTGTAAATTCTCTATCTTAATATTGCAGTGATCATTCACTGTTAGTTCAGAAACCTCATAAGGTCTTTGCCTTTTGTACATCTTATGCGATTTGAGGCCGAGTTGAATGCTACAGTATTTGACACAACAATATATTATTATTGTTCAGCATCATGTCACAAAATAAATTATCTCAAGTTAGTCATCATTATCACCTTCCTGCCCTCCACCCCCAGCTCCAGCATTCCATCTCTACAGGGTTCCATGCAATCTGAGCATACAAGAAAACCCTAATTATCAGAGGCTCATCCACAGAATGATAAAGCTCAAGCCAACCTCTGAGATCAATTCTACACCCATTCTAGACAGATAAGAAATGTGATGCCCAGAGAGATGTAGAGACAGGTCCTGGGGCTTCTGGCCTAATTAGAATGTAAAGAAGATCTGAGGCAAACCTACCACTATTTCATATTCTTTTCCTGGGATAAGCTCAATTTCTCATTCCCCAGGTAAGTTTCATAACAGTCTATATCGAATATTCACTCACTAAACATGTGTTGAATATCTACTATGTACCAGGCAGGCAAAATACTGAAGACTTAAAAATTAATAAGACACAACCTTTACTTGAAAAGGCATGGAGTCATGACAAATCTTAGACAATTTTCTCACCATATGACTGTAATTCATATCTGAGGCTATGACATGAAGCAGGGAAAGAATGACTAAGTCTTATAAAAATTAACAGAGGAGGCATCTCTTGAGCACTGACAATATAGACCAGAGTCGTCATCCATAAAATTATCATCACTAGTAGCAGTAAGATCGCTCAGCTAAAACAGAGATAACTACTTTAAGAATACAGACTTGAGGTCTATTTGTCATTTTGTCAACTTCTGGTTTGGGAAAATGATGGTATCCGATTTAGAACTGCCCAGGTACTAAGATGATCATTTACTTTACTCTGAAGTGCTTGAATTTCTACAGGCACAAGATTTCAAGTTTGTAATTATAAGAATCACCTGGAGGGAAGAATAAGCATCTCCAGATAGACATGCTTCTGAGTATTTGTATAATCAGACAAGTTTGGGGAAAACAGCATTATTCTATTTCATCCAGGTCTTATTGAGAAAGACTTTCACACTTTTGGGCTTCCCTGGTGGCTCAGATTGTAAGGAATCCACCTGCAATGCAGGAGACCTGGGTTCAATCCCTGGGTCGGGAAGATCCCCTGGAAGAGGGCATGGCAGCCCACTCCAGTATTCTTGCCTGAAGAACCTATGGACAGAGGAGCCTGGGAGGCTACAGTACATGGGGTCACATAGAGTCAGACACTACTGAGCAACTAACACTTTCATTTTTTTCACCTCACTTTTATACTTTCGGGGAGTGATTATGGGGACTGTGGGAAAAGACAAAAGCCATCTATCTGTAAGCACAGGGATTCAGGATCACTTGAGTTTTGGGTTCAGTTCCAGAAGGATCAATTGACAAGGAGCTACCAGAGACATCATTCAAATTGACATCAGTCCCATAAATCAAAGAGACCTTATGTGATCACACTGACACAGAGCTTCAGACAAGAGGGATGTTTAAAAGGGAGCATGCCCTTGCTCAGGGTCATCGTTAGAAAAAAGGAAGGAGGGATTCTTACTTTATATTCTTTAGCACACAAAAGAGCAAAGCTCTCCTTTGCAAAGTATTTCCTTTAGGAGATGAATCAGAAGAAAATATGACCTGGTGATTTCAATCACTCTCTGTGTCTTTTTTTCCCCCTCTTCTCATGTCTTTCTCAATTACCACTTTTATAAACCACTGCTGGCTTCTCTGCTTTCCTTCCCTCTCCCCTCTCCTCTCTCTTCCTTTGACCTTCTCTCTGTCCTTCCTTCTGACACTTTTTCTAGCCTCTCCTTTGACCCTTGAGCCTTTGAATTTCTCCAATCTTCCCCCTTTCCAGAATGACATTCATTCCCCACCCCCATCCCCAACACCCCTGTCATCCTCCCTTTCCCGTCTCTTTCCTCTCATTTTCTAGATCCAAGGGTCTTGCTTAGCTTTCCTTCTGTTTTTCTTCCCATTGAGATATATGTGCTCTTCAGAAATTTTAGCAAGTTTTATTTTTTTAAATGTAACAATAAAATAGCTACTGTTTACTCAGCACCTGTTATGTTCCAAATAACAATATGGAGTTTGCAGATGTTAGTTCCTTTAATCCTTTTAATAGCTCTCTGATACAGAATAGTCCAGTTTCCCTGGTGGCTCAGAGAGTAAAGAATCTTGCCTGCAATTCAGGAGACTGGGGTTCGATCCCTGGGTCAGGAAGATCCCCTGGAGAAGGGGTGGCAAGCCACTCCAGTGGCAACCCACTCTTATATTCTTGCCTGGGAAATCCAAAGGACAGAAGAGCCTGGCAGGCTGCAGTCCATGGAGTCAGAGAGAGTCAGACAAGACTGAGTGACTAACATAAAGAACAGTCAGTTCCATGGTACCGAGGAAGCAGCCTAGGCTCAGAACAGCGGACTAATTTACCCAAAGTGCCATACATAGAGAAAACGTTTAGTCATGTTTAATATCAAAGTCACCCAAGGCTTTGGGTCAATCCAGTAGTGGAGATGACAGCTAATAAAACAGGTAAAATATAAACTTATTGTTCTTTATGCTTGAATGATTTGGTGATTTTTAGCTTAAGTCATGGAGAAGGCAATGGTACCCCACTCCAGTACTCTTGCCTGGTGGGCTGCAGTCCATGGAGTCGCTAAGAGTCAGACATGACTGAGTGACTTCATTTCACTTTTCACTTTCATGTACTGGAGAAGGAAATGGCAACCTAATCCAGTGTTCTTGCCTGGAGAATCCCAAGGATAGGGTAGCCTGGTGGGCTGCTGTCTATGGGGCTGCACAGAGTCAGACACGACTGACATGACTTAGCAGCAGCAGTTTAAGTCATATCACTTATATCCACAAATATTATTGGTCTCAATTGTTTTTGAACACAGAACTTTTCATTTCCTCTTGAGCTTTTTGGTGTTAATGAGAATTCTGTAAGGACTTTATTTAGGGAACATAAGCAGATATAACTATGTTTTCCAGGATGTAATACTTCAAGTGCATTTGGCTTGATGGTGACTGTAATCTGGATCAGCAGAGGAACTGATTGTATAGGTCTGGTTAGAATTCGTTCTACAATAGAAACAATAAAGAACTAGGGAGAAATAGAATATTTGTTTTCTCATTTCAGTTTGACTACCTACCAGCTGAGTGACCCTGAATTTCCTCATTGGTAAAACCAAACTATTAGATGGTCTCAAAACTAGATGGTCTCAAAAGTCCTTTCTATCAATGCTTCAGCTTCTCTGGTAGCTCAGCTGGTAAAGAATCCGCCTGCTATGTGGGAAACCTGGATTCAATCCCTGGGTTGGGAAGATCCCCTGGAGAGGGGATTAGCTACCCACTCCAATATTCTTGGGCTTACCTGGTGGCTCAGATGGTAAAGAATCTGCTTGCAATGTGGGAGGCTTGGGTTCGATCCCTGGGTTGGGAAGATTCCCTGGAGGAGGGCATGGCAACCCACCACAGTATTCTTGCCTGGAAAATCCCCATGGACAGAGGAGCCAATCTATGTTTTTTATTTATTTATTTTTAAAATTCAGTTTATGTTTTAATACTTTTCCTATACCCCCAAATCAACCTGTTCAGGCAACTGAATTCTGCATGTGCCCAAGGACCATCATGATTCAGCATCCTTCTACCTTAACAGGGCGCTTTAGGAATGAGGTAGAGAAGGAATGGTTGTATATTTTGAGCATGGTGGAAAGATTTTTGGGCTTCCACCCCACTGGTCACTCCACTAAGCTCCAACCTTCCTAATATAATTAGTTGAGAAATCATAAAGCTGTTATCAAGGCAACTGACAGACACTCAAGTATGATATTCACTCTGATTCATGGAGGATGTTTTAATTACACCTAAGATGCTGCAGTAGGAATTAAACTGTATTTAATAAACAGGCAAGTAAGTAATAGATATTCCATGACTGCAGGTTTTAAAAGACACTACTGTCTTCTGCTGTTCATGTTAGTTTTTTATTGCCTCCATGACAAATTATCACAAGCTTGTTGCCTTAAAACAACCTACATTTATTATCTTACAGTTGTATAGAAGTCTGGAATGGGTCTCACAAGACTAAAATCAGGATCTTCTCAGGGTTGCATTCTTGTCTGGAAACTCGAGGGTAGAATCTGATTACTTGCCTGTTTCGGCTTCTAGAAGATGGAAGCATTCCTTGGCTAGTGTAATTCCTTCCTCCACCTTCAAAAACAGTAATAATGACTTGAGTTCTTCTCCAACCTCATCAGTCCCACTTCTTCTATCTCTGTCTTCTACTTTTAAGGAAACTTATGATTAATTTAGACCCACTTGGAAAATCAAGAATAATCTCTGTGTTTTAAGATCAATTGATTAGTAGCCTTAATTCCATCTGAAACCTAATTCCCCTTTGCCATGTGATATAACATACCATTTACAGGTTTCAGGGTTTAGGGCATAGGTGTCTTTGGAACGTCATTGCTCTGCTTATTACTGCACCATCCATTTTTTCTGGGTTTAAAAGTTTGGTATGAACAGGAGCACTTTATGAATCTATAGGGAGAGAGCATTTGAAACCGTATGCCAGCATCAATCTCCATCAAGAAGCTTTGATAACCTTACAATGAAAGCAGATGCTCATACAGGAATGAAGAGTCATTTCTTTCATTACCAAATAAGCTGACCTAGCCAATAAACTTAGAAATTAAGGATTTGTACATATTCCAAAAGAGCCTTCAGTTTATTTTAGAGGAAAGAGATGGCTAATGTATTTTACACAGTAGGGTTGTTTAAAGTTATTCGGGTACCACCTCTTAAATGCAAAAGATTTATTCCTTTACTGAGAACATCAATCAATAGCCCACTAAAGAACACATATTTTATCACTTACCTGCAAGAAATTTAGTATGCCACCTTATGAAATTTTTGCCATGGCACTGCATGTGAGCATAAATAAAACTAAATAGTATTGGCATTATTCAGCATTATGAATAAGGGAACTGACTGACAATAAGAAAATCAAGAATGATTAACTCTAACTCTTAATGGCTTTGGAACAGCTGGAGCCAAAAATCCATATACAAAAGTCAAAGAATGTCAATATGCTTATTTTCCCTATGAAAATTCTCCACGAGTTCTGCTGGGTTTCTTATTGCTCTTGTCTTTCAAATGCCAGCTGAGAAATAGCTGTCATCTTTATCGTCATGTCAGGTCAACTGAAAGGAAATGCCAAAATGGAAAACAAATATCTAATTGCATCTAGAAAACTACTGCATGTTATTTCCTTATCTTCCTATAGTTGAGACTAAAAATATATCTTGATTTATTTCTACTGTAAAGTATGACATTTTGAACACAACTTGTAATTAAATTCTAATCAGGCAATTATTTTACTTTAAATGGCCTTAAAATAATATTTATAATACCAGGGGTGAATAAGGAAGAAAAAACCCAGCGTTTTTATTCTTCATTTTTATGACAGAAGTCTCTGCGCCATAGCCTAGCCCAACTTCAAAATTTTTAAAAGGGCTTAAATTACATATGCATTTTCAACAACTCTAAAAACTCATTCTAGGTTTCCTTCTGCTTCTCTTTTCTATTTATATTTTTATTGTGAATGTGTTGTTAGAGTAGTCAGATTACTAAAGAAATATCTGCAACATTAATTACATCTGAAGAAAGCTGGATAGCACATATTCGTATGAGTTCATTGTGAAAAAATAATCTAAGGCATCGATGGCCATTTTATGAGTCTTTCTTAAACGAGTACTGTGAGTCCAGAAATGCCACCTATCATATCCACATCTTTAGTCTCAAGCTGAATCCACTTGCCGCAGGGCTACCTGAGCCCCCGAGACGATCTGCCTATGTACAGAGTTATATAATCAAAATACATTTCAACGGACTTCCATATGGTGACCAGTTGGTGACAAAATAAAACTGCATGTGGTTATATGCACAAGCTGTCTGGATGTCATAAAAAGAAAATTTTGACCAATATGATTAAATCAGGATGTATGTTAAAATACAATGGTTAGATTCAAAGAACAAATTAAGTGTCCTTCCCATGAGCAAAATCTGGAAAAACAAAGGCGATACATTCAAGTTTCCACAGGCATTTACAGACCAAATATGTCTAAAGCAGTTATCCCATGGCCATATGTACACATAACTTTTTTGTCTTTTACTTCTCAACTCTTTTTCTTTCTATAATTGTGTACTCTGAGAGAACAGTCGAGTCTGTCCGTTTGGCAGAATTAGTAGCACATCAAGAACTGTTCTCAACAGGGGGTGAGATTTAAGTTTCCAGATGAATTTCTAGTATTTGAAAAAAAAAATCCTAGATATAAAAAAAAAAATTAAAGCACAGAACTTGTTAACCAAAGTAGCCCTGTTTTATTCCATCCAAGGGTTATATCACCACAAAACTTTTGGGAAAAAATATTATTTATAATAAGTTCATAATCTGTGCACACTAATCACATATATATGTAATAAGAACAATAAGAACTGCTTTCCTCAGTAAGGTCCTCTCTCCTAGGCCGTATTTACAAACCTTGGAAACCCCCACAGAATGGGCTTTGGTGCCATTTTACAGATGATGAACAACAAACTCAACTATTCAAGGGTTGTCATGAAATTAAAAGACACTCCTTGGAAGAAAAGTTATGACCAACCTAGAGAGCATATTCAAAAGCAGAGACATTACTTTGCCAACTAAGGTCCGTCTAGTCAAGGCTATGGTTTTTCCAGTGGTCATGTATGGATGTGATTGGACTGTGAAGAAGGTGAGCGCCGAAGAATTGATGCTTTTGAACTGTGTTGTTGGAGAAGACTCTTGAGAGTCCCTTGGACTGCAAGGAGATCCATCCAGTCCATTCTGAAGGAGATCAACCCTGGGATTTCTTTGGAAGGAATGATACTAAAACTGAAGCTCCAGTACTTTGGCCACCTCATGCGAAGAGTTGACTCATTGGAAATGACCCTGATGCTGGGAGGGATTGGGGGCAGGAGGAGAAGGGGATGACAGAGGATGGCTGGATGGCATCACAGACTTAATGGACGTGAGTCTGAGTGAACTCCAGGAGTTGGTGATGGACAGGGAGGCCTGGCGTGCTGCGATTCATAGGGTCGCAAAGAGTCGGACACAACTGAGCGACTGAACTGAACTGAACTCAAGGGTTACTGTTTAGACTCCAGAATTGTCTAGTTCCAAAGACTGATCTGTTGAGACCACAACAGTGAATTTATGATGCTTTTTCTTCCTTTAGCAGAAGTCTTAAACACATATAGGCAGAGCAGGTCTAAGAGAAGTTGAGGTGGGGGAGCCCAGGGCCTCAAGCCTTGTTCCCTGCTCACTCTCATTGCCTTCTCCATGGCAGCATCACAGATCTTTCCAGAATCTAAGTTATATATATATATATGTGTATATATATAAGGGGGGGCAGCTTGAAAACCTCTGTGCTACTTCAACCTGCTGTCTTCTCATCTTCATCAATTTCCATCATCTCTCCCCAGAGGAGCTTCTAGAAAGAACACCAAGATGCCTTGAAGATGGATGGTGTGCCTGCTGGGCTTTCCTGCTGGGCCAGGAATTAACAAAGCACATGGATATAAAGCATGTCTGTTATTCTCCATCATCGCGCTTAGCACAGTTTTCAACTGTTTATCAATGTCTTTTGTTTATATTCTGGCTCCTTCTCTAGACTGTAAATTCTTGGAGGGCAAAATCAGTGTCACTTTTATTTCTGTATTCCTCAGCACCTAGCATACAAAAGTCTTTGTCAACTGCCTGAAGACTGTTAAAAGTGATTTGAGAGCAAGAATCACTTTTTCTTCAAGTCTGCTTCTGAAAAGAAAACCCTCCAAGTAGATCTAACTAATACCCAGATTCATTCTCCAAGGATGTCAACTCAACTGCCCAATTCTAATCCGAAGTCCTCTTAAAAAGTGATAACCAAAAAGCATATTTAAAAAAAAGAGGAAAAAAGTACAATTTTAACAGAAAATTCACTTCATCTGCTTTCCATAACCAGAATGCCTCAAAAGACTACATCTGGTAGAGTGTCATATTAGTATAAATTATAAAATTCAAAATCTCAGTACAGCTTGGAAAGAGGCATACAAAATAGTTTCTAACTTCTACAATTAATGGGGGGGAAAATTGGTGCATGTGGGTTTTCAGTTTGTTTGGTTTTAATTTTTCCTCTACATTAAACTATCATGCAACTTTTTTCTGATATGCTCTCAACCTTGCATTTCCGCCAACATTGCATTTATTGCTTCCTATAGGACTAATCACATTTCTCACTTAAAACCGAAGCCTGAAGAGCTCACTTCAGCTAAACTCTCTGTGAAAGTTGCTCAGTTGTGTCCGACTCTTTGCAACCCCATAAACTACATAGTCCGTGGAATTCGCCAGGCCAGAATACTGGAGTGGGTAGCCTTTCCCTTCTCCAGGGAAGAACACAACACAATCTAGGTCATTTTTTTTTTTTTTCATGTTCCAAATCTGCTTTAACTTAAAAAAAAAAAAGAAAGCAGTCTGCTTCCCCCAAACAAGAAAGTCTGAAAAAATCTTCTAGCTTCCTTCTTTCTAAGGAATAAGCTTTTTCTTTTTATTCTTGATCATTGTTTCCTGTGTTTTGAGCAAATTTGATTTGTGTGTGTGGACAAGGAACAAGCAGTCATAGGTAGATATCTGTCTTGGAAATCTTTTCATGGAGAAAGAGAACTCCAGGAACTGAGGCCGAGGGAAAGTCTTAAGTGTGGAAAGAGGATTAAAATCACAACGTGCATTCTAGAATAAGGACAAGCCTGTTAGATGAATAAGACAGAACTCTAAATGCTGCTGATTATTCTGTTTCTATTTTTGCTGCCCTGAATGCCCACTGAAATAAGCTGGATACATGCAGTTGCATATTCTATTTGGGTATAATTTAATAGAAACAAGATATCAGAAAATATCTGAAAAAAGCAATATGTGGAATAAATACATATTTTGGCACTAATAACAAGACCTGTCCTTTGCATTGCTTATTATGCCCCTAAAAATAAGTCATTTATAATCATGTGATCCAATTACAGATTATCCCTTGCAGTGGTAAACTCACAATAACAAAGCAAATGATGAGTTCTTTCGGATTCTCTGAAGTTTTTATTACTAAGACTCAGTGACACTGGGTGTCATGAATAACCAGGCAACACTGACAACTCAAACATCACCTAACTTTGACAGTTTCTGGATCGAGTGTGTGTGTGTGTGCACGTGTGTGCGCACGCTCCGTTGCATCCAGCTCTTTGCAACTTTATGGATTGTAGCCCAGCAGACTCCTCTGTTCGTAGGATTTTTCAGGCAAGAATACTGGAGTGGATCACCATTGACTCCTCCAGGGAACCTTCCAGACCAGGGATTGAACCTGCATCTCCTGCACTGGCGGGTGGATTCTTCACCCGTTTCTGGACTGAGTATAAACAATCCAATTATTTAATCTCTTTGGTTCTCCTTCTGCTGTTGGCCAGCTGTCTCTTGGCCTTTAGAATGTCATTAAAGTATGGGGTAAAGATCCTCAAATTTTCTCTATTTCCTCATATCTAATAAATAACTGGTATTTTGGTACCTAAAACTATGAGCTGTCCTAAAAAAAAGACTTTTAATTTTTAATAAGTTTGCACCGTATAGTAAAAAGAGCATGGCATTGAGGACGAGAGGACCACGGGGTCCGGAAGTAGGCTTGGCTGACTCTGCTAATTACTAAGCCTCAGATTTAGCTGATGAGGATTTCATCTGTTTTCATCAGTTGCGAGGTTTGTAACTATCAGCCTCAGGCATTATTGTGATGATCAAATCAAATGGTTAATTATATTCAAGTGTTTCATGTATTATAAAGTGCAATACAAATGTTATTTTGAGCTTGCCACCACTTAAAAATCGTGCACACTATTCTTTTGTAGGGCTGCAGAAGCAAAGTGTGAGGACACTGCTGGTTCTGGAAGCACGTGTTTTTTAGAGACTTACTTAAGAAAGAGAAGGAGAGACACAAAGCCTATGAAGAGTGAATTTGATCTAAGCATCTCCTGGTCACAGATTCAGCCTCCACATTCCAGCTTTTGTCCTTCTCCAGATCCTTCTCTGCAACATACCTTGTCAATCTCTCCAGCCAGAGGCTCCACACCTTCTCCCTTCATTCACTGTGTTCTAACACAAACATCTACATCCAGAGGCTATTTCTTTACACACCTATGAATATATACAGGTGGGAAGTCTCTCAGTTCAGATTCATGTTTTCGTTCCATCCAGCTGAGGCTGAGCCACAATCTCCCAACTCTGTGGCCCAGCTTTAAACAAGCGAAACAGATCTTGTCCTCATTCCTCATAAGCCTATGTGATGGCTGGCCTGTGACCGACATCCAGAAACTACTGTGAAGCCTTGGATTTCAGTTTCTTGCCTGTCAATCTCCAACTTGCTTCACCATCACACTTTCCCTTCCACCATGTTTTCCTCCATTCCTGTACTATTCCTACATCTTCCTTTTGGCCTACAGAGATCTGTATAGTCAAAGATATGGTTTTACCAGTAGTCATGTATGGATGTGAGAGATGGACCATAAAGAAGGCTGAGTGCCAAAGAACTGATGCTTTTGAACTGTGGTGTTGGAGAAGACTCTTAAGAGTCCCTTGGTCCACATGGAAATCAAACCAGCCAATCCTAAAGGAAATGAACTCTGAATATTCACTGGAAGGACTGATGTTGAAGCTGAAGCTCCAGTACTTTGGCCACCTGATGGGAAGAGCTGACTCATTGGTAAAGACCCTGATGCTGGCAAAGACTGAAGGTAGGAGGAGAAGCAGGCAACAGAGGATGAGATGGTTGGATGTATCCCCGATCAATGGACATGATTCTGAGCAAACTCCAGGAGACAGTGAAGGACAGAGAAGCCTGGCATGCTGCAGTCCATGGGGTTGCAAAGAGTTGGACACAACTTAGCAACTGAACAACAATAAGTAGTCCATCCTGACCTAGGGTGATGTCATTCGTCTCCACCTTTGGTCAGATGACATTTCCCAGTTCCAGATCCAGGGCAAGTTCATTGCTAGTAAGGCTAGATCTGTACAATCCAGACCCGTGTTTATGGATTGTCACTACACGCCTTAGAATACATGAGAGGATCCTATGATAGTATTTAAGGATGTAATTCACATTCCTTATTTAGAGAGTTTACAAATGTGAAACCCGGGGGCTGAAGTTTCTACAGATACCACAGTAATGCAGAGGGGCACTGACAGACACCTGGGAGATGAATCAGAGTTTCATCCTCTAGTCCAATGTGTTTTCATCTCATCATCTTCCTAAACAATTTTCACTTGTTTCATCCTTGCTAATTAAAACTCTTTCCCAGTTATTGGGCTGGATGCAAATCTGGAATAGACAGGTGAAAAGGCTTAAAAGGTGAAAGGCAGAATTGTGAAAGCCAAGCCATTTAAAAGGGATCCTTCTGCCAAAACATTTTCCACTAAAAGTGGTCCATGGCACTAAATTAAAGTATTAAAAAGTCAGACAATTTAATGGAGTTATATTTCACCTAACGGAGTCAAGGCTTCAAACATTTTCAGGAAACAACTAACAATAAACCTGATGTGCTTAACACTCTGGGATTTATTTGATCCTGTCGGAATCATTCATCACCAAGACATTATTTCTGAAGCTCTTATTTAAGAGCAATGTATATCTTAACAGGGGAACCCAAAGGACAAAACCAAAACATGTACTCCTGGGACACTGTGTACCAACTTCATAAGGGTAGGCCTTCAGTTGGAGTGTATGAAGTGGGTGATTTTTAGATTGATGTAGAATTTCAGTGTATTACATTTCCAGAAATGTTACCATTGAGATCACTATGTGACCTCCACATTGGCAACTCCAGCAGAAAGTCTCTTGTCTTCTCAGCGAACATGGCCTTGGCCCTGAGGAGCTTTCACGATACTGTGCACTCCTGGTTTCTTCCCCCCTTGTCACTACCATTCAGTCTTTGCCAGTTTCTCCTTCTCTGTCAACTTTTAACACTGAAGTCCAAGAGCTTGGTTCTGAACTTTTTCATCTTCTGTATCTACATTCTACCCAGGTGATCTCATCTAGCCAACAGACTTAAATCTTTATTCCAATCATTTCCAAATATCTCTCTCAAACCCTCACCTCCTCAATGAATTCCAGACTTTTCTAGTTTACATCTTCACTTGGATACAAAGTAGATATCTCAACTAAAAAAAAAACAAACCAAACAAACACTTAAAATGCAAATATTTCTAATAGCATTTCACGCTTCCAAAACATCCTACTAAATAGTCCCCAAATATTCTCTATCTCATTCTTTGCCACCACCATTTATCTAATTACTTAAGCGATAAATAGGCATTAACCTCAGCTGCATATCTTCCTTCCCTAACTATAATTATTTGATGAGTTCTGTTGACCTTATCTTCAAACTATATTCCAGGTGATATAATGGCTGGATTTCCTATAGCCATTTTGGACCATGGAATGACCTTAACAACAGAAATTACACATGATAAAGATAAAAAGGCCCCAAGATCTTTTTACCAAAGAGCATCATTAACAGCTCTTAACAAATTTTTACATGAGAGAGAAATTACTTGTTTATGTAAAAAAAAAAAAAAAAGGATTTCAATTTCTCTTCTTTTGCACTTACCCACTATTTCTACTCTAGTACAGTCTCTTACCTGGACTGCTGAAATAGCTCCATCTGGTTTCCTTGCTTCTCTTGTTTCCTGTCTTCCAACAGAACAATCAGTCATCTTTTAAAACTCTAAATCAGATAATTCTACTTCATGCTTAATGCTGTCTTTTGGTTTCTGGTTGAACTTCAAATAAAATGCCAAGTTTCTACATCCTCCACTTCCACATCCATACCACTCTGCCCTTGAACAACAGGCTCTGGCTACAATGGCCTGAATTGTTTCCACCTGAAAGTCTTTGCATTCATTATTTCCTCCACCTGTAACAGTCTTCCTGGTATGGCTGCCTCCTCATTCCTAGGGTCTCCAAGCTCAAAAGTTTTCTTCTCAGGGAGTCCTTCCATGCAGAGCAAAACTAAGGTAGCCCCAAATATTTTCCATCATATTACCTTCCTAGTTTCTTATATATCCATGCCGGAGTTGTATTATCTCCTCACTTGTTTACATCTTATTCCCTGAATCCAAAGTCTAGAAAAGTACCTGGACATTCCAAATGCTTACCACATTTTTGTTATGTACTGGTTAAATGAATAAAATCATTAATAGCTGGCATCCCTTCAAATTTTATAGTATTAAATATTCCATAAAGCATTTTAACAAGATTAAGGAGAAGCTGGCTGATGCAGAGACCCAAACAAAATTATTAAAGCATTCAGAGGGAATTTGAACAAAGATGACCACTAATCCAGCAATTGTGCTTCTAGGTGTAGGCCCAAAAGAAAGTAGAAGTTTGACCAGATGTTTACATACCAATGTTCACAGCAGCATTATTCACAATAGCCAAAAGGGAGAAAACTATCCAGACAGCTATGAATAGATGACTGGATGAATACAGTGTGGTCTAAACATACAATGGAATATTACTCAGCATTAAAAGGAAATGAAACTCTGACACATGCTATAACACAGATGAACCATGAAGACGTTACTGTTAAGTGAAATAAGCTCAGACACAAATGGACAAATATTGCAAGATTTTATTAACATAAGGTATCTAGAGCTGAGTCATTTCCTAGGCAGGTTGATATGAAGTCCAGGGGTCCCCAAGGAGAGAGGGGTCTGGGATTCTCAAGGAAGAAGACAAACTTTTTTTCCCTCTATATTTCTTGCTGCTACTGCTGCTAAGTCGCTTCAGTCGTGTCCGACTCTGTGCGACCCCATAGACGGCAGCCCACCAGGCTCCGCCGTCCTGGGATTCTCCAGGCAAGAACACTGGAGTGGACTGCCGTTTCCTTAGGATTATATAACAACATGTATCCTGCTTGAGGACAGTCTATGGAAAAAACCTTCTGGCTAATCCTGTTATCTTAAAATGTAAATTATGGGAGCAGGTCTAGTGAGGTCTTTACAACCTCCAGACATATTTTTGATTCATTGTAATAACTAATTGGAGAGTATATAACTCCATTGCTAACACTAGCAAGGGGGTACTCTCTGCTGTTTTCTGATGTCTATGTCAGAAGCTTTCTCTGTCCCTTTTATACTTTAATAAAACTCTATTGCACAAAAGCTCTGAGCAAGCAAGCCTCATCTCTGGCCCCGGACTGAATTCTTCTCCTCCAGAGGCCAAGAATCCCAGCGTCTTTTCATGGTTCAGCAACAACCTTTCAGAACAGGCAAATCCATAGAGAGAGAAAGAAAGCAGTGGTTACCATAGACAGGACAAGGGGAGGATGGGGAGGTTTTGTTTAACCAGTATAAAGTACTAGTTTGGGAAGATGAAAACTTTCTACACATGGATGGTAGTGATGGTTGCCCAATATGTAAGTGCACTTAAGGCCATTGACCTGTATGCTTAAAAATAATTTAAATAGGGACTTTCCCGGTGGTCCAGTGGCTAAGACTCTGTCCTCCCAATGCAATGGGCTTAGGTTCAATTTCTGGTCAGGGATCTAGATCTCACATACTGAAACTAAGACCCAGCACAGACAAATAAGTAAATATTTTTAAAAATGATTTAAATAATAAATTTTGATTTCTCTATTTTTCTGCAATAAAAAAATTAGTTAGGAAAGAATCAGGATGGGATGGAAGTTAGGAAGGAATTGGGTTATACCTTTTGACCAAATTTATGACACAAATTCTTTTACATTTGATAAATATGAACTTTTCTCCTCAGTCCGTGGAAGGGGAAAGTGCAAGATAATAATTTTCCTTCTTCAAGGACAAGAGAGGAAAATTACATTCAATTTTTTTATCAGTACTGATTTGCATTTTTATAAATGTTGATGTGACTATATATTGGAGAAGGCAATGGCACCCCACTCCAGTGCTCTTGCCTGGAAAATCCCATGGACGGAGGAGCCTGGTGGGCTACAGTCCATGAGGTCGCTAAGAGTTGGACACGACTGAGCAACTTCACTTTCACTTTTCACTTTCATGAACTGGAGGAGGAAATGGCAACCCACTCCAGTGTTCTTGCCTGGAGAATCCCAGGGACAGGGGAGCCTGGTGGGCTGCTGTCTATGGGGTCGCACAGAGTCGGACACGACTGAAGCGACTTAGCAGCAGGAGCAGCATGACTATATATAAGACATAATACCATGGAGAACAATTAATTCATTCTGTTTCAATGTTCTTTGCCCAGAACAAAGCTATAAATAGCAGGTCATATGGCAGAGGGTAATTTGTTCTTTCCAAAAATTCTATTAAAACACATCTAATCAGCTAGATGTTATTCTTCATGTCCAGACAACTAAAAATATATTCTATCACTGTGCATTATGCTACAGGTTTTCTCACTTTATTCCACGTCAGTGTTCCTTGTCCAAATCCTTGTGGGAAAGAAGGATTTAGAGACAAATGAGCATCATGTAGAAAAACTATCCAAATGACTGACCTTTTATGTGTATGCAAATATTTGGATTTACAATGCATAGATTCAAAGGATGTGAGAAACTGTCTGATGAGACACCAATATCAGATGTGATAAGACAGTGTCAGTGAGCCTAGTCTTCCTTCTTATTCCAAATTACACACTCCTCTACTTTGTCCTCTCATGTTGAAAGTAGTGAATCCATAGGTATATTAAAGAATACTGATTCTCTGACATAAATCACACCAATGTTTTCTTAAGCTAGTCTCCAAGGCAACAGAAATAAAAACAAAAATAAATAAATGGGACCAAATCAAACTTACAAGCTTTTACACAGCAAAGGAAACCATGAACAAAATTAAAAGACAACTTATGGATGTGGAGAAAGTATTATCAAATAGTGCAACCAACAAGGGCTAATTTCAAAATAAACATCTCATGCAACTCAACAACAATGAAAAAACATGAACAATCCAATCAAAAAATGGGCAGAAGATCTAAATAGACATTTCTCCAAAGAAGACACACAGATGACCAAGAGGTACACGGAAAGATGCTCAAAATCTCTAATTATCAGACAAATGAAAATCAAAACTACAATGAAGTAGCACTTCACACCAGTCAGAAGGGCCATCATTGAAAAACTTACAAATATTGAAGAGAGCGTAAAGGGAACCCTCCTACTTAGTTCATGGGAATGTAAATTGATGCAGCCACTATGGAAAATAGTATGAAGGTTCCTCAAAAAACTAAAGATAGAATTACCATATGATCCAACAATCCCACTCCTGGACATATATCTGGAAAAAAACACTATAATACAAAAAGATACATGCACCCCTATGTTCATAGCACCACTATTTCCAATTGCTAAGACACTGAAACAACCTAACTGTCCATCCATAGATAAACTGATAAAGAAGCTGTGGTACATAAATGACTGAATACTACTCAGTCACAGAAAAGAGCAAAATAATGCCATTTGCAGCAATATGGATGGAACTAAAGATTATCCTACTAAAGTGAAGTAAGTCAGCGAGAAAAAGGCAAATACCATACAATATCACTTATATGTGGAATCTAAATTATGACACAAATGAACTTATCTACAAAATAGAAACAGACTCACAGATATATAGAAAAGACTTGTGGTACCAAGGGGGAGAGTGGGGAAGGATGGACTGTGAGTTTGAGGTTCAGTTCAGTTCAGTCGCTCAGTCATGTCCGACTCTTTGCAACCCCATGAATCGCAGGACGCCAGGCCTCCTTGTCCATCACCAACTCCCGGAGTTCACTCAGACTCACGTCCATCGAGTCCGTGATGCCATCCAGCCATCTCATCCTCGGTCGTCCCCTTCTCCTCCTGCCCCCAATCCCTCCCAGCATCAGAGTCTTTTCCAGTGAGTCAACTCTTCACATGAGGTGGCCAAAGTACTGGAGTTCAGCTTTAGCATGAGTCCTTCCAATGAATATTCAGGATTGATTCCCTTTAGGATGGACTGGTTGGATCTCCTTGCAGTCCAAGAGACCCTCAAGAGTCTTCTCCAACACCACAGTTCAAAATCATTAATTCTATGGTGCTCAGCCTTCTTCACACTCCAACTCTCACATCTATGCATGACTACTGGAAAAATCATAGCTTTGACTAGATGGTCCTTTGTCAGCAAAGTAATGTCTCTGCTTTTTAATATGCTGTCTAGGTTGGTCATAGCTTTTCTTCCAAGGAGCAAGCATCTTTTAATTTCATGGCTGCAAGTCACTATCTGCAGTGATTTTGCAGCCCCAAAAAATAAAGTCTCTCACTGTTTCCCCATCTATTTGCCATGAAATGGTGGGACCACATGCCATGATCTTCGTTTTCTGAATGTTGAGTTTTAAGCCAACTTTTTCACTCTCCTCTTTCACTTTCATCAAGAGGCTCTTTGGTTCTTCTTCACTTTCTCTCAAAAGGGTGGTGTCATGGTTCTCAAAAGGGTGGTGTCATTGTTCTCCAAAGAGGTTCCCTGCAGCCAGCTCTCACTCTGGTCTTGATCAGAGTCTTGCCTTTGCCCACTGGTTCTCCTCATTCTGGCTTTGCACAGCCCTGGCTGCCACTCAGCTCTGAGTTCCCTCTTTCCACATCATCACCTCTGAGTATCTGACAACTTAATTTCAGGTCTCAGCCACTATTCGCCTCTCTCCCTCTCAGCTCATCTTTTTCATCATTCTTGATTAACTGTGGTGAATCACCTCCAGCCCTGGGACCTGAATTTGGTTCCTGCTGCAATCTTATCTTGGTTAGTGCCATGTTAGTTCCTGGGAACGACCTCCAACCTAGGATGTGGTACAGCAGTGTGAGTCTGCCCAAGCCAGGCATAATAAAAGCCATGAGGATATGCTTGCTCTCCTATTAACTAAAATTTTATTTTAGCCTTTTTTCCAGGATTTGGATAAGAAAAAGTAAACATAAAAATGCAAAACAGGCCAATACACAACTCCCTTTACATTATTTCAAAAAAGCCCTCTTCCCCCTTTACCTTGGTACTATCACCACCGCCTCTATCATTGGAAGTACTATTTTATTAGGATTTAGAACCTGTAGGAATGGGACTCCCCTAGTGCTCCAGTAGCTAATATTCCATGCTTCCAATGCAGGGGGCCCAGGTCCCCTCCCTGGTCAGGGAGCTAGATCTCACAGTCTGCAACTAAGAGCTCACATGCTGCAACTAATGGAAGACCCAGCATAGTCAAATGAATATATACATTATTTTTAAAGAAACTGTAGGAACCACTTATACTATCTGATTCAATTCCTCGATGTGACAAAAGAGAAAACTGATGCAAACTGCCTTATCTATTTCATTAAGAAGTAATTTTTTAATTTAAAAAAGTTGTTTAATTTTGGTCACAATAATAATGATCACAGTCATAGGAGTGGTGACAAATGTAGAGCCTGGTGGAATTAATGGAAAGATCCTCGAACAAAAAAGACCTGAGTCCTGATTCTACTTCCCCTTCTCCCCCTTGTGCTACTGACAAGTCACTTCTTTCCAATCTCAAGCTGCTGGAGAGGGGTAAAAGGAAGGAGTTGATTCGAGTAACCCCCAAGTTTTCCTTCTGAAATTCTAATGTCCCTGATGATAAAGCTATGGTTTCAAAAATACCCTTACACTCACTTGTTCCATGACTGGGTCCATGTATTTCTAGCCATATGCAACTTATCAATATTTGAAGCCAAAATAAAAGTTAATCATAACCAGTACAGTTGCATAACAGTCTACCATTTCCTGAGCACTTATTGACAACCTCTCTTATTCACTTATTAGTATAAGGTAAGATTGGATCACCATTCCACAGATGAGGAAACAAGTTCAAAAAGTTAAGTGACTTGACTTGTCCAGGGTCTTACAGACTTTAGAAAGCAGAATCCAGGCATGAACCTACTGTTGATATATGTATTCTCTTGTCATTATCTAACAACTTCATCATTGTTATAAAGAAATGGCAAATGCAACCATTAAAAGCATTATCAAAACATAACTCCCTCCTTTCCTCCATCCATCTCCCTTCTTCCCTCCCTTTCTTTCATATTTCTAATCTCAGCAAAGGTAGTGGACTCCTTCCATTTCTAGATGTATGCTGGCTATAATCACTGAAGCCTAATTTTATGGGGGTTTTATGCTATTCTGTTTCTGATACTCTTATAATTAACCTCACTTCTATCTCACTGCATCTGCTCCACATACAGTATCGCTGCTGAGAAGAGGATAATTCTGTGTTTTTATTGCTACCAAGGTTTATAGTGTGAATTCAAAGTGATATAAGAAGACTGTTGTCCTAGAAAAACATTTTCCCCTTAGGAAAAAAAAAATTGCCTTAAATATTTTAGTTGGTATTACTCGTAGTCTTATTACCATTCTTCCACAGAAGGGAACAAAACACTCTTGTTTTAAGAGGTGAACACTGAGTGTTCAATCAGGAGAAAATCTCTTTCAGACACATTAATTCTTTCTGTCTATTAAGTGTGGGTAATGCTAAAAGGTCAAGAGAGCATTCTTTACAGGGGTATACTCTTGCCATTGCCAAGAGCCTGATGCAAAATACATCATCATTCTCTAGCAATCATACTGTTAGCATGCATACATGTCTGCTCAGTTGCTCAGTATATGACTCTCTGAGACCCTGTGGACTGTAGCCCCTCCAGGCTCCTCTGTCCATGGGATTTCCCAGGCAAGAAATCTGGAGTGGGTTGCCATTTCCTCTTCCAGGGTATCTTCTCGACCCAGGGATTGAACCTGGGTCTCCTGCGTCTCTTGCATTGGCAGGCAGATTCTTTACCACTGCGCTACCTAGGAAGCCCACTGCTGTCATGAAAAATGAATAAACCAGAGGCTGCAAAATTGTTTTCTCATCCTGCCATACACAAACACACACACAGACATATTCACATACCTTTTCATACCCAGCAATGTACATTTTGACAGGGACCCAGCACCTGTTTTCATGACAACTTAGAGACCAAAATAGCAGCGTGTAGGCGGCGGTGCAGCTGAGTAAAAAAGAAATCTGACGTTGGCTTCAAGAAAGCTGGGTTCTCAACTCCTGCAGCTACGATCTGTTTGCCATTTAAGTAAGTCATTCCAGTCTTTGGATCCATGTTTTCTAACTTAGAGAACTAGTCAGTAAATTTGATGATTTCAAAATTCCCTTCCAGATAGAAGGTTCTATGAACTCAAGAAAAGAGTTAGAAACAGTATCTTTGCTTACGCAGTCCATCCACTATATCCAAACTGCTTTTCAACCAGTTTGAGAGTTTGAATAATATTTACACTTATAATTCACTTTTTCAGACCTGGGACAGGATGTATTTTCCATGATTATTTATCTATCCACAGATACTACAGGTTCATTGCTTGTTAACTCATTAAATACAAGGCCCAGTGGAAGACATGAAAAGGAGAGAAACATTGTATCCAGCCTTCAGGTTCTTTCACTTTAATTGTTGAGATAGATTATAGACACAAAGGCACTGCAAGATACTATCAAGAGGGCCATTGGTTTTCCAATGAGGTGAGGTAGAACTCTGGAGAAGGCAATGGCAACCCACTCCAGGACTCTTGCCTGGCAAATCCCATGGACGAAGGAGCCTGGTGGGCTGCCATCTATGGGGTTGCACAGAGTCGGACACGACTGAAGCGACTTAGCAGCAGCAGCAGCAAGGTAGAACTCTCTCTGGAAACAAAACTTCAGTTGGAGTTGGCATATGAGCAGGACCTTGAAGGATGGTTAGGATACAGCTCTACAGAATGGGGTGGGAATGAGGAAGGGCCATGGTCAAGTCAAGAGGCAGGGACCAGGAACATTTCGTTTGACTTCAGCTAAGCCTTGGTCACCGAACTGGTCTTATGAAAACTTTAGTAATGTTCAACAACCTGGATGAAACTGGAGGTCATAAGCAAAGTGAACTGTGCAGTCACAGAAGGTCAAACACTAAAGGATTCTACTTATATGAGGAATCTACAGCAGTCAAACTCAGAGAAGCAGAGAGTGAATGGTGGTTACAGAGACCAGAGGAAGGAGAAATGGGGAACTGCTGTGTGCGTGTGTGTGTGTGCGCATGTGCGCTCAGTCGTGTCTTACTCTTTGTGACCCCATGGACTGTAGACTTCCAGGCTCCTCTGTCCATGGAATTTTACAGGCAAGAACACTGGAGTGGGTTGCCATTTCCTCCTCCAGGGGATCTTCCCAACCTAGGGATTGAACCCATGTCTCTTGCATCTCCTGCATTGGCAGGTGGATTCTTTACCACTTCACCTCCTGAGAAGATGACTATGAGGAACTGCTATTCAATGAGTAAAAAATTTCATTTCTGCAAGATGAAGAACTAGAGATCTGCTGAACAACATCCTGTCTACGGTTAGTACAATACCGTACACTTAAAATTTTTATAAGTGTAAAATTTTTGCCATAATAAAAAAAACTTTTATGAAGATTGTTATTGTTCATAAACCCATTTTAATTTCATCTAGTTAGCTGGACTAAGTGAAATTTATAGCACTACTATGAATATAAGCAATAACATGCTTTAAATACAGACAATTATATTAGTCAGTTATTCCCTATCATTCCTCAATAATCTGAAAAAACCAAGTAGTTTATCAATTCTTTACCAGAACATCCTTAATCACTTTCCAAATTATGTATTTATTAATTTACCTTTGGTTAAGATGCAGGGGTCTTTGGAGAATGTGGACTTAGGAAAATAAAGAGGGAAAAGCATATTGGCAACTTAACATGAAATTAATATAATACATAGATCCATTCACCCAGGTTTATACTGGCTGGTCCAACAGAAAGTGTGCCCCATACAAACTGAGATGACCAATATTTGTAATTGACATGCATGTTCACAGAACTTAATTGCTCAGTATTCTCCATCAAATTCAAAGAAACGCTAATGGAGCATTTCTAAGTATCCAACTGTAAAGCCTATCTATGTGGGACACTCTCATGAATACCTTGCCTTGCCTTTTTTGGCAAAGTAATCTGAATTATTCAGTTGGTGTGATCCTGTAGGTCAAAAGTATATGTATGTTTTAAACTGGGCTAAGAAAATCCTTTATTTATTTATTTTTATTTTTATCTTTCTGTACTGTCTACCACAAAACATCATACATATACCAAGACATATCATTTAAATTGCTAAAAGCAAATATGCCTTAAGAAAATGCCAATTTACAAGAGAATTCCAATATAACTAGCATTAACATAATGTCACAAGAACATCTTTTCTACTGTACCCGTAACTTTTGACTCTTAGAAATACAATTTAATCTTTCTGTGCTCTATGAGGATTTCACAGAATTCTAAACCTCAACTGCATTTACTTGCACTGGAGGTATATTTAACTAGGGAGATACCAACATTTGTAGAATAAAGCACTTTGGGATAATGAAGAATAAATTCTCCAGTGAACACTCAGTCTGAAAGTTAATATCTTCACACCTAGAATGAGAAAAGTCTAGAGAATCCTTTCATTAGAAATCACAGTTTAAAAGAAGGTAATTATAAGCATTTTTTTTCTGAAGGCATAACAACACAGCATTCATGTTAGAGAAGAGCTGTAGCTCTATCAAATAGTGCAATTAACTTTTAAAGCTAATTCAGCAACAGTGTCACAACCCAAAAATCTCTCTAGCACCAGGCAGAAATTTTCTATCATGTTAAGACAACTATAACAAAAGATACTGAGAATTCTCTAATTAGCATAGAGGAAATGACCAACAAAATGTATGACCAGTGAAACATACAGTGGAAAGGATCACATGACCCAGTGAACATAAATTTTAAATGCCAGAGGATGAAATATGTCATAAGCCAAGAACTCAGAACAGTGATTCCAGAGATATTTCATTCCCTTTTTTGAGCAAAGGGTTTTCCCAACAGGCTAGTGACCAAGGGTTTGTCCTTAACTTTGGAGAAGCCCTGTAATGACCTGCATAATTGTGTAGTTGTGTTAATGTGTTTACACAGGAAGGATCAATGGATAGTGAACTATATGTAGCTCTTTACTTAGCCTGAGATTAACTCATCCCATGAACTCTTTCATGTTTAGTATAATTTTGAATTAAAAGTGCTCCTTCAAACAGAGAAACAGTACTCTTTAGAGAAGAGCCAACAACCTCTCTCCTGACCTTGACTCTGCACTCAGAAGGCTCCTGAGCCTAGCATTTGGCTCCTGGCTCCTCATTTCTGATCTCTCGTTAAAGGGGTGCTGTAACCCTCCCACCAGCCAACTAGCCATATTCAAGCTTGGTGCTTTTAAGATGGGGTCTTATGACCTCCAATGTAACCAACATTTTCACTTAAGAATTCCTCAGAACAGAATGTTTTCTAAAACTGGTACAAATAAACTTTAAGATTTGACTTTTGGAGGATCTTATCTATTTGAAAGTTTCAAGGAAAAACATCTTGAAGTGGCAAGTGGTATCTCAAGTTTTTTTTTTTTTTTGAAACTCAATTAGACCAGAATGCATAATCGTATTTTAAATAAACCACTGGAAGACATGCATACACCCCAAGTTGTGTATAGCTGACTCAGGCTGTAATTTACACATTAATATTCACAATCTAACCCAGCTACTTCAAACCACTGACAACCAGCTTTGCTTCTTTATTTATAGAATTTCCCTGGAAAGGATCAGTGTTTGCTAGGAAACTAAATGTCTGTGTTCTAATTGTGTTTCTGAGACCTCATTTCAAGATCTCAGAAAAGTCTCAGAGAAAACTCTGTGAGAAGGTATTTCTATAAGTGAATTCATAATAAGTACCTGTTAATAAGGATGACGTGTCTAAAAGTAGTTATCTCAGGTAAGTAACAGACTATCACAGTATAAATCCTGAGCAGTCATGTCATTTTTAGTTTCTATAAGGGTAATGGTAATAATGATACTAATTTTTTAAAACATTAGTCTTGATTTAGAATGTCTGTTTCTTTCTAGCACTATCTCTGTGCTAAAAGGTAATATCCAGAAGAGAGACGTGAGAAAAGATAATGTATTTATTTTGTCCCATTTCAACATTATTGTCCTATGGTAATTTCATGCCTCAATTTCGTCTACCACTTTGCAAACTAGTGTTAGTCATCTTGTTGGGGAAAATTTCCTTCTCAAGTTGCTGAGGTTTTTATAAATATTGTTGTTATTATTGCGAGCTGTATAAGAGTCCAATCTAAATATCCAATTACACTATATGTACATGTGTATTCAGTCGCTAAGCCATGTCCTGTCCTACTCTTTGTGACCCCATGGACTATAGCCCGCCAGACTCCCCTGTCCATGGGATTGCCCAGGCAAGAAGACTGGAGTGGGTTTCCATTTGCTTTTCCATGGGATCTTCTCGACCCAGCAGTCAAACCCATGTCTCCTGCATCAGCAGGCGGATTCTTTACCACTGAGCCACCTGGGATAATATATGTGGGCTTTTCTTAAAAAAAACACACATATACTGTATCATATGACATGAAATAAAATTTAATGTTTTCAAATTTCCCCATCCTTGTTTTGTAACTGACCTGTATCTACTGTAAAATGTAGAACAAACCAGATCCATTTCCAACTGTGCAGATGGCTCATTATCCAGCTGTCTTAAAGATAGAAAGATTAGTGAGTCCAAGTGTGGTGCTAGGAAGGTGCAAAAACTCAGGGAACTTGAAAACTAACCTCAAGCCAAATCTTTCTGCTCATGGTCCAAATCTCCCACTGGGAAATAAAGTTGAGATCTGAGATAAGACTTCCCATATTACTCCAGAGGTGATCCAACATTCATTTCATTTACTACATTGATAGAGCAAATGAGCACACAAGCATACACACACACACACACACACAAATTTCTCTCTCTCTCTCCAACTCTGTCTCTTAAATTTGTAACAGAAGTAGAGTTGCAAGTTGAGAGTCTTTTTTCTCCATTTTCTTCCCCTTTTAATAAAGTACTGAAAATACTGTATTAAACATATTTGGGGTAAAATATATTTTCTGTAAATATACTTTCAGAAACAATATTTTCTTCATTTTATTAAAAGGGGAAGACCACTGCTTCTAAAAATTTCTATCCTCGACCCATCATCTGGTATCATAATTCAGCTTTGTGTGCACGTACGTATGTTTTTAAGTCCTCATAAACACACAAAATACCAAGGTAAGCCTTTTATACAGCTGTTGTTTGCAGTCTATTGGGTTTGGTGGTGTTAATGATGTAGGCATACTTTTGGCTGCGCCTACGTCTCCAGCTGGAAAACAGATTCATGTAATTCGTGTCACCTTTGTTGACAGGAAGGTCAGCAGTCTGAACAATTTTATTTATTTATTCACTTGCCCTTTATTTCATTTTTGGTGGGGGAGGACTCAGGGATAGGGTAATGTGGACATATACATTTACTTATGATGACTATAAGCATGCTGTTTAAATTTTTAAAAAATCAAAATATATTTGCATGCAACTGTTCAACATATATTTTATGATAGAAGAGGTGACTATACAGAGAACAACAGTGAAATGTGGGGAAATGGATCCCTGGGGAAGCAACAGTATTTTACTTATACTATCTGTTTTCAAATCAGATCTTCAAGCAAATACTAGAAGCAGGGAACAAAATGGATGAGTGTGTGGTCAGGCAGCTGTAATGCTCTTGAAGGGGGGCAAAGAACAGGAAAAAGATACTTGGCATGTAACTGTCTGCCCTCTATGGTCTCCCACTTGAACCTCAAGTCCTAAAGGCACGCTCTTAGGGTGGCAGTTTAGTTTCTTCTTGTTTGTCAGGGCAAGACATAAGAGTAAGAACACCATGTTGAAAATATCCCCTAGACGTGGAGAGAGAGGATGCCCTCACTAGCTCTCTGCATAAGGTCTTCATTGACAAGCTCAAACTGTCAATGAAGGTTCTGGGTAATCTTCACCAGGATTTTGTTTAGATGATGCGTCTCTCTCAATGGCATGCATCTTCTCATTTCAAGAGAGATTCCTTCTGCCAGCCCTACCAGATCCTTATTCAGAGCCAAATTCAGATTTGACTCATTAAAGTAAAAGGGATATCCTGTGGTTCCAATTCAGATTGGCCAGAGGCATGAAGACCTCAGGGTGTCTACATTCCTCAGGTAGAGTAGTATGCTGCTGCTACTGCTAAGTCACTTCAGTCCTGTCTGACTCTGTGTGACCCCATAGTTGGCAGCCCACCAGGCTCCCCCGTCCCTGGGATTCTCCAGGCAAGAAGACTGGAGTGGGTTGCCATTTCCTTCTCCAATGCATGAAAGTGAAAAGTGAAAGTGAAGTCGCTCAGTCGTATCAGACTCTCAGTGACCCCATGGACTGCAGCCTACCAGGCTCCTCTATCCATGGGATTTTCCAGGCAAGAATACGGGAGTGGGGTGCCTTGCCTTCTCCGGAAGTAGTATGCTACTAAGAATCAAAAAGCCTCCTAGGCAAATGATAATAATCCACAGTTTTGAACATCTTTCTTCTTTCCCCCGTAGCATCCCATATCCCCAAGGACATCAATGTTTATCAAAGCTCTAGCCGCTCAAAGGACTCTGGAATCTAAGGAAGACGGCTTGGTTGTATCTGACCATAAAATTAGTTTTACTAAGATTTCAGTAAATATATGGAAGAAATATATCTCCCAAAACATCTTATGACCTACCTACTGTATTTGATATCCATTCTTTCAAGTTAGAACAAATCTGTCTTCTACCAGTCTCAACTGTTCACTTTTTCCATCTCTACTCCACTGATGTGAGTGTTCTCCTTGCTAACTTTCAGGATGTTTGGACTCAATCCCCGTTTTGTACTCCAGCTCTCATCCTATTCTCTCATGGCAGGAGCATTAAAGGCTAGATGCAGAGGATGGTAAAATAAATAAAAGGAAGTATCCCTTTTTCTCAATGGTATTTGCCAATGAGAATAAGAATGAAGAAGCCCAAGCCTACTCCCATGTTATGGACCAAACTGTCTCTTCAAAACTTTTCTGGTCAAGTTCTAAACTCCAGTTCCTTAGAAAGTGACAGTAATTATAGTTAGATTGTGATTAAATATGGTTAAATGAGATATGCCAGGTTAAATGAGATATGCCAAGTTAAATGGGTTAAATGGGTGCCAAGTTGACTAGCGATGGACTTGTGATGGTTATTTTGTGTGTCCACTTGGCTGGGATATGGTGCCTGTAGTCTAAACGTGTTGATGAGCGAGTTTTTGGATGAGCTTCAATTTAAATTGGTAGACTTTCAGTAAAGCACATTGCCCTTCTATAATGCGGGTGAGCATCATTTAGTTGGCTGGAGACCGGAATAGAGCACAGACTGATCTCCTTAAGCAAGAATAATTCTGCCAAGAGATGACCTTTATAACCTCAACTTCAATATCAGCTCTTCTCTGGGTCTATAACCTGCTGATCCACTGTGCAGATTTCAGACCTCTCTAATCATATGACCCAGTTCCTTAAAATAAATTTCTTCCTATACATGTAGACACACATTCTATGAGTTCTGTCCCCCTGGAGAGCCTTAACTAATATACTCACATACCTGACCTGGGCACTCCTGTTCCGAGGCTCTGAGTCTGGAAATGACACGTGGGAACTTTCCAGCTGCATTTGGTTTTAAAGGATCTACTCTGTGCAGGTGGTTATGTTGAAAGTTCTGAGGATGGAGAGAGGCTTTCTTTTTTGGATTACTTTTCACATACATAATAAAAAAATAAATCTATCCTCATGCACCATATTTTTATTGCTATCATTATTCCTATGCAGCATGCAAACATCAGACTATCACTACTTGAGCACACACGTGCAGTGATTGTGCTTCTAGAAAGGGCCGAGGAATAAATAACAGTGACATGACTGTGTCACACTGCAGTCTGTCACTTCAGCACTCTGTCACGGAGGGTGAAGGATGCTCCTTTTCCACCTTCTTTCCTTCAAGCTGCTCCTTCAAATACCAGGACACCTGCAGACACTCTCCATTGGTAGAATCCTAAAATCAAATGTGAGACTAACAATCATGTTGAGAACTGCACATTTATCTTCTTCTCCCCTACTAAGGCCGGACTAAAGGGGGGGAAATTTTTCCCCTTTTAAAAGCAGGATAAGCAATTCAATTTATGCTCCATATTCTGGCAGTTATTAAACAGCTGTTATAGACAATGCCAAGTAGTTATCTTAGTATTTAGGGTTTTTTTTCCCACTGTTTTCCTCTCAGCCCTGAATCTTATCCAATTCCCTATAAATATTTTTTATAATACTGTTTACATTTCATTAAAACACTCTATTTTTTAAAGCCAAATATATATTTGAATATAAGTTTGTATGCATGTGATATATAACTTTTAAGTTGGAAAGTGTAGACACTGAACACTATTTTAAGAATTACAAAAGATACATAATGAATCCCTTGAAATATTATTCCCACATGAAGCATTTTCCTGGTATATCATTCAGATCACCTCGTCCCATATGGGAATAAACCCATTACCCTGAGGTTTCACTGCATTCATTTGGCAACTGAAGGAAAAAAACACTGTATATGCCAGTTAATCATCCCAGATGTAATCACCAGCTGCACTCTCCGCTTTGTTTATGAGCATATTTTACTTCAGGTAAACACTGTAATTCTGGCAGAAAATCGTGCCTGATGGATACAAACCCTGCCATTACGTATTCACTATTTTTTTTAAAAGAATATTTATGTTTGTACAGGAAAGAATGTGAAATTAGAGGAAGGGAAAGCTGAATTCTGGTCTTGGCTCTGCCACTCTGATTCTAGACAAGTTAATTAGTCTCAGTTTTCACATCTATAAACTGGGATAACACAATTTAAAGGGTGGGGCTGTGAAAGGTAAAAGGAATAGTTTATGTGAAAATTTGCAGTACTTGGACATAGCTTTTGCTCAGTTATTGACTGCTTAACCCATTCTTTTCTGTAAAACAATAAGTATAATATCTGCTCTATATTTTAAGTATACATGTGGAAAAAACATGATAAGAACCACAAATACTCGTAGGGGTACCCTAAAAGTGAAACGCAGTTATAAGTATAATCAGTCATGTGTGTGCTTGTGTGTTTTGTCCTACACTCTGTGTTAAATCCATTCGCCTTAGTTCCTGTTGGACAGCACCCATCAGTATTACTGGTATTTCTAACTTCCTCCCATGTGCCTGTCCCAGCTTTTAAGTCCGTTCAATTCAGCATGAAAAATGTCAGCGGAAATGTTTCA
Organism: Aepyceros melampus; assembly: GCA_006408695.1. Classification (NCBI taxonomy): domain Eukaryota; kingdom Metazoa; phylum Chordata; class Mammalia; order Artiodactyla; family Bovidae; genus Aepyceros; species Aepyceros melampus. The sequence goes on from SJXQ01002112.1 coordinate 468,402, forward strand.
GAAATGGCTGACAGAGTCAAGGCATTGTTCATGGTGGAAATTAATGAGTAACTGCCAGTTAATATCTTAATTCAACCCTGATGACAGAATTCACAAGCATAGGACAGTGCTGGCCAGCTGCAGAAAATCCACAACTGAATAGAGGGTGAGTCATTCATTCATTTTCTCAGGATTGGACAGTTCAAGTGCAATTCACAAAAAAGTAAAGGAGAGAGGTTCTATCTGTCAGGGAAGTGGCCTGAGAAAAAGGAGATATGGAGATTTTTTTCCCCATGGATACTGAAAGAAGTTAATAAATAAAGTTCAGTAAGGTGAAATTGTTTGGAGAGATGTTCATTCATAAAATCAAGGTTCCATTTTATTTGGTTCTATCACATTAATGCAGGAAGAGCTTCAAGTCAGCACTTTCCACAGGTAACTACATGTGTCCTCTTGGACTACTTATTTGTTGCCTATTTATTTGTCACCCAATTTAAGAGGATTTTGGGGGGGGATGGTTTCTCTTTTACAAAAATGGAAAAAGTTAAGAATAACACCACCAAATATTATACTGTATGGTTAACTCAAATTGATATGGGATGTGGGCTAGACTGGCTTCTTGGTGACTTGGAGGAGAGCTCCAATACTGCTCTTCAGGTGAAGCCAGAAAGAATTTAGCCTCCAGTAGGATGGAATCAGTCTTTCATCCATAAGGCTTCATTCTTCCAGACATTCAAGCTGGTTTTAGAAAAGGCAGATGAACCAGAGAGCAAACTGCCAACATTCACTGGATCATCAAAAAAAGCAAGAGAGTTCCAGAAAAACATCTATTTCTTCTTTATTGACTATGCCAAAGCCTTTGACTGTGTAGATCACAATAAACTGTGGAAAATTCTGAGAGAGATGGGAATACCAGACCTTCTGACCTGCCTCTTGAGAAACCTATATGCACGTCAGGAAGCAACAGTTAGAACTCGACATGGAAGAACAGACTGGTTCCAAATGGAAAAGGAGTATGTCAAGGCTGTATATTGTCACCCTGCTTATTTAACTTATATGCAGAATATATCATGAGAAATGCTGGACTGGAAGAAACACAAGCTGGAATCAAGATTGCTGGGAGAAATCTCAATAACCTCAGATATGCAGATGACACCACCGTTATGGCAGAAAGTGAAGAGGAACCAAACAGCCTCTTGATGAAAGTGAAAGAGGAGAGTGAAAAAGTTGGCTTAAAGCTCAACATTCAGAAAACGAAGATCATGGCATCCAGTTCCATCACTTCATGGGAAATAGATGGGGAAACAATGGAAATAGTGACAGACTTTATTTTCTTGGGCTCCAAAATCACTGCAGATGGTGACTGCAGCCACGAAATTAAATGACGCCTGCTCCTTAGAAGAAAAGCTATGACAAACTTAAACAGTGTATTAAAAAGCAGACACATTACTTTGCCAGCAAAGGTCCGTCTAGTCAAGGCTATGGTTTTTCCTGTGGTCATGTATGGATGTGAGAGTTGGACTGTGAAGAAAGTTGAATGCCGAAGAATTGATGCTTTTGAACTGTGGTGTTGGAGAAGACTCTTGAGAGTCCCTTGGACTGCAAGGAGATCCAACCAGTCCATCCTGAAGGAGATCAGTCCTGGGTGTTCATTGGAAGGACTGATACTAAAGCTGAAACTCCAGTATTTTGGTCACCTGATGCAAAGAGTTGACTCATTGGAAAAGACCCTGATGCTGGGAGGGATTGGGGGCAGGAAGAGAAGGGGACGACAGAGGATGAGATGGCTGGATGGCATCACTGACTCGATGGACATGAGTGTGAGTGAACTCCGGGAGTTGGTGATGGACAGGGAGGCCTGGCGTGCTGCGATTCATGGGGTCGCAAAGAGTCAGACACGACTGAGCGACTGAATTGAACTGACTCCCATATTATGCAATTTCCCCTAATTCCAGATCAAACTGCTTATCGTTTTCATAGAGAAATCTGACCACTTATCATCTGTATACAGTTCTTCAAACTTCATATTATCTGATGGAAACTTATCTTTTTTTGTTCCAGCTAATAGACTAATGTGATGTCCGGGTCTATAGTTTTACATATTTAACCAGCTTTTAAAAAATCTCTCACAGAACAATCACATAATCAATGTAAAAATTCAGAAACGCTAAAAAGCACAAAGAAGAAAGTAAAAATCACCCATGATTATGACTCATTCCATTAATCTACATTGAATCTATTATAGAGCAGGCACTGTGGATTCAAGTGCTGTTAACACCTGTGGTCTAAATTCAGAAACACAAGTAAATGGATATGAATATTTATGCTTGCTATGGTTAAAACTTTTAAAAGAGGGGTTCTGTAACTTTATTTACTAAGAACCATGATATGATAGTATGAGAAAAATGTTGAAGTAGATTCATAAGCCCTGGGTTCTAAAACTATTTTATTGGTTGACCAAAGATAAGCACTTAAGGGTTTAAAAATCCTTTAGTACTTTCTATATCTAATATTCTATGAGTTTTATTATGTCATCAATATATGCAGTCCTTTTCATTGGCGACTATTTAAACATGGCCCAGCATTACGTTTTTGTAAGTCAATATTAGGATTTTCTGTCATAATAATTTGGCAAGATACAGATGAACCTTCTTTCACTTAGCTGTTCCTAAAGTATTTATCTATATGATTCACTTTTGTCCTAAACCTCTTTCAAACGAACAACTGAACAAAAACACTCTATTTACAATATTGGTTGGTTGGTTGGTTGTTAGTTGCTCAACTGTATCTGACTCTCTGCAACCCCATGGACTATAGCCCTCCAGGCTCCTCTGTGCATGGGATTATAGAATAATAGTACTGAGATATATGAGACTGTTTTTTTTTTAACATTTAACAATAAATTTCCAATCACTTAAGAGTATTAAACACATTTCAGTTGACTTAAACATGGGAACCATGCACACATGATAGATCACACAGACAAAACAAAATCAAAAGTAACAAAATCAAAGCCTGAACAGACCTGCTCCATTTCTAATCAGGGCTACAAACTCTGCAGGGTCCAGAAGGTTTCCTAAAACTACATGGGTCATGATAAGTCTGAGAAGAGTAAGTCATGGCAATTTGGGTAATGTTAGTGGTAAACAGATCATATTAATGGTAATTTTCACCTGATTCTATAAAGGAGTTCCTAAGACATAGAGGCATAAAAGAAGAGAGGAAAAAACTATATAGAACAACAGGAAAGCATATGCTTCATTACATATACTTCAAAGCATATACTTTCCCACTGGAAAGAAAGAGGAAAAAAGAAGAGAACAGTAGCTTTTTGAGGATTATCTCCTCCAATAATATTTGTGCAATGCTCAAGTAATGCTACAGATAGACTCAGCAATTTGGAAACACAAGTAAGTGGATATTAATATTTATGCTTGCAGTAGTTAATGATTTTAAAGAGTGAATTTTATTTAAGTAAGGCCACAATGTAATTATTATAAGAAGAAACTGGAATAATTTAAAAAGCCCTGGGTTCTAGATTATACCCTGTTTGCCTGATACACATCTGATTTCTTCTTCTTATTATGACATGAGTAGTATCTTCTTCATCTGGTCCGTATCAACATGGTAAGTCATGGAGGAGTTTGGGGCTGATATCTTCAGGGGCTTAGAAGCTTCAGATAGGGGCTTCCTTGGAGGTCTGTCTGGTGGTTAACAATCTGCCTTCCAATGCAGGGAGCATAGGTTTGACCTCTTGTTGGGGAACTAAGATCTCACATGCCAGTGAGGCGCTAAGCCTGTGGACTGCAGCTACTGAACCCACGCACTCCAGAGCGCATGCGCTACAACCAGAAAAGCTCATGCATTGCAACAACAACAAAATTAATTTTTTAAGAAAGCTAAAGATAAATGTTTACAGTTGTCTTTATGGAGTGTCTCTACAAAAGTTCTCATTTTATTTAAGGGCTAACACTTACATGGAGCTTCCCCCAGGCCTGTTGCTATTCCAGCATATTACACATAGTAACTCATTTAACCTACTCACAATAACAACCCATAAGCAACTCCTATCATCATCCCTATTTTGCATGAGGAGAATGAGGCAACTTGCCAAAAAGCACATAGCAAATAGTATATTTAAGATTTGAATTTAGGCCATTTTATCCAGAGATTTTGTTTTAACTACTGTATGTCTTTCAAGTATTTTTAAAATTAAAGCTGTTCTACCTCTAGATTGTCCATATGAATTGGAAGGAATAATCAATAACTTGTTCACAAATGGTGAATAAATTCTTCCTAAACCCCACCCAGTAATTAACAAATATGGCTACAATGAAAGAAATCTACCACACTCATTCTTTTCTCCACATGGCCAATTTCATCATGAATTTGTAATAGTGACACTGACTGAAATGGCCTGAGTTACTTTTAATGTCACAATAAGCAGAATAGAGGAAAGGACTGTGGCAAATCAACAAGCTGGATACTAAGAACTGCCAGACATGCCTCCTGGGGACCCACACCCACTGTCCTGGCAAGTTTCAGCAACAAACTCAGTGCTGGGAGGGCTTCAGGAACATGGTTCCATCTGTGGACAGAAAGGAGAATCTGAACAGATTTTGTGGGTCTACTTTACTAAAACCATATCCTATAGCCTACAATTACAGTCCCATGGATTCTTTTTAAACCGCTATTTAAGCATGAGATTCAAGCTCCCGCACAAATGATCAAGCTTGATTATCTAACTTTCCTATTCCTATCAGGTCTGAAGCCTAGAGGAATTATTACTGGGAGCTGTTACAGCAGTAAGAGAAACAGCTGACTGTTCGAGAGAAGACAAAACTCAAAAGTAGATGTAGAAGAGTCTGTGCTTTGGAATGAAGAATGCACACCCGCTGACAACCCTGAGTGGCCATCACAGAAAGTATTAAGATATAGTAATCATACCATGCCTAGTACAATACCTCCTCGAAGAATTACACCAATAACTGTTTTGGTGGTTGCCGCTGAGGTTAGTTACCTTGGTTAACTTTCTGGAAGATGCTTTTGTCTAGTAAGTTTTGTGCAGTATAGGACATTTTTTTTTGTTAATAATGCTAAGTCACTTCAGTCGTGTCCAACTCTGTGCAACCCCATAGACGGCAGCCCACCAGGCTCCCTTGCCCCTGGGATTCTCCAGGCAAGAATACTGGAGTGGGCTGCCATTTCCTTCTCCAATGTATGAAAGTGAAAGTGAAGTCACTCAGTCGTGCCTGACTCTTAGAGACCCCATGGACTGTATCCCACCAGGCTCCTCGGTCCATGGGATTTTCCAGGCAAGAGTACCGGAGTGGGTTGCCATTGCCTTCTCTGAATATATGACTAATAATATATCCCAATACAGAATAAAATGTTCAAAAAAATAATAATTGCCACCTCAAAAAAAAGTTTTCCTTTTTTATGTCTTACCTATTATTAGTCATATATTAACTATATTAGTCATATATTAATAATATTTAAAAGAACTGACCAATGAAATAGGTAGGACACAAAAAAGGAAAAACTTCTTTTGAGGTGGCAATTATTTTTTTTTTAACATTTTATTCTGTATTGGGATAGAGCCAATTAACAATGTGATAGTTTCCAGTGAACAGCTAAGGGATTCAGCCATACCTTTACATATATCCATTCTCCCTCAAACTCCTCTCCCTTCCAGGATACCACATAACATTGAGGGAGTTCCTTGCACTATACAGATCCTTGCTGGTTATCCATTCTAAATAGTGTATACATGTCATTCCCAAACTCCCTAACCATCTCTTCCCCTCCTCCTTCCCCCAGCAAACATAAGCTCACCTTTAAGTCTGTGAGTCCCTTTCTGCTTTGTAAGTTCACGTGCATCATTTTGAAAAAGGGAAATCTTTTTAATCTATGATTGCCAGCATGCTGATAAAACTCCAAATAAAAATTTTATATCTCAATTACCTGAATGCATTATTTATACAAAAATAAACCAACTATGTATCTGAAACACCTGGAACATTCAATAAACTTTTGACATTCATACTTACGTGTGGAATTGCATAGATGCCGCCTAAATGGCTGTTATTAAATGCTTAGAAACGTTTTCCTGGCAGGGTAGTGATAGTTTTCTGTCTCATCTTTCCATTCTGTAAAGTGAGGATGGTATTAGATGCATCATCTGGCTGTCAGACACTCAGGCTTTAGAAAAGAAGGACGCATAAACAGAGCAATTTTGTTATAATTCTGTGCTAAGACATTGTGCCATTAAGCACTGGGTGCCATTCTGTTTAAGGAAAGACTGCCTCACAGCAATCTGCCAGGACTTTTCCATTTTTATTCCAATTTTCTATTTTCTACATTTGAACTTGGTAACCCTTGGTATATTTTGGCAGAGCCTAAGCTTTCTCCTCAGTTTCAATTTCCCCCTTATTAACCTGAAATGAAATGCTATGAAGCTCTTCACAGAAAAATCACAGGATCAAATGCAAAGGTTGCATTTGCTACCTCCTGTCTCAAGTTTCTGCTTAATGTTCTAAAGACAAGATAGGGAGTGACTCGGAATACCCGAGGGGCAGGAAAACAAGATACTGGCATAGATGCATATGTCTCATAATGGGTTACGTACAGAGACAGAAACCAGAACTTTTTTACTATTACCTAATTTCCCTATGTGCTGACTTCCTAAAAATAACCTCGGCTATCTCTCTGGCCAGACCTGATGTCAGAGACTATATTTAGGACAGTAGCTAGTAGGAAGATTTTATCTATTCATTCAAAATTTTCCCTAACACAGCAACAGATGTTAGCAAGAAAAATGAGCAAGGTCTAGAAAAACTTAAGCAAAAGACTTGAAAGGTAGTAAATGAAGAGGGTAGAGCTATAGAGAAGCTGCACCAATTAACGTCATCATGGTCATCATGGACCTGGCTTGTTTTTTCAGAAATTAGCACAACATGTTTTTTTTTAAACATTCACTCATTTATCATTAAGCAGACTGGGCCTGAAGAAATTTAAATTTGAACTCTTCAGGAATATTACCCTTATAGACCTGACATTACCTAACTGCCTTGGATATGAAATTATATAATGAAATAAAATGGTTGCTAACCTATTAAGGACATAGAGATCTGAAAGGTTCAATAACGGTAAATAGCACAACTTGTAAACAACAGAGCTGAGATTCAAACCCAGGTTTACTTGACTACAGAGCCCATGTGCTCAACCACTCCAACAGGTGCTTCCCCCAAACACCCTTGCACCTGCTAAGGAATGCTTTCTCACTGCACCAGGTTTTCAAGAATGGTTATCATACAAGAAAACCTCAGCTGACTTCTTCACCCAGCTCCCCACACTTTCACTGTCATGTTAGGAATGATAAATAATAATGAAATGCTCTCAAGCATTTTGAGTTTCCTAGTAAATGGCACAGAAAAAAATCTAGGAAGTAGATCTAATCTAGAAAGTAGATCCACACAACTGACCAAGATATTAACACTTCAATGATAAAGGAGGCTGCCAGGACCAGACAAAGTCATGGAGATCTGAGAAATAGAGTCTTCAACAAGATAACTTGAGAGGGTCATGTCTAATGTTAATGCAATTTAAAATAATCAAATATAAATTAAACCATTTAAACCAATGTAAAATATTTGCACACACATAGAGAAATACATCCAGGTCTTATCATCTGTAAAAGTTCCTGCAAAATGTATCAAACTAAATCTTGATGGGATGAAAAAGATGATTTTTTTTCTCTTTTTTAAATACAAATAACCAATAGACTAATGAATTTCCACATTTCCTCAGTAATCTTGGATAGAAAATACACAAAACATAGTTAATATTTTTGGAAGATGAATCTCTTTAGCAAGTGAGAATCCCAACTCAATGGGTGTGGAGGAGAGGATCTCCTTAGTGTGTGAGGAGTCAAATGCCTGCCAATCTGTTCCCGAGTTGAAGTTCATTTTCAAGGTCATTTTACATACACAGCTGTGGCTCCACAGTCTCCCTCCTCTCCCCACCCCTGCATCTAAGCACTTTTCTCTGTGGCAACGTTTGCTGCAGGGTTAGAAGCAGCCAAGACACCATCATGAGCATTTTCATTGATTTATTTTTAAGGCAAGAAATATTAAATTCCATATATTTGTAAACCAAATCAAAAGAAGAACTAAAATTAAAACTCAGGTATCCTGATTTATTTTATTTTTTCCCAATTTTGGTTGAGTCTTGAACATTTTTACTGCTTCCCAAGCCAATTTTTTTCCCAACGTTTGAATATCCTCATCAATTATACTGCTATGAAATCAATGTCTATACTTAAAATGCACACCTAATTTAGGGCCCTCATTTAATAGGCCCATAAAGTTGTACATTTACATTTTGTTCACTTGAAGTTCTTACACTGCTGGTTTAAGAGCTGTCAAATGCAGATAAAAGATACCGACAGGGATCTTAGAAGTCTGTGATCTCTTTCTTTCAACTGGCTGAGGCAGTTTTCAAAAGGTTTAGCTTAGACCAATCTAGTCCTGGGCTTCCCTGATAGCTCAGTCAGTAAAGAATCTACCTGCACTGCAGGAGGCCCGGGCTCGATGCCTGGGTCAGGAAGATCTCCTGGAAAACAAAAAAGCAACCCACTCCAGTATTCTTGCCTGGAAAATCCTATGGACTGAGAAGCCTGGCAGGCTAAAGTCCATGAGGTTGCAAGAGTTGGACACGACTTAGCAACTAAACCACCACCCACACTCAAATCATTTTCCCTAATGGTAATCTACACGTCTTGGTTAATAAGCTATTTCCTACCATCCTACTAATTACAGACTTTGGCAATAAGTTAACAAAAATAGTCCATGAGACTGGAATCCACTCTATGCTATTCATGCTAGTAATAAATCCCTTCCTCTAAGACAGCTAAACAGTGGCAGAGCTGTCAGGATTTAGAGTCACCAACTAAGGCATCACTTAGGGTGACTGGCAGCTAGTATCACTCATTAAATCACAGTCTAGGGGACAAGTCATTTTGAAACCTAACTCTTTGGGGGGGGGAACCCTTATGCTGGGAAAGATTGGAGACAAAAGGAGAAGGGAGTGGCAGAAGACAAGATGGTTAGAGAGTGTCACTGACTCAGTGGACATGGATATGAGCAAACTCCAGGAAAGAGTGGACAACATTATTCATGCTAGTAATAAATCCCTTCCTTCTAAGACAGCTAAACAGTGGCAGAGCTGTCAGGATTTAGAGTCACCAACTAAGGCATCACTTAGGGTGACTGGCAGCTAGTATCACTCATTAAATCACAGTCTAGGGGACAAGTCATTTTGAAACCTAACTCTTTGGGGGGGGGAACCCTTATGCTGGGAAAGATTGGAGACAAAAGGAGAAGGGAGTGGCAGAAGACAAGATGGTTAGAGAGTGTCACTGACTCAGTGGACATGGATATGAGCAAACTCCAGGAAAGAGTGGACAACAGAGGAGCCTGGAGTGCTGCAATCCGTGACATAGAGACTAAATGAAACAACAAACCTGTAAACGCAGGATAGTAGAAGCAGCTTGAGATACGCTCTCTGCTACTCACTGCACAACTTTCAATACATCTAGAATTTCTCTTCCATCTTGGCCAAACAAGTCTTTCCCAGCTTTGTTGAAAGTTTGAGTGCTATTTTTCTTAGTTGACTGTTTCTATCATTACAAGATGTCTTTTGTGTGCTTAGAGTGCAGATATATAGTAATTGGACTATTACCAGGTAGATTGTCCATCCTGGCCTTCCTGGGACAGCCTTAGTTTAAAGCCTGCTGTCACAGGATAATTGTTAAGATTTCCCCTTTTCATTCACACAGGTTTTAACAATACATTAAACTGTCCAATTACCAATTAACTAATGATAAGTAATGTGGGATCCTTCCATCAAGCACTGGTCCCCCTAACAGTTTGATCTTTGAAAATGTTTTCCTTCCACTGAGCATTATTTTGATTGAGGCTTCTTTCCAGATGGGTTTGCTGCAGCTGTGTTCTGAAGCTTCTTCCTCTGTGTCCTGTATTATCATTTCAGACGTCGGTGATATGCGATGAAGCCTATGTAGTTCCATTTTCACCTCTGATGCTCTTAATCAAATGAACACATTGTGACGGTAAAAGGGAAAATGCTAGTCCCTCAGTCATGTCCACCTCTTTGTGACTCCACGGACTATAACCCACCAGACTCCCGTGTCCATGGAATTCTCCAGATAAGAATACTGGAACGGGTTGCCATTCCTTTCTCCAGGGGATCTTCATGACCCAGAGATCAAACTCAAGTCTCCTCCATTCTAGGCAGACTCTTTCCCATCTGAGCTGCCAGGGTAATCAGTGTAAATCTGGCCATCTTTTGGATGACCTCAGCCTTGAATTACATTTGGAAGAAATATGAATTTAACAAGTAAAAATAATTAAAGAACATTACATTTTTACAGTGTTCTCCGTGTCCATGGAATTCTCCAGATAAGAATACTGGAACGGGTTGCCATTCCTTTCTCCAGGGGATCTTCATGACCCAGAGATCAAACTCAAGTCTCCTCCATTCCAGGCAGACTCTTTCCCATCTGAGCTGCCAGGGTAATCAGTGTAAATCTGGCCATCTTTTGGATGACCTCAGCCTTGAATTACATTTGGAAGAAATATGAATTTAACAAGTAAAAATAATTAAAGAACATTTACATTTTTACAGTGTTCTATCAACAGATGCAAAAGGCACAGCTTCCACTACATTTAATGTTGCACATTTCCCCACCTTGCTCACACATAGTCTTTTCTTCCTCAGAAATTCAATAAGGAAGAGATTGTCCTCAAGGGATTTCATCTCAGTCTAATGCACAGAACCAAAAAAAAAATTAGAGCAATTTCAACCCCTGAGGGTTGCCAAAAGAATGCAACCGTAATCAGGGATTTCCCATTAAAGAGATTATCAAATGACTTTGATGAAACTAATGAGGACTGTGTCTGTGTTAAATACAGAGACAGAACCAGAATGAACGACCAGCAGAATTCTTTCAGTGAGATCTAAAGAATAATTGGAAGGAATCATTTAGAATGGCAGGCAATCAAGTGATGAGAGACAAAAGGGATGACTGCTTCATCAAGTACCTTCCCACACTGGTAGAATACACCAAAGACCTCTCTTTGGTCACATACAACTCAGTGACAGGTGTGATCTCTGTTCTCCAGAAAGCAGACCCAGAGAGATTCATGCACATCCCAAGGCCATGTAGGTCCCATGAGGAGCATAAACTGATTACTGAGTTCTCAGCATGATGAATCCTTGAGTGGTAAGACAGGAAGCTTCCACCTGCCATGTGGCATCTTGAACACACTGACAATTTCTGAAGAAAGTAAAAGTACAGAGGGCGCCTAAGATGGCGGAGGAATAGGACGGGGAGACCACTTTCTCCCCCACAAATTCATCAAAAGAACATCTCAATCCTGAGTAAAACCTACAGTGNACTGTTTCTACTGTTTCCCCATCTATTTCCCATGAAGTGATGGGACCAGATGCCATGATCTTCGTTTTCTGAATGTTAATATTTTAAAATATTTAAATGAGTCTGAGGATATTTTTCAGTACATCCATGATCAGTACCATTCCTTGTCACATGTGTAAATTTCTATATAGTGGTACTGCTATTTCCAGTCCATGTACTTCCACACTATGTATCAACTCATAAAACTTAGAGACAGAAACGCCTGGTTTCTGTCCTCTGGGAATTGACTTAACTTTCACAGTTTCTGTTTCTAAAACGAGTACCAGCCGTCTTTAGATTCTTTGCCTGCGTGCTAAGTCACTTCAGTCATATTTGAAACCCCACGGACTATAGCCCACCAGGCTCCCCTGTCCATGGAATTCTCCAGGCAAGAATACTGGAGTGGGTTGCCATGCCCTCCTCCAGGGATCTTCCTGAGCTAGGGATCAAACACACATCTCTCCTGTGTCTCCTGCATTGTAGCACCCCTAGTGCTACCTGGGAAGTCCCGATCCATTGTCCACCTCTGCCCAAAGCTGTTTTTCATTCTGCCTCTTAATTTATATAAGCTTTGTCCACCGTTCAAAGTGTTTAAATCTATCTATCTATCTCCATCACTGCCAAAGCATCTCTTATTTCTTCCTGACTCATGTCTTGCCTGGCTTTTTTTCCTCTCATCTATTAGAGCACACAGGTCTACATTCCAATATGTACCACTAGATAATTAGAGCATTCTAGAGCTGTCATGAATTTTATAAGAACATCCAGTATAGCTTTCTCATTTTAGAAACGAGCAAACTGACTTCCAGAAATCAGAAATGACTTTTTCCATACTACATACATAAGCAAGTTTCTGTGTTCTTTCTCCCACACCAGTGGCTATAAACATTTATCACACCATGATATTCGTTTACACAGAGGCAGTCTAGAACAGTGTTAAGAGCATAGACTCTGGAGTGAAGTGATTAGGGTTTGAGCCCCAACTCCACACCCTGATACATCTGATATGTTGGTCAATGAATTGATATTTATAGACATCTCTAGTCAGAGCTTCTATTTCATTTGGCAATCATACATTCAACAGACTTTTACTGACCAATCATTATGAGCTGGGCTCTGCCAGGTGCTAGGAATGCCAGGAGAGAAAGTCGTGATTCCAGCCCTCAGGGAATTGGGCATCCAAAAGAAATCACATGAAAGGTAGTATAAACGAGATATATCAGAAAAACAATATCAGTGCAAGGGCAAGGAAAGTGGCCAGTGCACCTGGGCAGGCCCCTAAGGAAAATGTTTGTTAAATGGATGAATGAAATGTATCTTCCCTGGGCCAGAAGAGAGGGAAATAGATACTTGAGAGAAATATAGGGGAAAAGAAAAGGCACTTCTTTCTCAGTGATGGACTCTTGAACTCAATAGAAAGAGTCCTCACTTATCCAGGCAATAACCATTTATTGAACTTTCCATGAGGCTGTCAGACTGTATGAAGCAGGAGAGACTCCAGCAGCTCTATGCACAAATTTATATAAAACTAGACAAAACTATGTGCACCTGGGCAGGCCCCTAAGGAAAATGTTTGTTAAATGGATGAATGAAATGTATCTTCCCTGGGCCAGAAGAGAGGGAAATAGATACTTGAGAGAAATATAGGGGAAAAGAAAAGGCACTTCTTTCTCAGTGATGGACTCTTGAACTCAATAGAAAGAGTCCTCACTTATCCAGGCAATAACCATTTATTGAACTTTCCATGAGGCTGTCAGACTGTATGAAGCAGGAGAGACTCCAGCAGCTCTATGCACAAATTTATATAAAACTAGACAAAACTACTTCCTTCCAAATTTGGGGTCTGCAGGTCTATTTCTTAATACACTTTTCAAAACTTCACAGGTCTGACCACTCAGTAGCAAGACAAACGCAGGGGAGATCGCTTCCATTGCACTGGAACAATACCCCTGAAGCACCGTTTTTTGGACAATTAGGCAGGCTCTGCTCTGAGGAAAGTTTTGCTGTGATGCACATACCTTCTGCCATGCAAATTCAATGGCAGACGCATGAGTGGACTGGAAATATCTCAGAGAGGACCCTTGCCTTTTAAAAGGTCACTGAGCCAAACACAATTAAACTGTCCACCATTACATGCTCTTCTTCCAATTGACATGCTTCAAAAGTGCATACACAGGAGATTCGTTACACGCCACACCTGGAGGAGAGGCTGTCTGAATTTCAACATCCTCTTGGGTACTCCTATGTCTGTCATGTGATTTCATTCTTGGAGACTCTGCTCTGTCTTCCTGCTTCTGTTTCGGCTAGATTTTATTTTTACGGTTTCTCCCTGTGACTTACATTTTCATAGGACACCACATATTTCACACAGGTGACAGAGGCATTTTCTGTACCTCCAGAATTCCACAGAGCAAGACTTCTGAAAGCTCACTGGCCAACAGCTACTCACTAATGCCTCTTCCCATTTCCTGCCTAGCTGTGTGCATTCACCAAGATCAAAGGCGCCGAAATGTGATTTCCTAGTTGTGAGAGGAGAGAAAAAAAATGAAGTGAATAGTGATGACTGGGAGCCTCAGAGTGCTTTAGTTTATGGACACCTATGGCCTCGCTTTAAAACATCACTACTGACTCAATGTACCAAGCCAATGTAAGGGTTTAGTCCTATTTTTACAGACCATAGGAAAAGGGATCAACTCAAAGTGTCTGTGGTTGTTGTTCTTGGGAGAAAATGTGTACATATGACATGAGTAAAGGAAGTTCAGAAATAAATGTAACCACAAAATGTTATACTATTGACAAATAGGTATTTGTGGCAAGAGAAATTTCAGATATCAGGAGTGTATTGCATACTCAGAAGTAACACATCCAAGGGAAGTATGTTAATAATTGGCCATAGGTCTTATGCTTTAAATTTTAAATCCTAAAATAATTCCCCAAAAAAGGAAAACCAAAAACAAACCACAGTGAAAAGATTCAGAATCCATCTACTCATATATGATTAGATGGAAAAGATTTAGTTGGTATTCCCATCTCTTTCAGAATTTTCCACAGTTTATTGTGATCCAGGCTTTGGCATAGTCAATACAGCAGAAATAAATAGATGTTTTTCTGGAACTCTCTTGTGTTTTCCATGATCCAGTGGATGTTGGCAATTTGATCTCTGGTTCCTCTGCCTTTTCTAAAACCAGCTTGAACATCAGGAAGTTCACGGTTCATGTATTGCAGAAGCCTGGCTTGGAGAATTTTGAGCATTACTTTACTAGCATGTGAGATGAGTGCAATTGTGTGGTAGTTTGAGCATTCTTTGGCGTTGCCTTTCTTTGGAATTGGAATGAAAACTGACTTTTTCCAGTCCTGTGGCCATTGCTGAGTTTTCCAAATTTGCTGACATACTGAGTGCAGCACTTTCACAGTATCATCTTTCAGGATTTGAAACAGCTCAACTGGAATTCCATCACCTCCACTAGCTTTGTTCGTAGTGATGCTTTCTAAGGCCCACTTAACTTCACATGCCAGGATGTCTGGCTCTACGTGAGTGATCACACCATCGTGATTATCTTGGTGATACTTTAGTTATGCAATTACTAGAATTGACGAAGACAGTACATTTTGCCTCCACTCTTTTCAGAGATTCTTCTAAACATTTATATGTTATACTTAATATATTTATGTAAGTATCAATTATATGTGGACATACTATTTATGCAACAGAGTAAGACAAAAAGGAGAAAATGTGTAAGAGCAAAGAAGAGTGGGCACTGTGATGATGGTGACGCAGACAGAAGAGGGCCAGTGACTGTTAGCAAGGACAGGCAGGGGAGGTCACAATACAAAACACGCTCCAAGGCGGCTGCAGGGTGGGTGGGGCATCTGTGCAGGAACCTCGGTGGAGCGCAAGGATTCAAAGGTGTGACTGAAAACAGAACCCAACCCAAGCTGTGTCTTTGAAACAGCTACATACCCTGTTCTCATCCTCAGTACATCTTCTCCATTCTGGAGCCCAGCAAACAAAGAGCTGGATTCACCCCCAAGCAAATAATAAAATACTACCAACATGACTAAAACAACTATTACTACTAGTTAAGTAACAATATTAATTCAAAATCAAGATCCATAATAAGATAAAAATTATTGATAGTGCATCTCTAAAATAACAAACTCCCAGGAGAAAGACAAAGTTTTAGTTAGATTTCAGCATTTGAAAATAACAATCCTATTGTTCTCTTATGGTGGAGATCCACTGATGCCAAATCATACCTCTTTACCCAAATGTGACACCTGATCACAGTTCCTTATGTCTTTTAATCCCAGAATTTCTATTCAGATAGGAATTTTAAGAATAAACAGTTCTAAAAAAAAAAAAGAAAGCCACACTAGTCAGTTGTTTTTTCCTTTCTTAACCAAATAATCAAGCACACCACAATATCAGGCAATCCAGCAACATTATAGATAAAACTAAGATAGGCAGGCTGGAAGACAGAGATAATGTAAGAAATGGTATGTAGTGGAAGGGGGTGGGTGCGGGAATAGCTGATAAACTTAGGCAAAGGAAAAGCTATACCAACCAGAAAGCAAAAACAGAAGTTTTCCAAAGAGAATAATTAAAATAGAGAACAAGAAAGCATACTTAGAAACTAAACTGTGTTCACTGAAATAAAGTACTGTAGAAAGACTAAAGAAACAGGCCAAGAGGCTCTTGCAGATATGGACTAATGAATGAAGATAAAAAGTATGAGAAAGGATACCTCTGGAGGCTCTACTATCCAAGTGTAAGGAGCCACAGAAAGGTGGCAGACAGCAGTTATTACAGAAATGACAGAGGTGAGGATTCCTCACTGAAGGAAGCCAGGCATCAACAAGCCTCATAAGTTCAAGAGGAGCCTCAAGTATGCCACTGAAAACATATACATACTTAAAATATTGAGATAATACTAAAACTTTCTTAGGGAAAAACAGACCTTAGACTTAGTCTGGTACCCGAGTTCTTATCAGCATCAACAATGCTTGAAAGGAAAGCTCTTTCCAGCCTAAAACTCTATACTCAGCCAAAGAATCAGTATACTGCAATTCAAGAAGACAGTACATTTTGCCTTCACTCCTTTCAGAGATTCTATTAACTATATATCAAACTCATTACAGTATTTATATAAATACCAATTATATGTGAACATATTATTTAGTGTTATTACTGTCAGTTGCTCAGTTGTGTCTGACTCTTTGCAGCCCCATGGACTGTAGCCCACCAGACTCCTCTGTCCATGGGATTCTCCAGGCAAGAATACTGGAGTGGGTTGCCATTCTCTTTTCCTGGGGATCTTCCTGACCCAGGGATCGAACCTGGGTCTCTTTACCATCTGAGCTACCAGGGAAGCTGGACAAAAAGGAGCAAGGTATGAGTGAATGCATGAGGCAGAATATACTAGTGGTAAAGAATCCACCTGCCAAGCTGGAGACGTAGGTTCAATTCCTAGATTGGAGAATCCCCTGGAGAAGGAAATCATAACCCACTCCAGTATTCTTGCCTGGGAAATCTCATGGACAGAGGAATCTGTTGAGCTACAGTTCATTCGGTTGCCAAAGAGTTTGACATGACTTATTGACTAAACAACAATCTTTTCTTGGGACTTACTTTATGATGTATTACAATAAAATGAGAAGATAAGCTAAAAAACCAGTAGAGAAATAGCAGATTTAACCAAGACAAACAATATGAAACCCAGGTCTAGGAGCTGGGAGTCCAGGAGGAGGAGTCAAGGGGGGGAGATTCACGGCTACTAGAGAGGGCAAATAGACTAGGTGATATGATGGAGAGTAAAAATATATGAGGGTATGATAAAGGAGCCTCCCAGGTGGCTCTGAAGGAAGGAATCTGACATGAATTTGAGCAAACTCTGGGAGACGGTGGAGGACAGAGGAGCCTGGAGTGCTACCGTCCATGGGGTCACAAAGAGTCAGACACAACTTAGTGACTGAACAACAAGAACAAGTAACACAGGAAAATAGAATTAAAAAAACACTCTCTGACATAAATCACAGCAGGATCCTCTATGACCCACCTCCCAGAGTAATGGAAATAAAAGCAAAAATAAACAAATGGGATCTAATTAAACTTAAGAGATTTTGCACAATGAAGGAAACTATAAGCACAGTGAAAAGACAGCCTTCTGAATGGGAGAAAATAATAGCAAATGAAGCAACTGACAAAGAATTAATCTCAAAAAGATACAAACAGCTCCTGTAGCTCAATTCCAGAAAAATAAATGACCCAATCAAAAAATGGGCCAAAGAACTAAACAGACATTTCTCCAAAGAAGACATACAGATGGCTAACAAACACATGAAAAGATGCTCAACATCACTATCAGAGAAATGCAAATCAAAACCACAATGTGGTACCATCTCATACCGGTCAGAATAGCTGCTATCAAAAAATCTACAAATAATAAATGCTGGAGAGGGTGCAGAGAAAAGGGAACCTTCTTACACTGTTGGTGGGAAGCAAACTAGTACAACCACTGTGGAGAACAGTGTGGAGAGTCCTTTAAAAATTGCAAATAGAACTGCCTTATGATCCAGCGATCCCACTGCTGGGCATACACACTGAGGAAACCAGAATTGAAAGAGACACATGTACCCCAATGTTCATCGCAGCACTGTTTATAATAGCCAGGACATGGAAGCAACCTAGATGTCCATCAGCAGATGAATGGATAAGAAAGCTGTGGTACATATACACAATGGAGTATTACTCAGCTATAAAAAAGGATGCATTTGAATCAGTTCTAATGATGTGGATGAAACTGGAGCCAATTATACAGAGTGAAGCAAGCCAGAAAGAAAAACACCAATACAGTATATTAATGCATATATATGGAATTTAGAAAGATGGTAACGATAACCCTATACGTGAGACAGCAAAAGAGATATAGATGTAAAGAACAGTCTTTTGGACTCTGTAGGGGAAGGCTAAGGTGAGATAATTTGAGAGAATAGCATTATATCCTATTATGTATATTATCATATGCAAAATAGATATTATCATATGTGAAATATCACATATCAAATATCATGCATATCACATATATTATCAAATGTGAAATAGATCGCCAGTCCAGGTTTGATGCATGAAACAGGGTGCTCAGGGCTGGTGCACTGGGATGACCCAGAGGGATGGGATGGGGAGGGAGGTAGGAGGAGGGTTCAGGATGGGAAACATGTACTCCCATGCCGGATTCATGTCAATGTATGGCAAAAACCACCACAATATTGTAAAGTAATTAGCCTCCAATTAAAATGAATAAATTAATTTTTTAAAATAAATAAATAAATAAATGAGGCTTGATTCTGAGCAAATGACACAATGTGAGAACAAAATCACTGATTTGAACCTGAACATTAGGAATCTTTGCTTTTCAGTGAACTAGAGGGTTGTGACATTGGACTCAAAAAAGAAATTAATTTCAACACAGATCTTGACCTAACACTAAACGACATTTATACTACATTTATATTATATGGTCTAATAACATTAAGTGAAAGTTAAATTCTTTCAGTCGTGTCCGACTCTTTGTGACTCCATACGCTTCATTGTTCTATATTTAAAATTAACCTCTGGACAAAGACTTGGTTGTATTTTTAGCATAAAGTGAAAATATCTACAATCTAAAGACAGAAAAAGAGTGACAGAATTAAGACCTGAAATGAAAAAGAAAATGTTGGGGAAAGGGGGTTGGACTAAGATTCTGATTGTATTTAATAGAGAATAAAGAGAGTGTTGCAAATGATCAGAAATAGAAGATTCTACTCAAAGCTTATAATTACCTTAGAGTTACATTAAGAGAAGGAGAAGAATATTAATAGAAGGAAGGTGAAGTACAAGTGAGCAAAAATCCATCTTTCAAATTGCAGAGTGAACTGTTGAAGTCCAGTCAGTCAAGAAATTACTAAGGTCTCTACCAAATTGCCTAGAATAAGAACATAACTTAAAAGATGCCGCTAGGAGTAAGAATGGAATGGGGAGTACGGAGCAGGGCGTTCTTGTTTCTCATCAGCAGAATTCTGGTGCTACTTGGTGTGTGTACTGGCATGTAATACTGTAATAATAGTAGTTGTGTGTATAATACATTTCATAGTAAGGACTGACTGCATTGAATTTTTGTGTTTGCAACACATGAATTGTATTAGGCACTACTACACAGTGGGATCCTGGTTTATTTTATAGACTGTGCATAACTTTTCTATATGGGGACAGATAGAAATTTTTATATATTATATATCCTTTATATGTAGACATTTCTCTTGAGTTATAATTTTCCGTATCTGAAGTTTCTCCTTTTCTTATCAAATTTCACTATTAACAATTCAATCATCTGGATTAAACATAGTCCTTCCCTATGTTTATTTTTTAATGCAAACATCTATACAAGGTATAAATACTGGGAACCTAAGGATGAGGTGATATTCACAAAGAAAAGGACAAATGGTTCCAAAAGGCAGGGTAAGCAACTGTAAAGATATTTTGCTTACTTCGCTACTTCAATAAATCTTTTATCTTCACAGACTCTTAGTTTTCAGTGCAGTAAGTACTTGTCTTATACTTACATAGAAAAAGTGAAAAGTTCAGAAAGACTGAACTGATACTTAACCCCGTGACCTACAGGACAGGGCACGTTTACCAAACCAGTCTCTTGAAGTTGGAAATTTAAGAAACACCGAGGGGCCGAGTGGGAAGTGGTTAAAATCTCTAACCATGAAACATCTCAGTCAGTCAGCATTTGTTTTGACAAATCCACAGCCTGTGGCCAGTATTAATGAACTAGCAATTAAACCCCAAGCCTAGTCAGGAGCTGAAGGATGACTTTAGGACTCATGTTTACTGTTCCAGGCCATGTGCAAACCTTTGAACCTTTGTGAAGTGCAAATATGCAGGATTCGGTGTAGAGCATCAGGCCATTTCCCACTGTAGGGCTCAAAACAAAATAAATATATGGGCAAAGGAAGTCAATAACTGAAAGTACAATGTCATTACACAGATACAGCTTAAGAACTCCAGATTATCTTAATCTCTGCATATAAACACATCCTTTCTTTAAAGAGATCTACTCTCCCAAGTACTAAATACTTGTCATATTGGATTAGGAAAATAAATCAATCAGATTTGGTCACGGGTCAAAGATAACATACAATTATTCAGGTTTTGGCCATCTTTATTTTGAACAAGTTGACATCTTTGAGGGTGGGTACATGGACACTGTATTGGCTGACCCTTGGTGTATATATAGTTGTTTGAGGAGATAGCAGAAGATTATGGAGCCATCTCATGAATACTTTCAGGGGGTGTTTGCTGTCAGTCTATTCATTTATGCTGAAAAGTACCCTCATCCCCCAAATCATCTCATATTCTCTTTATAATCACCAAAAAAGGAAAGTCTAGTTTTTACTTCTTTGGCATTCCTTTTTTTGATTTTTTGAAAATAAGCCTCAAACTCATTTTAATTTGCATTAAATATCACTGACAAAGAACAATACTATTTCCCCTGGATCTCACAATCCCATTTCTTTTGCATTTTGGAAAAGGTAGCAAAGAAATAGAAGTGTTTTTAACGCTGGGTTGGAGGGCTGCAATGAATTGATTTCCAGAATTTGAAAATAAAGGATATGATTAAACAAACCAATAAATTACACATTTGATTTTAGGATTTGGCAATAGCCCTAAATGCCTATAAAGATTATATGGACTTGAGCTTAGAGCTCCAGGGCTGCAATGTGACTGGGATTGGATGAACTGACAGTCTGGTAGCCAAATGCCCAGAGAGTTTCATCATGTCCTTCTTCAGAGAGAATTAGTTGGCCAAGAAAAGCATAGAGAAAGAAAAGGAAGAACACAAACACTGATTTAGGGATTGTCCACTTTCGTTTAGGGACTAACAGAGTAGTTTTCTTGGCAAGGCCAGCCTGGTAGAGGGGTAAATGTTAAAACCATCTCAGTTGGAAGGCCAGACATAAGATCAAGTCATTCCCATTGTTCTGAATCCATATTCCCTAGCAATTTTCAGAAAACTTGGCAACCCATGTCTCTAACGTATAGGGAAAGAATGAATCTGTCAGACCAACAAGTGATGTTCTCATCAGACAGATGCACTTCTCATTATAAATAGATAAGCTGGCATTCTGATTATAATTTGGATTCCCAAGCAGCTCGTCTATGGGGACAGTCTTCTGGGACTCATTGTTGACTTAAGCATCATACCCTGTGTAACAGTTAAACTGATCATTGTAAATCAAAACCATTGCATTTTTGTTTGCATTTAAACCTGTATATAACACAATATATGTTAACATGAATCTGACTCTGAATGGAACCAGCTCTACCAACTCTGCTAACAAAAGTCACGATTTTCAGCCTATAATCCTGGAGGAATATGACCAGGTTTAGGGTAATAACCAAGCAAAACACCACCATAGGGATCTACCTGGGTGGTCAACACCCAAGCAAGTGTTCCGATTTCAGATTATACCTGTAAGTTAAAAGTTATAAGGAGGAAGATTTATTCTAAGTTTGTTTTTAATGGGAAGATAACCGCTTTCAATGTTGTATTGGTTTCTGCAGTACAACAGTGTGAATCAGCCATAAGGATACATATATTGACTCCCTCTTGAGCCTCCCCTCCACCTACCCATGCCCCATCCTACCCCTCTAGGTCTTCACAGAGCACCTAGCCCAGCAGCTACCCAAAGTAAGAAAATGTGTCAAAATATGTTGTATGCCTTTCTAGGGACTTAGGACAAAAGAAAAGAGAAGAGAAAGATATGGACTCAGTTTACATAATTTGCTACAAGTGGTTATAGTAACTTTAGCTTCTTCCATTTGTCTTCAGAGAAATGCTTTGCCTTGCTGCACTCTCTAAAACTGCAGCTAGATTTTCACTGAAATTACAAATGAAGTAAACTGGGGAGAGAACTTAGTCAAGATCTTTACGTGCAGATCTTTTACAATGATAGATGTATTATACTGATGTCCAAGGGGAATTTACTTAATTTGAATGGAGCTGGCCAGTGACAAACAGGAAATTCTTGCCCTTGGCACGCTAAGTAGACATTGAAATATATTGTATGTAGAAAAAGACTTTTCTTCCTCAAATGTTGCACACAAAACTATTCACCTCAAAACTATCACTTTCTGTATCTTTATTTCTAAATTTTTGAGGAAGAACAACATCCCAGCCAACTGGAACGAAACATGGAAGCTGGGTCTGCTTTTATAAATTAAGCTGCTTTTTAAGAGAAATGGCTGCTTTTGAATTAGTAAACACCCGAAGCTTTAGCAGAGACAGATTTCATACCAAAGAGACAAGGAAAGCCAGAGTAGGCGATGCCAATTCCCTGATATATCAGTCTTTGATTACTCTTGGCCTGAGTTACCCAGTGGGTTGCTGCAGTGTATTAATAGTACTGATCTATTGGGTTGGCCAAGAAGTTCATTCAGGTTTTTCTGTAAGACGTTATGGAAAAACCCAAATGAACTTCTTGGCCAACCCAATATAAGAAAGCAACAGTCCCAACACCATAGCCAGCAGACAAATCAGATAATAGAATGGAACTTTAAAAAATGGTCAACTATTCTCTAGTTTTGCTCACAACTTCCACAAATATCATTATCTAAATGTTTTAAAATAATATATTACTAATTGACATATTTGTGTAGCCAGGGACTTAAACCTTCTGTTAGTGGCTGCAAGGCTGCAACCATCTCCCTCTTGACTGATTCTTATTCCATTTATGGTCACATACAGCTGGCCCTTTATTCAATAAGAATTCATTCATTCAATGTGCTAGCTGAACATTTTGCATCATCCTTGGGGATCCAAAGATAAAGACACTGACATCTACCCTCAAAGAACTCAGGCATATGTGCTCTGATTACCACCACCGCCCAGTGTGGCATTTTATCAGACCGCTGGCTACAGAGTAGTGCTATTAGACTTTCCCCATATCTATCTATTATTTCCATATGTATACTTAGTCATTCAGTCATGTCCAACTCTTTGTGACCCCATGGACTATAGCACCCCAGGCTCCTCTGTCCATGGGATTTTTCAGGCAAGAATACTGGATAGGGTTGCCATCTCCTTCTCCAGGGGATCTTCCTGATCCAGGGATCAAACATGTGTTGCCTATGTCTCCTGCACCACAGGTAAATACTTTAACTGCAGAGAAATTTCAGTATATATCATAGTATCCAACATGGTGATGGGGCAAAAGAAGCCTTCCAGTAGTTCTTTATGTCTGATTAAGAGAGAAAACACTATTTTCAAATTAAAAGACGCTTACTCTTTGGAAGAAAAGTTATGACCAACCTAGATAGTATATTGAAAAGCAGAGACATTACTTTGCCAACAAAGGTCTGTCTAGTCAAGGCTATGGTTTTTCCTGTGGTCATGTATGGATGTGAGAGTTGGACTGTGAAGAAAGCTGAGCGCCAAAGAATTGATGCTTTTGAGCTATGGTGTTGGAGAAGACTCTTGAGAGTCCCTTGGACTGCAAGGAGATCCAACCAGTCCATACTGAAGGAGATCAGCCCTGGGATTTCTTTGGAAGGAATGATGCTAAAGCTGAAACTCCAGTACTTTGCCACCTCATGAGAAGAGTTAACTCATTGGAAAAGACTCTGATGCTAGGAGGGATTGGGGGCAGGAGGAGAAGGGGACGACCGAGGATGAGATGGCTGGATGGCATCATGGACTCAATGGACGTGAGTCTGAGTGAACTCCAGGAGCTGGTGATGGACAGGGAGGCCTGGCGTGCTGCAATTCCTGGGGTCACAAAGAGTCGGACATGACTGAGCGACTGAACTGAAGAGAGAAAACACTATCTTCAAATTAAAATGGAGAAATGCAGAGCTTACATGGTCATACTCAAGGTGCTATTACACACATTTTAATTTTGATATCATCCATCAATTTTTATAAGTCTATACTACTTACAATCAGAAAAAATAACCAATAAAAACTGGATAAATGAAAGTTAGTGATAAAGAACAAGTAACTGTTTTAAATATGTTTGTGTTCTCCCACAAACAACATGGATGTAGTCATTGTCACAGCATTTAAAAAATATTCAGCTCGAGGTAGAAAAAATTTCTTGAGCATCCTGAGAAAGAAAATGACTACTCACCATGCCGCCTCATCATTCTTTTTCACTCATGTATCCCACCTACAGAAACTGTTATAACAACACGATGAAGTCAAAGGCCCTTTTCAATTCACCTTTAATCCCTGACCCTTGTGATGTCTGTCACTTTTAATACATGTGCTCTCTCCATGGTATTAACTGACATGTTTGATAACTAAACACATCATGTCAGAGGCCACCCAGTAGCTTTCATGATGAAAAGGAGTTTGATCCCCAAAACATGACCCCCTCCATCATCCTGGTTGTTCAGTTCAAATTCTAGTGCTGCAATTACTACACAAAGCTGAGTGGCCAAATGACCCAGGGTGTGGAGCTGAGCTCAGTCCAGAGTTCCTGAGGGCTTTCCTTTTCAGTTTTATCCTCTCTCCACGGTGGCTAGTGAAAACACCAGTTTATTCATTTGTTCTTTCGCTCATTCAGCATTATGTTTGTAAAGCATATAACTACCAGCCATTGTGCTCGCTTTGAAGATACAGGCGAACACAATGAAACTCACATGCCTTCATACATCTTTGACCAAATATGGATACTCAGGAGTCAAGCATCACTTATGTAGTCAATCCAGCTATTTATCCATATCACCTGGCCATTAAGGAGTCTCCAAAATGCAGCATTAATCAGTTTCTATGCTTTTATCAATTACCCTTATATCACCGTTATACTCACTTTTTTTTTTTTAACTTTTTCTTTCATATTGGAGTATAGGTGATTAACAGTGTTGTGACAGTTTCAGGTGGACAGCAAAGGGACTCAGCCATACATATACATGTATCCATTCTCCCTGAAACTCCCCTTCCAATAAGGCTGCTGCTAAGTCGCTTCAGTCGTGACCAACTCTGTGCAACCCCATACACGACAGCCCGCCAGGCTCTGCCGTTCCTGGGATTCTCCAGGCAAGAACACTGGAGTGGGTTGCCATTTCCTTCTCCAATAAGGCTACCACATGACATTGAGCAGAATTTCCTGTGCTATACAGTAGGTCCTTGTTGATTATCCATTTTAAGTACAGCAGTTATACTTATGTACTTAACCAAAGAATAATTTTCTGCTTTCAAGCAGGTTTATTCTGTGTGGTTTATTCTGTGTGTATTGCCAAGGCTTTCTCTGTGTGTGCACTGAGGAAGCACCGAGTACAGCAATCCGTATCAGCCAAGTCTAATGTAGAGATCAAGGTGACAGAGGCGGTGACTCTTCCTCCTTCACATTTAATAAAAACACTTATAACAAATCCAGGTTCTCATCAGTGTATTTACAATGACTGTGTTGTCCATAGGAATATGATAGAGCATAACTCAAATATTACGGCAAATTGATTGATTTAGGGGTTTTAATTTTTGTGTTAACCTAGTTTAGGTAGCTCTCTGCTATACACAAAAGCAAGGTAAACAAAGTATTTTTTGCACATTTCTATATCCAAGACAGAACTTGTATTGATTTTCTTTACCCACGCAAAATTAGATTTCTGGACCATACAACTCAATAAATACAGACTTTTAAATTTATAGATGAAGTAAAAGACTTCTAATCAGTTTTCACAGACTTGAAAGTGTGAAGAGCTTGAATTAGTTACATGGCACAAAGTTATCCAAATGGCCAACTATCTGGCTATTATAGAAATGGAAGCTGAAATGGTTTAATCTTGGATTTCTCTCCTATTTTCCAAACCTATTTGTATCCTATGACTTATTCTGTTCCACAACCTGTATACCCCATGAATATCTCAAGTCAACAATCTCAAAGCCACTTGCATTTCCTTCATGAGAACTAATTACTGTTCCTCCTGTGTATCATGTAGCTTCAACCCGCTGAAATATCATTACAGGAATCTATCCTGAGGCCAAGTCTAGTAAATTCTAGTCTTTTAACCTCTCTCCAGGCTGACCACTTTGTCATCTCACCATTTCAAATATGAACTCTCTTTCTTAAACTCCTACATCTTAAGGATCAACTCCAAACCATGAAATAGGCCGTAAAACAGCTCACATGTCCTGGTCCTGGCTTCTGAATCTGCCTCCAACCCTCAACAAATCTCCTGCCGTTTATACTCTCATATCCTGTGATCTAGGAACAGATTTGTCTTTTCTTTTTTATTGCAATTCCTAAGCACACCATTCTCTCTCCTCCTGGAGTTTCACACATGTACTTCCCTTTGCCCTTCACCTGGCTGAGCTTGCCGGCAGGTCATGAGTCTGCTAGGTTTAATACTTTGAGGAAACTTCCTCACCTTCTCTGCCCCATTAGTGCCAAGCTGTTTCAGTTAGATGCCCCTCTTCTGAGCTCCCACAGCACCTTATCTTTATTAATAACATGGCTGGGACACTCCATACTGTAGCATCTATGTACTTCTTTGTCGCCTAATATGAGATGGGTCCCTACTGCATACACTGGGCCTAGCGAAGAATATCACACACTATTGGTGGCCAGTACGTTTTTTAAAAGACATAAACAAATGGAGCATCCTTTTAGGTACATTCTAGACAATACTTACTTTTTACTCACATTCATAAAGAAAAAAAAATTCAGGAACAAATGTTTGGAGGATTAAAACGCAAGGGCAGCTACTGCTCTTATTGGCATCTTCATTAAGCCAGGAGGCTTTGTGGATTTTCTAGTGGAGAGTATGGAGCCACTCCATATTAGATTTTTCCAAAAGAATTACGACCTCCCTTCATATCCTCAAACAAAAGTACTAGAATATAATACTCACTAAAGGCTCAGCATAGAATGGATTCTCTAAGGACCCAGAAATCTACTCCATTCTCTTCTTGCTGCCTTCTGGATTTTTCATTTTCTAATCTGAATATCTTTTCTCTACATTATAAAGCACCCATCTCAATGTTGTAAATCATACTTCAGTTCAGTTCAGTTGCTCAGTCGTGTCTGACTCTTTGCAACCCCATGAATTGCAGCATACCAGGCCTCCCTGTCCATCACCAACTCCCGGAGTTCACTCAGACTCACCTCCTTCGAGTCGGTCATGCCATCCAGCCATCTCGTCCTCTGTCGTCCTCTTCTCCTCCAGCCCCCAATCCCTCCCAGCATCAGAGTCTTTTCCAATGAGTCAACTCTTCGCATGAGGTGGCCAAAGTACTGGAGCTTCAGCTTTAGCATCAGTCCTTCCAATGAACACCCAGGACTGATCTCCTTCAGGATGGACTGGTTGGATCTCCTTGCAGTCCAAGGGACTCTCAAGAGTCTTCTCCAACACCACAGTTCAAAAGCATCAACTCTTCGGCGCTCAGCTTTCTTCATAGTCCAACTCTCACATCTATACATGACCACTGGAAAAAACCATAGCCTTGACTAGATGGACCTTTGTTGGCAAAGTAATGCTCTGGTTTTGAATATGCTATCTAGGTTACCCAAACTCAAAGTTTCCACTTTCCTGCAGTTTCAGCTTCACTCATTGCCCATCATGGCCATCAGGATCTCTCTCTATCACAAGCATTCAGCTTCACTCACTGCTTTGCTCCCTCCATGTCAGTCTCCAAAGATGACATCTTATCTTTTCAAGCAAGGAAGATCATTCAACAGCTCCCGGCCAGCCTGCAAATGACCACCCAGGCCACCATACCATTAGTATGGGGCAAGAGGAGGGGAGAGGCAAGTCCATGTGTTCTGCCCACAGCTCTCTCCTTGGCAGAGAGAAGAGGCTGCAACTGGATGCATGGGGGCTGGAGGGTGGCAGGTATTTTAGTATGCTTGTGAAAGAAACATGGATCGCACATTCTGATAGTAATCACCATTCTTACTGCCTATGAATTCTTAAATAATATTTGTCACTTTTCCAGAATGAAAAGAAACCTCTAGAATTCCACAAGTGACAGGATCCCGCTTGGGGTCCTCTGCAGTCCCCGCAGAGCAATACAATCCTAAGTCACTGAAGGTGTGATCTCACAGGACCCAGACTGGAAGTCACCCTCTAACTGCATCCTAACCTTGTTTTCCTGTTTCCTTAGTAAAAATAGATACTAGCTTACCTAATGCCTTTTTACTTTTCCCTTAAATAACATTTCTTCCCTTGATGCCGTTACTGCATGCCTTGCTATATATATTAAATTTGCCTGCAATGTAGGAGACATGGGTTCAATCCCTGGGTAGGAAAGATCCCCTGGAGAAGGAAATGACGACCCACTCCTGTCTCTTGCTTGGAGAATTCCATGGAGAGGGCCTGGTGAGCTACAATTCATAGGGTTGCAAAGAGTCAGACATGACTGAGCAACTAACACTTTGCTATATATCCACTTCTTCATGGAAATCATCAGATTTGATTTTCATAAGATGACAGGTTTTATCTTAGTTTTCAAGATAAGGAGGCTCTTTTGTAATCTATATCCCTAACTAACTGCAAGCTATTTCTTCCTGAACATGTTTGTATGGAGAGTATTTTCTAAGATTTATGTAAAGTACCACTTCACTCATTATCATACCATTAATAACTGGTAAATTTTAGATCCCAAACCACCTCTCTCTGACAACCATGGTCAAGGTCTTAACTATTATAGAGCATTAGGGAAGCCTCAGAGCTGATTGCAAGAGATGTAGAGACGGTGTGGGCTGATTGGAGGACCTGTAGTGACATTTTATTTCAGAAATCCTCTACTCCAGTCCAGGACCTAGATAACAAATCATCATTTTTCCATTTATTTCTAAAGTTTTAGAGAATTCAAAACCATCTCAGAGAATCTTGCTCTTGGCTTTGTTTCCTCTAATATTCTATAGATGCCTAGTTTACTTTTAAAGAAAATAATACGAAATTTTCTACTCCATGAATATATAATGGCAAGTATTTGCAATTAAACATCACTTCAATGTAGTCAAAATTCAGTTATAAGATTTTTTTCTAACACTAATGAAAAGAAGATAATTTTTCTCAAGCTGCCGTTTAAATGAAAACTGATTAAATCTGTGATATCTCATCAGAAATTAGCCAGGAGCTTAATGAAAAAGAAGCTCGCCAGGGTTTCTGAGTTTTACCATCTGCCTTCACCAAGGCTTTCAATTCCCACAGAAAGAGTGGGAATCTTACATCCAGATGACTGGAGTCAGATCATAACTTCATGAAATATACTTAATACAGGTCAGAATTTTTTCATAAATTTAGAATGCTAATGCTTAGGAAGGGATTAAACACTGTCCATGGCGGATACCAAGCTCTGCATAGCTGCATAAATAATCCATTTCTCAGAGTTTCCTTAACTTTGGAGAGGCTTTTAAAGCATCAAAGCTGAGCAAATATTTTGCAAATGAATCTGGCCCTGAGTGATCCAGTATTAAATTCTGATCATTAGTGGAGGAAAAGCTGCCTCTCCTCTCAAGTGAAGAGGCGCTGCAACCCTCAAGTTCTTTAAATATTGACCTAGTAAAGAGGAACCTGAAGAAAACATGCCAGAATCCACAACGGAGTTGCAGAAGGATCTCCTTCCAGCTTTCCATTAAGCCCTCCTTTTCTGCCCATGGTGCCTGGCATGTGGGATCTTAGTTCCCCAACCAAGGATTGAACCTGCGCCCTCTACACTGAAGTGCAGAGTCTTAACCACTGGACCGCTAGGGAGGTCCCTCTATTAGGCCTTCTTAAACTATCTCAGATGATGAAGAATGTACGCTTCTCTTAAAGAGATCAGAATGATTCCATAGTCAACCACAGTCATGATTTTCAGCAGGGTAACACTTTTCATGGTAGGAAATTCTTCCTTACGGCACTTCTTAATCCCTCATGGTACAACTGATGAGCATTTCTTTTGCCTATATCCATTGTTAATAAGCAGAACAACTGTTCTCCATTTATCTGAGTGGTTTATTATCTCCTTTCAACTGTATTTCTGCCAGGGTAAATACTCCCAGCTGCTTTCATCTTTTCACAGGGGTATTAGAGTCACAGAAAATTGTTCAGAATGTCAGTAGGATGAAATTCACCCTTGCCCAAAGAAGTTTTAAAACCATGAAAATGAAAACATTGATCCCTTTTCAAGTTTCTGAAAACTGAACGTTTTTGGTGAATAAGGTCATGCTGTAACCAATCACATCTGCCAGGTAACCAGCTCCAGATATGATGCGAGACTCAAATATCAGTCCTGGGGAGATCTGTACACTGTGATTTGGATCTTTAAAGAATAAAGAAAAACCAAAGTGAAGGAGGCACTAAGGAATAGAGATACCCCATGAATTGGGACAGAACTGAGCAATCATGGAAAAAAAGGCAGGAAGACAGGTGTGACTGGAATGGAAGTCATTCATTGCTTGCTCTGGAGTTTGGGAAATCATCTATTAAAGTCAGTAGACATTCACTGAGAAGGTTTTTTTCTGATTTTATTTTAAAATTGACTTTTTTATTTTTATATTTTAATTGAAGGATAATTATTTTACAGATAAAACTAATTTATAGTCAACTTTTATGGCTTATAACACATACATAGATTTACATAGCTGGCATTAGAATCATGATACAGAACAGTACCATCCCCACCAAAAAAAAAAAAAAAAACCTGCTCATTCTATCTCCCTGTAGGCACATCCTCTCCTGGGCATAGACCCTGGCAGTCACTGACCTGTTCTCATCCCTGTAGCTTTCCTTTTTTGATGACATCTAATAGCAACTTTTTGAGGTTTCTTCTTTCATTCATCCAAGTCGTTGCATGTTTCACTACTCACTCCTTTTTATGGCTAAGTAGTAGTCCATTGTAAGGATGTACCAGTGTTTGTTTAACCATTCATCCACTGAAATATTTATTTCTGGTTTATTGCCAGTTTGGGGGTAAATATGGAGTATTATAAACATTCACATATGGGTTTGTGTGAACATACATTTTTATTTTGCTAGAGTAAAGAGTAAGGAGTGGAATTTCTGAGTCATATGGTAAGCATATGTTTACATTCATGAGGAACTACCAGACGTTTTTCAAGTGGCTATTCCATTTTGTATCCCCATCAGTAATGTTTGAGAATTCTAGCTGTTACACATCCTTACTAGTAATTGATAGTGACAGTATTTTGTTCATTTTGTTTTAATTACCATTCTAGTGCTACCACATTGTCATTTTAATTTGCATTTCCCTAATGGCTAATGATGGTGTGCATATCTGCATGTGATTTATTACCTTGTCTATATCCTTTTTGGTGAAACGCCTGTTTAAGACACTGTCTATTTTTAAACTGGAATTGTTTGTATTCTTACCATTGACTTTTCAGTTTATTTTTTAAATATCTAAACACAAGTCCTTTTGTGGATATGAGACATAAATATTTTCTGTCTTTTGTGAATCTTTCTCCTCTCCTAACAGTATCTTTCACAGAACAAAGGTTTTTAATCTTGTTAAAGTCAACTTATCAAATATTTCTTTCCTTTCTAGGGGTCATATCTAAGATGTTGCTGCCTAACCCCAGGTCACGAAGACTTTTTCCTGTTTTCTTCTAAAGGTTTTATCATTTTGGATTTTTATATTTAAGTTTATGACCCATTTCACACTTATTTTTGCACAACGTGTAAGGATTAGGTTGAGGTTCCTTTTATATGCATATGGATTTCCAATTTTTCTAATAACCATTCCTGGGAAAGATAATCTTTTCTACAGAGAACTGTCTTTATATCTTTGTCAAAAACCAATGAGTATATTCGGCAGTTCTATTTCTGGATATTGGGTTCTGTTCTATTGATTTATGTATCTATCTCTTTAATATACTGTATTGATTATGATGAAATAAAAGTGTTAGCCGCTCATTTGTGTCCAACTCTTGGTAACCCCAAGGACTGTTGCCTGCCAGGCCCCTCTGTCCATAGAATTCTCCAGGCAAGAATACTGGAGTGGGTAAGCCATTCCCTTCTCCAGGAGATCTTCCTGACCCAGGGACTGAACCCAGGTCTCCTGCATTATAGGCAGATTCTTTACTGTCTGAGCCCACCAGGGAAGCCATATTGATTACTATAACTGACAGTAATTCCAGTATTCAAGTTGTTTCAGAGTTTAGAATATGAAATTTCTTAATTCACTTCACCAAGCCAACAAAACCTGATACCACTCAATACACAACACAAATTTAAAATACTCTCAACTATGAATGTAGAAGAACTCCAAATTGGAAAATCACATTTTTAAAAATCAGCATTTCACCATTAAGTATGATGTTAACTGTAAGTTTTATGTAGAGGTCTTCCATAAACTTGAGGAAGTTCCTTCCATTCTGAGTTTGCTGAGAGCTCTTTATCAAAAATGAATGTGAACTGAATTGAGTCAAATGACTTCTATAGTAGTTGAAATGATATATTTTTAATTTTTTAACTGTTTATTTGGAGGAGTATATTGCTTTCTGAATAGTAAATTTATTTTCCATTCTCAGTCATGACTATTTAGAAGTTTGTCGTTCAGTTTCCAGATGTCTGGAAAATTTCCAGGTATCATCAATTTCTAATTTAATTCCAATGTGAATAGAGTACCTATTTTTTGTGATTTTATTTCTATTAAACTTGTCAAAAACATTTTTTCTCACACAAAATAGGTCTGTTTTGGTGGGCATTCCATGTGCAGTTGAAATGAATGTATGTTCTATTTTGGGAGGTTCAAATGTTAAATAAATGTTATTTATGTCCATTTGGTTGATAAGAGTTTCATTCTTCCAGTTTTTCAACGTACTACCAGATTTCTACCTACTATTTCTACCAATTTTTGAGAGAGTATTTTTGAAACCTTCATCTATAACAATGAATATAACTGTTTCTTCTTTCATCTGTATCAATTTTTACTTCACATATTTTGACCCTCTGGTGTTGGATACACACTTATTTAAGATTATTATGTGCATCTTATTGGGAAATTGTTCCTTTCATCATTATTTAATTTCCTTTTTAATCTCTAGTCATTCCCCCCCCCCTAAATTCTACTTTGTCTGCTATCAACATTGCAACTCAAATTTTCTTTTTGTTTAAAATTTCTGTGGTTTATCTTTTCCCATCCTTTTACTTTAAAAATAGCTATGTCATTATTTCAAAATGAGGTTATTTTACACAGCATATTGTAACATCATGTATTTTTCCTTATCCACTCAAAAATTGATTTTTAGACCACTTACATTTAATGTAAGACTAATCCACTTGAATTTAAGTTTATGATTTTACTATTTGCTGTTTGTTCTTTCTGGGCTTGTTCCCTCTCATTTTCCTGCCTTATTTTGCATTCCTGGATCCTCTTTTGGTGTTCCATTTAAATTCATCTGTGTGTGTGTGTGTGTGTGTGTGTGTGTGTGTGTTTCCACATCTCTTTGTGTAAACATGCAATATATTTTGTGGTTGCACCAGGGATTACAATATGCATACTCAATTTTCACCTTCTATTTTGAATCAATATTTTATACCTTCAAAATAGGATTTAGAAACCATATCTGCCTTCAGTTAGATTTCTTTCCTATGCCCGTCTTTGTGTGGTAAACATATGAATTATATCTACATATAATGAAGACTATGTCAGGTATCAGTTTTTCCTTTCAGCCACTCCTGGAGCTCTTTCTGTTCATGATGATTATTGCACTTCTCAGTTTCCCCAAGTCGAAACTGAGTGTTACCCCAGAGAAAAAACACAGGGAACTCACCACTCACTTTACAGTATTTTCATTTCTGCTTTCTCAATTCATGTGTGACTATTTACTTCTCAGAGTCTTGAAATATATAACCGTGCATTTGATCTGTGTTTGATAGTTGTATTCAGTGGAAGAGACAGGGCTCAGACGCCATGGACTGTATGTAGCCTGTCAGGATCCTTTGTCCATGAAATTCTCTAGGCAAGAATACTGCAGTGGGTAGCCACTCCCTTCTCCAGGGGATCTCCCCAACCCAGGGATTGAATCTAGGTCTTCTGCATTGCAGGCAGATTCTTTACTATCTGAGCCACCAGGGAAGTCCCTGTTTACTCCATTTACTCCAAATTTAAACCTCACTAAAGAGTTCTGGGTAGAGAAAAATATCATAGTAAAGTAATGTTAGAAAACTGGACCTTGCCATCCACAGGCATTTTTGTAAAGAGACTAAAAGACAAATAATCCAACTCTTGCCTTTAATCTTCAGTTT
Source organism: Aepyceros melampus (assembly GCA_006408695.1). Taxonomy (NCBI): domain Eukaryota; kingdom Metazoa; phylum Chordata; class Mammalia; order Artiodactyla; family Bovidae; genus Aepyceros; species Aepyceros melampus. The sequence continues at coordinate 503,120 of SJXQ01002112.1, forward strand.
CAACTTCACTCACAGCAACCCTTTCCTTGTTTTTTCCTACAAAATAATTAAAAATTACATAACAATTCTAAATAACTGAGTGTTCTATATTAAAAAATGATTCATCAGGATTGGGAAGTTAATTTAGAATTTTACTCATTGTAAGATGAAAGGAATTTTCAACAATACCATTCATGTAACCACCAAAGTAATACACAGTAGCAGTGGTCATGGAATTCAATTTTTAAACTTCCTGCCTTTGATAGAAAAAATCCTCTTCAATCATCTTTTGTGACAATTTTCTAAAGAAAGTTCAGCAGTACAAACACACCTTCAGTGCTCAAATAATCTACCTTTAAATAAAGTTCTTTTAATACAAGCCTAAATTTAAAATGGTGTATGCATGTGTTTGTATAAAGCCAGAACATGACCAGACAAACAAACGAAATGTCTTACCAACTGGGATTAATCATTTGTTTGCAATCTAACAGAGGCCACAACAATAACAGCTGAGAAGAATGAGAAAAAACAATGGGTGCTGTGCATATAGCCAATTTTCTCCTTCAATTGTTCAGACATTCACATGCCAAGAAATCAGTGTTGCCTAAATTTCAGTTGGTAATATCTGTTTTTTAAAAACACAATAATCACTTCGAATTCCACTAAATGAAAGCAAATTTCATTCAGATTAACCTAATATTGAAGAGTTATTATTTATAATATTTATGAGAACTTGAATTAAAATATAGATAAATAGCCATTCAGGTAATAAGCTATAGATTTATTATTAATACTTAGAAGATCATTTGCAAGTTTCTTGGACCAGCTCTTGGAATTTATTAGCATCGTGAGAATGATGATTCTTTTCTTAAATGGATTTCCTCCAGCACAGAATCTTTCATGCAGTTGTGACCTTTATGAGGGCAAGAACCAGGTGCTGAGCACCAGGATATGAGTGAATGAACCTAGGATATGAGTTTAGAATGAGTCTGTTTTCTACCCCTGGTGAGTTCAGGTAAAGAGCAGTTTCTGGCCCAGAGAAGGTGCTGAGTAATGCTTGTTAAATATTATTACTTTTCAAAAAGTTTAATTTCTACATGAGCCCTGGTATCTATCACATACATCAGACCAATCTCCCTTTCTCACTTTATACAGCAAATCCTAAAAATAACAGAAACCATTCATTTGCTTCTAGAAATGTGCTTAAAAACAAAACATAAAACCAAATCTCTGTGTTTCCATTTTGCCCATTCACTGGCAGCTCTTGTGTGCTAACGCATGTGATACATTAAGCCAACACACCCAGTGGTTTTTCCAGTGTGTCCTTTTCTACTGATCTCAACACGTGAAATAAAATCTAGGATGTAAGTTAAGTTCTTTGAGACTAGATACTAGACTCTGACACCGCATTCTGATACTAGAATGACGATCATAGGCGGCTGCTGCTGCTGCTGAGTCGCTTCAGTCGTGTCCGACTCTGTGCGACCCCATAGACTGCAGCCCACCAGGCTCCTCTGTCCCTGGGATTCTCCAGGCAAGAACACTGGAGTGGGTTGCCATTTCCTTCTCCAGTGCATGAAAGTGCAAAGTGAAAGTGAAGTCACTGAGTCGTAGCCAACTCTCAGCAACCCCATGGACTGCAGCTGACCAGGCTCCTCCGTCCATGGGATTTCCAGGCAAGAGTACTGGAGTGGGGTGCCATTAAGGAGGAAAAAGACTAAACATCTCTTGAATGAACAGTATATGTCAATGAATATACTAGTTGTTTACAATATCTGCCTTACTCCTCACAGTAAGCCCTTGGGTTATTTTTAACATGATTGTACAAGATGCTGAGACTCAGACAAGATAACAAGTAAGTGAAGACCTAGTACATGAATGGAAAATTAAATGAAAAGCAATTTTTATCTTTAGTTTTCAAAGACACAATAATAGAAAGTCAGAATAAGCATCTTACAACTTGGTGATGCTCTGTGACTACAACTAACCATTTCAGATCACTTCTTCTGTCCTCCATGTTCAATGCAGTGACATACCTCTAGATGGGATTTCTCCCTTCACATTTTTCTTAGAGGAATTATTTTTTCCAATGCTGCCCAGAACAAGAGAAACACCCAACCAAGGAGAAACTTCCAGGGATAGAATTTCTGTTGCACGCCAGCAAAATGAATCTGAACAACAGGTGGGGCTAGTTTCCTTTACAACAGATGTGAATTCTCTCTGCACTCCCGACTGCTCAGAAGAGTACTAAGTCCTCTCTCATTCCTCATCCTTGGTAACAGCAAGACACACTCTCGAGTTTCACAGGCTTCTAAAATCCTTATTAAATTCAGATGTTCAAATCTGGGGTCATATTTCTTAAAACAGACAACCGTACAGGAGTGATTCATAGTAAATATAAACACTTACTGAATACTACCTACTTCCTCTAATTTTATTAGAAAACACAATGGAATAAAAAAAATTAACAAAAACAAGCTGTCATCACGATGATGTAAGCTTCTGTGGCTTGTCTGCTCAGTTCTGCTACTAGCAGGATCTGCAGTATAAACTCAAACCTAGGTTGTTCAATTAAATATTTAGGAGATTGCTACCCAGCTGGAAAAGAAAACCCCACAAAGCAGATAATGGAGACTGACACTCCATCCTTAGACTTAAGGCTGCAGGAAGCAGAAAGAGGAAAATCGACAGTTGAGGGATAACCATGGGGAGGGGAGGGCAAACAGCGCTTCTATGCAGTGAGCTTCTGGGGCCACAGAACACAGATAAGAGTTGTCTGGGGACTTCTCTCATGGTTCAGTGGTTAAGACTTCACTTTCCAACACAGGAGGTGTGGGTTCGACCCCTGGTCAGGGAACTAAGATTCCACGTGCTTTGCAGCCAAGAAACCAAAACATAAACAGAAGCAATATTCTAACAAACTTTAAAAATAGTCCACATCAAAAAAATCCTAAAAAAATACAAAAACAAAGAGTTGGTCTGGAATGACAGTGAGGCTGCTGCCTTTATCCCTGCAGAGGAGTTTCCTATACAGCTACAATAATTAAAGAATGGGAAGAGACCACCTGCCCACCTACAGAAAAGAGAGCCAAGTCTGAGGTCTGGGGTGTCCTGGGCACAGAGACAAAGGTTGCTATCCCCAGAAACAGAGCTTGGGTGACTGGAAAATAAATATAGTGGCAGAAAGCTTCCAACAATGGATGCAGGCACCAGGGGCCAGAGCTGTCGCTGAGGCCCAATGGGACAACGGCACCATATCCCCAGTGAGCCAGGTGCCATCAGGAGGCCATCAGACAGACTCGGCAGGGCTTCCCTGGTGGCGCAGTGGTAAAGAGGCTGTCTGCCAATGCAGGAGACGTGGGTTCAATCTGTGGTCCAGGAAGATCCCACATGCCACAGAACTAAGCCCCTGTGTTGCAGATACTGAAGCCCGAGCACCCTAGAGTCTGTGCTCCACAACAAGAGAAGCCACCGCAATGAGAAACCCACACGCTGCAACTAGAGTAGCTCTCACACGTCGGAACTAGAGAAAAGGCTGTGCACAGCAACAGACCACGCGCAGCCAAAACTCTATAAGATTATTTAAGAGGGAAGACTTGGCAGCCAGGGAAGTTCTCACTCTAGTGTTAGGGCAGCCAGTGATCCTGCTAGAGGTTTCGATCCAGAAACACAGACTCCTACCAGATATGTTGACCCGGGGACACATCTGTAACTAGCTGTGTTAGTATATATGTTGGCAGTTTAACTCCTGCCAGCGCTAATCTTCAATGATGCTGAAGTATGATGAAGGTACCCTGAAGTTTCATCCTTTCCTACTGCCAATGCCCATTCGCTTGATCCACAGACTTAGTGGAAAGGATCAACCAGAGGCAAAGAGGTAAGAGTAATTCTACATATTATCCCCACCTAGGTCTGAGAGAGATTCTTGCCCCTCGCTAGCTATAGCCTGTCCCTTAGTAGGTTTTTAAAAATCCTCCTCAATAGTAAATGAATATTTACTGTGAAAGAGTCAGAGGAAGGTCACAGAGTAGAAAAACTGAACAAGTTGCTAAAGAAGTAACATAATCCATATTTTATAAGCAAGGGCAAACTCAGTTGGATGTTAGTACCAGTGTCTGGCCAAAATTTGTTCTTGGTTTTCAAATTCATCCTTAGCCTATAGAATAGCCAAATTCTTACATTGATGACATTCCAAACTGGAGTGTAAACAGTTAACATATAATTACATGGGCAGTATCCTATCAAATCAACAGAATAACTTTAATAATACTAACAAGGCATTTACTGACTCTACCTGCGAGTGGCAAGTGAACAGGCAGCAGCAGAGCTCTACAGAGCAGTATACCTCGTTTTATGCATGGTATATGTTGAAATTGGACTTCCCTGGTGGCTCAGACGGCAAAGCGTCTGCCTACAGTGTGGGAGACCTGGGTTCGATCCCTGGGTCAGGAAGATCCTCTGGAGAAGGAAATGGCAGCCCACTCCAGTACTCTTGCCTGGAAAATTCCATGGACAGAGGAGCATAGTAGGCTCCTCAGTCCATGGGGTCACAAAGAGTCGGACACGACTGAGCGACTTCACTTCACTTTATGTTGAAATTGGCCATCAAAATGAAATACAGACGTGTACTTAATATTTGAAGTTTAAAATGCTACAGTGATTAATGACAACTATGAAAGCTGTTAAATTTAGGTACAAAATGATAATTAAGGACTTTCAATATAAATAAGTAGGAAATAGATTAACAGTTAAAGTGACTATGAAGAGAGCAAGCTTTGTAGATAACCTTAAGGAAAGTATTTATCGTTGGAGATAATGTCCATGAAATTTCCAAATAACATAAAGTGGAAAAATAGATATCAGATTATATCATCATTTTAAAATTTTTGGAACTTTAATTTTAAATATAATTAGCTTTGAGAAGATATTCAATTTTTAGATATTTAATACCACTTAGGTTATAAGGTTTTCAGAAAAAATTCCTGCTTAGGATTTTTTCACATCCATGAGAATAAATTAATGATGGGAGAATATGAACTGTGGAACTCAAAATTTCATTAGCAGGAAAAATTAAAATTATGCATGACATCTATCAATACAACATCTTTGATCTAGATGTCATAAAGGATATAAAAAATATAAAGAAAAACACATTCAGAGAGAAAAATGAGATACCTAAAGAATGTTTTGTTTCTTTAATGAATTTTAAAGTAACACACTTAGAATGGCTTAGAAGACACTTCTTGAAAGTTCTGTGTCTATGGATGGGAAAGTTTTTACCAAAACTTTTACTGTTATAGATGAATATCACTTTTAGGATTTAATTATATTTTGAAATTCATATTCCTTAATTATGAATCCTACTATAGAGTTCTTTCTGCTGCAATAAAACATGGTTACTGGAAAGCTATTTTCCCATTTTATTTACTATATAATATGTACAGTATATATATTATATAGATGGGTTAGTGACATTTTTAAATATACCAACTGAATATGAATACCTACTTTATATCACAAATATTCTGTGTTCCTCTTTCTACTGCAGGAGGAATCTAGCAACTTACAGTGTTGAAAAATACTGGTTTTGCACCAACAAAAAAAATGAATTAAAAACTGTAGTTATTAATTTTAAATAAAATTTTAACTATTAATATTGCCAAGGTTAAACTTCATCAATCTTATATTGGTCTCACTCAGCCATGTAACATTCATTCATTTGGTACATTTCTAAAAGCTAACCCAAATGTTAATTCCAATAAAAGTAAAATAATGCAAAACCCTAAAGTAGTCTTTGAAAATATGTAGACAAATTTCTTCTTGTAAAAATAAAGAAACTGAGTCCAAATCAAACACTAAATGGCAGAACTGATATAATTATTATTCAAATTCCTGTCCTGTCATTTTATTAGGTAAGTTTCTTCCTTATAGTCAGAAAACAAGTGTTTTAATTCTTACAACTTTTTTCCACTGAACTGTTCTACATATAATTGAGATGCCTAGTTCTGATTGTTTTATGTTTGCTCATTAGAAGAAGGAATCCATATTTACCAATAGTACAGCCAAAGTATATGAACCAAACAAGTCACTGATAATTTTCCTTTCCCAATCATAAGAGCTGTGTTCTTGAAAATTTTAGTGAAAATTAATGAATTAGAAACAATATATTAGTAAAAAAAAAACTGGATTATTAAAAACAAACCACAACTAAAACTATGAATGCTAGCTCATTAGGAATCATGCTTTAGAAATTATTGTCCCCTGAAAGGCATGGCAACAAAATGGGGAAATAAATAAAATTTGATGAGAAGGAAGAAATTCCTCTGTTAAGCTACTATATCTTGGGCCTTACCTGTTATTGTAGCTTAGCCTCTCCCACCCTGAACAAGACATTAGCTGGCCTTGAAGAGAGTGAAGAGTGAAAGTTATACACTGAATTTGAGAAAGCATTCATTATCTTAGTGTATCTTCCCAGGAGATTGGAATAAAACCCATTCTCCAACGCACCACAAAATATCAGGAGACACAAAAACAATTGCAGACTCTCTGACATGAGCTCTTCCCTTCTTCATTCAATGTTCCTTAGATTACAGAAAAATAAATAGTCTGCAAAACAAAATTCAGTTCTAAAAATGTATACTGAATGAAGAAAATGAACAGTATGCAAGGAGAAGGAAGAGGCCACCCACAGGATATCAGAGCTAATAAGTTAAATTGACAGATACACGCAAGAATAAGCAAGAAAAAAAATGAATGTTATGACAACCCCGATAGCTCAGTGGTAAAGAATCTGCCTGCAATGCAAGAGACCCTGGTTCAATTCCTGGATTGGGAAGATGCCCTGGAGAAGGGATGGGCTACCCACTCTAGTTTTCTTGGGCTTCCCTTGTGGCTTAGCTGGTAAAGAATCACCTGCAATGTGGAAGACCTGGGTTCGATCCCTGGGTTGGGAAGATCCCCTCGAGAAAGGAAAGGCTACGCACTCCAGTATTCTGGCTTGGAGAATTCCATGGACTGTATAGTCCATGGGGTCGCAAAGAGTCAGACACAACTCAGCGATTTTCACTTTCACGTGACAATTATGCCAATATGTTTGAATGGAGAAGGAGAGAAGGGAAGGAAACACTGTACAAAAACTACAAATAAAAATACAAAATAGGAGATGCCCAGTTAAATTTAAATTTCATATCAACAACACATAACTTTTAAGTATTAGAAGTTCCTAAATATAGCATGAGACATATTTAACTGAAACACACTATTTACTGTTTCTCTGACATGCAAATTTAATAGACAACTTTCATTTGACAACCATACTCCAAACAACTTCTTTCAAAAGAATTTAACAAGAGAACATGAGCTCATTAAGGAAAGAACTCAAAGGCAAAATGATAGAATAACTGAATGAGATGATACAGGATACAGTTGACCTGAAGGGGAAAAACTAAGACCATAGCCCTATAAAACTAGTAACTAGAGTAGAATAAGATATAACTGAAAATTAAATTATTGACATAGAGGAATGGCTTAAGATAACTATAGTAAAGGAAGATGAATGATAGATTATAGCAATTAGAGAAAAGCTAAACTTAAGACAATCAAACATGAAGCTAACAGGTATTCCTGAAGTAGGGAATTTAACAAACAAAGAAGAGTATCTATTCAAATAAATAATCCAAGCAAATTTCTTGCAAATCATATGAGTTAGCTAAATCTTTAGACTGAAAAATCACTGTTCCTAGAAAATCTACTACAAAATAAACGCACAGCTTTCAGACCTAATGGAGTTCAGCTAGCATGTTTAAGCGAAAGTGTGAGTCCTCAGTTGCATCTGACTCTTTGTGACCCCATGGATGGTAGCCCACCAGGCTGCTCTGTCCATGGATTCTCCAGGCAAGAATACTGGAGTGGGTTGCCACCTCTTTCTCCAGGGACTCTTCCTGACGCAGGGATCAAACCCGGGTCTCCTGCATTGCAGGCAGATTCCTTACAATCTGAGCCATGAGGGAAGTATTGTAGGCATCCTGGCACTGAGGAGCCAGTCAAATCAGAGGTACAGATATTAGTTCTACTGTAGTTGTACTTCCTGCAAAATTGAATATAAGAAGAAAATGAAAAATTGTCCAAAAATCAAGTGAAAGGAATTGTAAAGGACGGGCATTACTGGAACCTAAATTGTGACAGAAGCAAGCAACAAGTAGAGATTGTCAAACATGAAAATATCCCATTTGGGGGGAAAAAACCACCAAAAGACTATGATCACAACATTCAGCCAATGAAATTAATTCACTTAAAAATTCAAGTAGCCAAGGGACTGAATGGTGGAGAACACCGAACCCATTTGAGTTTATTATAGCTTGGAAAATATCATCATGGAAGATAATGCATATGTTCTAAACTTGGTAAATATAAACACTAATATTACAGCCAATATGAGAAGTATGAGAGTGGCAGTACCTTTACTTTCATAATAGGGAGTCAACTGATCTTTGTAGGTTAAAAAAGTAAGAAAATAAAAGGTAAGGAAAAATGAACTCACATTCATGTTTTTCACTAAGTTAATTTTGTTTGACTCTTAGGTAGATCTTTTAAGAAAAGATATCTCTTTAGGTGGAGATACAAATTATTTGAGGCCAACAGTTTTCTCTGAAAATAAAACTTTAGTTTGATTCTCCCGTTAAATTAAAATCTTGACTCTGCTGTGAGCTGTGTAAAGATTGAGCTCACCTTCCTACATTTACCTGTACCTGCACATCTATTTGTCTATCAAGCCACCCAACATCTGTTCATTCATCTATCCATGCTTTTATTGTGTGTGTGTGTGGTGTGTGTGTGTGTGTCTGTGTGTCTGTGTTCAGCTGCTTCAGTCATGTCTGACTCTTTGCAACCCATCGGGCTCCTCTGTTGGGATTTCCCAGGCAAGAATACTGGAGTAGACTGCCATTCCCTCCTCTTGGGGATCTTCCTGACCCAGGGATGAAACTGGCATCTCCTGTGTCTCCTCCATTGAAGGTGGATTCTTTACAATTGAGCCACTGAAGAAGCCCATCCATTGTTTTACTGCTGCTGCTGCTGCTAAGTCGCTTCAGTCGTGTCCAACTCTGTGCGACCCCATAGACGGCAGCCCACCAGGCTCCCCCGTCCCTGGGATTCTCCAGGCAAGAATGCTGGAGTGGGTTGCCATTTCCTTCTCCAATGCATGAAAGTGAAAAGTGAAAGGGAAGTTGCTCAGTTGTGTCCGACTCTTAGTGACCCCATGGACTGCAGCCTACCATGCTCCTCCGCCCATGGGATTTTCCAGGCAAGAGTACGGGAGTGGGGTGCCATTGCCTTCTCTGATTCTTTACTGATGAACATACAAAGAAATATGTCACAGAATTTTATGCATCTAATGTTAACTGTAAGTCTGTGTGGTTTGAGAGTTTTTGCTTTTGTACTAGCTTTAAGTTTACACTGCTTTTAACAAAAGTATACAACACGTTTCTTAAAGGAAACAAGGTATGCAAGCAAATATGCCAAGATGGTAATGAAGGTTAATTTTGAGAAGAATGTAAATTATTATTTTAATCTAAATGTATTTCAGAATTTTCAACATTAAAAAGCATAATGTTCCCTCAAACTTGCCAGAGAAATATAAAATGAAACGTAACAGATCTTCTGTATCCTACACCAGAATCCTATACCCAGTCTCCAGAAGTAACTTATGTTCATTTTGCCCTCTTCTTTCTAGAACTCTTCTATGTGTGATACATAAATACACAGCTATCAATACAGATATATCTGTTTATATAAGCCAGATCAAGCAATTATCAAAACACTTTACAAACAAATGTAAAATGTTTTATAACTAATTTCATATAACTTTAATATTCTTTACTTTCTCTACCCTTTTTGGATCATTTTCAGTCATAGTTTCAATGAGATGTTGGAAAATACGTGTATTAACATTTTCTTTCCTAGTTTTTCTGTGACTGGTTTTCCATTTGATTTCATGATTCTGAATTGTTGATTCTTGTCTGCCTCCTGGGTCCCACAGGAGTCTCAGGAATGCCAATTAACTACGGTGCTTGGTAAAGACAGAAAATCAAGTTTGAGAGAATCTTAATTTAATAAATTTCCATTCACTCCCAAGGCACATTCCTGTCCTCTTTCCAAACATACAGGGGAGTGTACATTTGTTCCATTCACAGTAACTTCCTGCCAGAATACATTAGGAGACAGCAGAATACTACAGACTTGCTTCTTTCCTTCACTCTTCCCTCACTTTTAATCAATGCATTCTCCCCTCCTTGCCCACCACTCAAAACTTAGAAATGGAGTTCCAAGACTTGGGCTATTTTTCTTTGATTTCTTGAATGCTCTCAAAGTTTCACTTTGGAACTTTCCTTTTATCAGCAAGGTTCATATATCAGTAGTCTGGGGAAGAAAAAGTCTGTGGCTATAGCTCTCCCTTCAAGAAATTCACGTAATAGAAGTGTTCAACCGGGGTGAATTACAGAATGAAGCACAAACTGCCTGATACATATGATCAGAGATCACATTTGGGGCCAAAGTGTGAAGGAGAGCATCAGACCCAAAGATGCCCGGAGATACCCATCCACGGGAAGAAGCAGCCAGCATGGCCTCGGGGCTATGCAAAGAAGATCCCTGTTTTGTTTCCTACCAGGAGTTCCTTCTACACCTTGGGGTCCAAACACACATAGCAAAATCCCAACCTAAGTAGGAGGATAAGCTAATGTCAAATCAGTAGTGGCTGCAAGGTTAACTCCTTGGAGTTCGTGTTCTTCCAGAGAAAGGTTAAGATGAATGTGGTGTTACGTTCTTCAGCCAGAGAATCTGATTTGACCCTAATTAAAATGAAGCCTAAGATCCTGCTAAGCCTTTTCTCTCTTCTAAGAAGTCTGAATGTTTGCTTGTCTACTTCAAGGATGGTCTCTTAGGAAACTCAGGACTAGCTGGGCTCTGTCTGGGTCAAGATATATTTTCCCTCTTTTCAGTCTTTCCCCTAAGACTCTGGAAGGACCCAGAGCTACTCCCGAGTGCCTCTCTGGGCAGCTGGTCAGCAGTGGGTGCACTTCAGCAGTTAAAATGCCAAGCCCGGTTCCTGGAGGGAAGCTGGTGAGGCTTCGCCTGCAGCTGCCCGCTGAACAGATGACCGACTGCTCTGCGTTGGACATCTTACTCAACTGCAGCTGTTAGCAAATTTTGCTCACTTCCTTTCTGCGAATTCCAGGGGTTCTCTGTTTCACTATAAATCAAATTTCATTCCAACGTTGTTGAGTTTGCACTTTTGATATCTTAAGGAAAAATGAAGTAACTCTATGCTTAATGATATCTTTCCAGCATTTTCCTTTAGCCATTTCTTTAATCATGGCCATGAAAACAGGACGATGCAATTTAAAAGTAATTTGAAGGGAAATATGAGATGGTAGGTGTAAAATTTCATTACCTACAATATCAATTAAAGTGTTCCAAATGTAAGTTCTAGAAATTCCCAAGATGTGGCCTACTTAAGTATCCAGATTACTTGACAGACAGGACAGTAAGTGAATTTCCAATGCTGAAAATATGCATGTGTATATACATCTGTCTTGGTATTGCTAAAGGTATAAGGTATAAATGTAATAAGATAATCCATTAGGGTGTAATGAAACAAACTTTGAAAGCTATGCACTCATGCACATTAAATTGTGAGTTTTTAAAATCCCTTAATGTTGTTATAGTGATAATAACATTTAGCATAGACTCTGAGGTTCAATGGCTAGGTGTGTTAAAACAAAGTGTTCAAATATTGAGATATTGTGGACTCATTCATTTCATATATGAAATGGATGCACCGTGAAGAATATAAGGTTTTGAGCTACAATTCTTTTTAATCTAAGCACTGACATATACAAGTCCAGGTGACTGACTTGTATTAAATGGAGTGGTAGTCAAATAATGTGCCAAAAATTTTTTAGATAAATAAATACCACCTACTTACTCTGAATAGTTCCCTCTCCCTTGCTGTCATTAGTTTTTAGAATAAATTTTCTGTCGTGTAATTGAACATACTTCAGACTACCTAATGGAGCCCTCTGATACTAGATTTACCTTGAAATGTCTAATTTTCAGCATTACAAGTGTTTCTACCTATGTATCTCTTGTTAAATAAATCACCTGATCTTAAGCAAGGCAAAGAGAGAGAAATAAAAGCCTTGTTTAAGATGACTGACGACTGGCTAGAAGCAGTGCTGTCAACTGACATCCCTATACTAGGGATGTCCACTAATATGTGTTTTTTAATTATTTAGATTAAGAAAAGATTCAGGACATACTCCTATGTCTACCTCTACCTGGAACAAGGATTTAAGTAAATCACCCTCACTACCTAATGTCTGACTCTGAAATTCATAGGCAAATTACTTTCTTCACACGATTTAAAACCCATAAACAACATCCGTAAGATTAAATACCCTTTAGTACATATGATCAAAAGTAATGTTTATAGAGGTACTATTGCAGATCTGATATAACAAATGTACCTACAATTTCACTTAAAATTAAAATTATAGACCTAGGTCTATAATATATTTTCAAACACCATTGTCCCCAACATTATCCAAATTGCCATGCTAACCAGGGAAATCAGAAGACATTGTTAATTTATGGGTAAATAAGAAAAACAAGAAGGAGGAAAGAAAGAGATGAAATCCAAAAAAGTTAACATTTTTCTCTATGTTTATGGTGGTGGTGAAGTCGCTCAGTTGTGTCCGACTCTTTGCGACCCCGTGGACTGTAACCTACTAGGCTTCTCCGTCCATGGGATTCTCCAGGCAAGAATACTGGAGTGGATTGCCATTTCCTTCTCCAGGGGATCCTCCCAACCCAGGGATCGAACCCGGGTCTCCCGCATTGGAGGCAGACGCTTTACCTCTGAGCCACCAGGGAAGCCTGTAGTAAAGGAAAATTATACCAATGAAAATTAATTTGCATTTTATTTTAAAATGTAGAATAAATTCTGTAGTCCATGTGATCAGGTAACAGGAATTTGGTATACTAATATGTAAAGATTGATCGGTACATGTTCTGATGATTACAAATGCATCCAGGTATCCTGTTATGTTTCAAAGCTATAGATGTTTACTTGTCTGGTTGCACAATAGTTTATGCTGAGTTAATATAATTTTTAATTGATATTTTTCCAGAAAAAAATCAACTTTGATTATATTTTGACTATTTACTACATCAATAATATAGTAAAATGTAGTGCTATTTAAATGGTGATTATAACCAATAAGCAAACTCCAGGAGATAGTGAAGGACAGGGATGCCTGGCACACTGTAGTCCATGGGATCACCAAGAGTCGGACACAGCTTAGCAACTACACAACAACGATAATACAATTTTGAGAATAATAAAAAGAATTTATTTTCTCTAAAACGATCAACAAGTATTTACTGAGAGAAGACATTCTAATAGTTACCATTGGGTTCAAAATAAATGTAACATGAATCCCTGCTCTCTTTGAAACTACGTACAAATGTGGTAAAGAAAAATATTTATATAACAATTGCCTCTATTTTAAAGCAGTCACAAATAAAGAGGTATGAAAGCATTGCATTTCATAAATTATGCTTCCTTGACACATATATTCTAGACTCGAATGTGAAATATAAAGATCTCATGAAATAAAATTATTTGCTTTCTAAACAGTGAAGTTTGTCATAAATTATACTTGGAAATCATGTGGAGATCAATGAAATTCAGTTAAATGTGAAATAACCAAGTGTAAATTATTGTATTATTACAAATACAAAGTATGGTTTGACTAGAGAATTAACAAGATAATGATATGCATTGAGTAAGCCTCCCATTTTGGAAACATGCTAGGAATATCTGTGATCACCCATTCAACATTACACTGGAGATTTAGGTGAATTCTTTACCTGCTGACCATTGTGGAAGACCACTGGCGATCTCAGCCACTGCAATAAAGCAAGGGAAAAAAAAGAAAAAAATACAAAAAATTGGAAATAAAGCACTAAAACTACCAACTGTTTACACATGACACGGTTATGATCAGAAAATACAGAAGCTACAATGAATAGATGAACTTAGTGATGTTTTAAGTTAGGTCAAAATGCAGAATTGAGTGAATTTCATTTAACAGCCATAAGCTTATAATGGAATAAAATATCACTTAATGTAGCAACAAACCTATTAAATACTTAGGTTTAAATTAAATTTAATGATAAAGTAAATTAAAACCATGAATTTGACACCACTTTACACCTACCAAAATGGCTAAAATTTAAAATATTGACTATATTAACTACTGGCCAGGATGTGGAACACTTGGATCTCTCATACACTGTCAGTGTGAATATAAACCAGTTCAGCCACTTGGTAAAATAGCTTGGCAATCTCTATTTAAGTTAAAACATGTCTATGTACAGAAATCCCACTTCCAGGTACAGACCCAAGAGCAATAAACACATACATCCTCCAAAAGAACTATATAAGAATGGTTGTAGAAACTTTATGTATGATAGCCCCAGACTGGAAGTATCCCATATGTCCACTGATATACAATCTGCAGTTTAGCCATATAATGGAATATAACAGAGAAATAAAAAAGTACCGATGCATCAAACAGGGCTTCCTAGGTGGCATTATTGGTCAAGAACCTGCCTGCCAATGCAGGAGACTTAGGAGATGCAGATTTGATCCTTGGGTCGGGAAGGTCCCCTGGAGGAGGGCATGACAAGCCACCCCAGTATTCCTGCCTGAAGAATCCTATGGACAGAGGAGCCTGGCAGGCTACAATTCATAGGGTCGCAGAGTCAGGCATGACTAAGGCAACTTAGCACGCACGCGTTAAACAAAACAGATGGAATTAAAAGGCATTCGGCTCAAAGAAGAAAGTACAAAGAATACATATTTTTGCAATCAACTTGTTCTCAACTCATAAACGACAAAGCTAATACAAGAGTAGAAGACAGAATGGTAGTCACCTTTCAGAGAGAGGGGGATATCTGGTAAGGAGCTTAAGGGAGTATCTAGCATAACAGAATTACTCCTTATATTCATCTAGGTGGTGGCTGCACAAGTGTAAATATACAAAAACTTCTCAAGATCACTTCATATTAGTGTACTTTCCTCAATATAAACGGCATGTCAGTTAAGCAAGAAATGGATTTAAAAGAAGAGATAATGTGTTCTATCAGTTGAAAACATGAGATACGAATAGTTCAGTTAGTCCAGTTTTTCCCCAATGTTCTTCTGTATCTAAAAACATATATTAGCTAGAACTAAAGGAAGAAAGCACATAAGGGAAGAGCCAGGAGCATTTTGATTGAAATTCTTTTTATCTTCACTTAGAAAAATTGAACTCTCTGTGTGCGTGTGTGTGTACTACAATACGATCGAATGTCTCAGCTCTAATGCTATTTCTGTTGGTTCTCTCAAATTGCAATCACACACAGAAACACAGATAAAGCTTTCCACTTACCTTTTCTGTATCTCAACTCTAAAATGAAGGAAATAGCTGGGCTCTTAGAGTAGATGTTAGCCCTAAATATGAACCATTCCAACATTTTCCTCTCTACCGTGATATTTTAATGTCTTCTAAATTAAGAGTCTGGGAACCCACAAATAAGTGTACTTTTGATGCCACTTCTTTTGGGAATCTTGGAGAGAAACATAAAATAACAAATCACCGCATAACTCATGCAGTAGCTCTGCTGCTGGGTGTCACTGCAGAGACTCTTAATTTACAGGCCACGTTCACACAATAGCCGCTGATTGTGATCATTTTACTGTTATTACCAAGTTCAGTTATCCACCTCCACCTCTAATCACTTTCTTTAAAAGTTATATTTGTTATTCAGAGAATTGGGGCTTTAATTGTGCTTATGATTATGTACAATACTTTTTAAAAATTAAATTGGGAATGAAAATGAGAACAACAAGGAATACATATTTCACAGCATAAAAGAAATTTTTTTAAATGTATTGTTATAATCATAAGAGAACACTAAAAAACAAAAAACAGGATAAAATTGTGTAATCAAAGTTTGCTGTGCTTTTAGCATGACAAAATTTAGACAATCTCTTAAAATTTGTGGAACTATAGTCTGATCTGTTTTATTCAAAACAGTTTGATAATTATTTTGTGACTATCTTTTGTTAAAAAGTTTGATGTCTATTACATATTTTTAAAAGATTGCATTATTTCCACCAGCAGGATAAGAAAGATGAAGAAACTTATACATTTGCTTTTCTAATGATAGACCTTGACAGAGCTGTTGATACCTGAAACAGCCTACCTCTCAAAAGAGAATGCCCATCCCTAGGCATCTGAATACTGTTCATACCTTATTTTCCTATTTTGAGTTGGGTTTTCCCAAAGAATATAAAAGGAAAAATTTTCATTTTAGGGTTCCCTCACTCAATGTGTGCCTTCACATATTCTATCAATACTATAATGTGAAAAACAGAGTTGTAGAGTTGCTGTAAGTGAAACATGATTTTTAATTATTTATATTTTAAAATGCAATACAAGCTCAACATATGTGTGTGTGTGTGTGTCTGTCTGTCTGAGTCCCTTCGCTGTCCACTAGAAACTATCATAACATGGTTAATCTACTATACTATAAAGGTTAAAAAAATGCAAAGCAAGTTTAGATTAAAATTGGCTGATATATTCAAGATAACTCAGAATTATCAAAATAAAAACAAAAGGAAACTCCTACTGTGAAGCAGCAACTGACTTCCATTACCAGATTTACTTAGGCTCTGAGTAGAGGAATAAAATGGCACATACATAGAAGGCATAGTAGCAAAAGTAAACCCATCACTTACAAGAATGAGGTATACCCATTCTTAATTTCTTCCTATATTTAGCTTTCATATATTGATATGGCTTCCCCAGTGGCTCAGCAGTAAAGACTCCATCTGTGACGCAGGAGATACAGGTTTGATCCCTGGATGAGGAAGATCCCCCAGAGGAGGGCATGCTTCCCATTCCAGTATTCTTGCCTGGCTTAGACAGAGGAGCCTGGCAGGCTACAGTTCATAGGATTGCAAAGAGCTGGACACGGCTGAAGCGACTTAGCACACAAGCATGCATGATGATAAGATCTGACATATTTAATAAAAGCTATTAAAAAGACAAGTTGCATTGCACACTACTTCAAGTTGGCTATGGTGGACACATTTTCCATCTCCAACGCACCGTATCTTCCTCATGACTCCCTGCCTTGGTGTGGTGTTGATGATGATGGTGAATGGGGCAGAGGGGCACTAAAATAAGTTCCATCCATCAATGTAAGTCAATCCAGTAATTAAATACAGTCTCACATTTCCCCTTCTCCCTGTGTTCCCTCTAAGACTGCAAGGGGGATATGGAGACTGTAGTGAATTTTAAGACCTCAGAATGGGGGACAGATTGGGTCTCTGGATCTATGTGGGATGTGGCATCATGCCAGTCTCTGGTGTGGGCTGTCTCCTGAACGGTGCTGTCTCAAGGATCTGATGCCAGAGTCTGGCAGCCAGTCTCTTGGAACCTAATTAGGGATGTGGGATATTCCTTGGAGCCCTGGCCTTTATTAATCACCAGTCCAGCCTAGCAGTCAACACCTGGGCATCTCATAGAGGGCACAAAGGCACTTCTCAGCTCCATCCATGCCGCCATTACTAGCATCATATTCCAGAAAGCAAAACACAAGCCCTTCTTCCATGCCTGGCTGCACTGCATTCCTGGTTCACTCTGATGCCCTCTCTCCCTGCACCCAATGCGTATGGGGGTACCCAGCAAAGTAAGTTCCTCCCCTTGCTGCTGATATTCCTTTTAATTAATATAAAATAGCTTCCCAGTCCTGGACAACATCTGGAGAAGGAAGACTGCCCTGACTTTCCTATCTTCCTCTCCTTCTTGTAGTCCTCAGACCAGAAGTGATGAACTTTCTCTCCTTCCTATTTTGTCTAAGAAGATCCTCTCTTAGGTAAAACGCTATGATATAGCCTGGCTTCCCAGGTGCTTAGTGGTAAATAATCCGCCTGCCAATGTAGGAGATGTGAATTCAATCCTGGAAGGAGGAAATGGCAACCCACTCTAGTATTCTTACCTGGAGAATCTCAGGGACAGAGGAGCCCAGCAGCCTACAGGAAATGTGAGATTGTATTTAATTACTGGATTGACTTGCATTGATGGATGGAACTTATTTTAGTGCCTCTCTGCCCCATTTACCACCATCATCATGGTGGGGCTGCAAAGAGTCAGACATGACTGGGCACTCACACAGGAAAGGATGATCCAGTCTATTTACCAAGCCTCCTGGTGAAGGTGAAGTCGCTCAGTCGTGTCCAACTCTTTGCGACCCCGTGGACTGTAACCTACTAGGTTTCTCCGTCCATGGGATTCTCCAGGCAATAATACTGGAGTGGATTGCCATTTCCTTCTCCAGAGGATCTTCCCGACCCAGGGATCAAACCCGGGTCTCCCGCATTGGAGGCAGACGCTTTAACCTCTGAGCCACCAGGGAAGCCTATAAGCCTCCTGGTAATGAATTTAATAAAGCTTTCCTCTGCTCACAGTCAGCTTTCCTTTCTACTGTCCACCTGTTCCCTGAAAATTCCCATGAGGGACATTAAAAGCTGAATCTCATCTTGATCTCTTTCCATTTCTCCAGGAACAATCCTCCATCAGACCGCTCTGTGACGGACGCCTCAGCTCAGCTGGATGAAAGTCGCACATTCATAAAAATGCAAAAGAGAAAGCAATTTACATCTCTTTCACATACACACACACACACACACCATCAAATACAATTTCCACAGCACAATAACAAACGATATCATTTCTTAAGCATGTGCTTACTGCCAAAATACTATGCTAAATTCTTGACATATATTATCTCATTTAATCCTGGTAACAACTCTGAAATATTGGACACTTTAGTCCCATTTTTCAGATGAGGCAATTGAGCCTTAGAGGAAAGATACTGTTTTTCCCAAGTTGAAAGCAAGTAGAGGACATATGTATACCTGTGGCTAATTCATGTTGATGTATGGCAGAAGTCGACACAATATTGTAAAACAATTATCCCCCAAGGGGGGAAAAACAGTGAAACAAAAAGTGAAACCTAAGTAATTCTCTTCTAATTATTTCAATCTAAAAAGCTACACATAACTAAACTACACACACACACACACACCATCAAATACAATTTCCACAGCACAATAACAAACGATATCATTTCTTAAGCATGTGCTTACTGCCAAAATACTATGCTAAATTCTTGACATATATTATCTCATTTAATCCTGGTAACAACTCTGAAATATTGGACACTTTAGTCCCATTTTTCAGATGAGGCAATTGAGCCTTAGAGGAAAGATACTGTTTTTCCCAAGTTGAAAGCAAGTAGAGGACATATGTATACCTGTGGCTAATTCATGTTGATGTATGGCAGAAGTCGACACAATATTGTAAAACAATTATCCCCCAAGGGGGGAAAAACAGTGAAACAAAAAGTGAAACCTAAGTAATTCTCTTCTAATTATTTCAATCTAAAAAGCTACACATAACTAAACAGCATTCTCCCTTCTGGTCTCACTATAATCCTTATAAAGGTGATAACCTGGTCATTCAGTCCTACAGAGTCATTTCTAATCTCTCCTGAGATTGATACTGTCTCTGAAACTATGACCAGGGAGTCTCTCCCTGATGTCACCTTGTCCCTAAGAACCACTGGCAACTCTCCCCACTTCATTCGGTTTTTACTTTTATTTACTTATGTGGAGAAGGAAATGGTAACCCACTCCAGTATTCTTGCCCGGAGAATTCCATGGGCGGAGGAGCCTGGTGGGCTGTGGTCCATGAGGTCACAAAGAGTCAGACACAACTCAGCGAGTAACACACACATACACATTTATTTATGACCGCACCATGCAGCATGTGGGAGCTTAGCTCCCCAACCAGGGATGGGACCCACACCCTCTTCATTGGAAGAACACAGTCTTAACCACAAAGCCCTTCACTGGAAGGACCACCAGGGAAGTCCTGTCCCCACTTAATTCTGACAGTGACGCTCATCTTCTCTAACCATTGAAGATGAATTATCATGGGTGCCCTTTCGCCTAAGCACTTTGTATGCCTAGTAAATATACTTGTCATCAACAGCCTATTAGCATTCAGCAGCTGCAATAAAACAAAAATAAGGAACAAACAGTGGAAGCTCCAGAATTTATAGAAGTCTGCAAACAGAGGAACTGCCAAAGTGGGGCAGGCTTGCCTCAGGGCAAAATTCTTGCTTTCCTCCAAAGGTCAATTTGCTTACCATAATGCAGCATCTAAAATTTCAGACCCAGCAGTAGGACTTTAGGACTTTCCCTAAATTTCTAGTGGTTCACCAAGTTTTTCCTTAGTCCCCTCCTCCCACATGCATATATGTGTGTGTATATATGTGTGTGTGTGTGTGTGTGTGTGTGTGTTATATGTGTGTGTGTGTACTTATATGTGAATATAAATAAAACATATAAGTAAATAGGCAAGGCATATATAAGTATATAAACATATTTATACACCTTACCATATTACCATGCCTTACCCGCATTCATATATGTGTGTATATATGTATCAGTTCAGTTTAATCGCTCAGTCGTGTCTGATTCTGTGCCACCTCACGAACCACAGCACGCCAGGCCTCCCTGTCCATCACCAGCTTCCAGAGTCCACCTAAACCCATGTCCATTGTGTTGGTGATGCCATCCAACCATCTCATCCTCTGTCGTCCCCTTCTCCTCCTGCCCCCAATCCCTCCCAGCATCAGGGACTTTTCCAATGAGTCAGCTCTTTGCATCAGGTGGCCAAAGTATTGGCGTTTCAGCTTCAACATCAGTCCTTCCAGTGAACACCCAGGACTGATCTCCTTTAGAATGGAGTGGTTGGATCTC
This sequence comes from Aepyceros melampus, assembly GCA_006408695.1. Lineage (NCBI taxonomy): Eukaryota > Metazoa > Chordata > Mammalia > Artiodactyla > Bovidae > Aepyceros > Aepyceros melampus. The sequence goes on from SJXQ01002112.1 coordinate 524,040, forward strand.
CTTGCAGTCCAAGGGACTCTCAAGAGTCTTCTCCAACACCACAGTTCAAAAGCATCAATTCTGTGCTCTATACTTACGTGTGTATATAAGTAAAATAGGTAAGGCATATATATTTGTGTGTGTGTGCATATATATATATACACATAGATACACACACACACACACATATATATATATATCTTACCTATTTTACTTTTTGTTTCATATGTAATTAAGTTGACAGGATGCTGTTCCACGGACTCTCAGAGTTCATTCAAAAAACAAAAGCTCACATAAAGGTAAGATACATTATGAATAAAAGAATGAAGAAAATTTCATGTAATAGTATCTTTTAGAAACTCAGTTACTTGGAGCTTCCTCGCTAAACTTCCTCTGCCCTCCTGCCAAGCTGCATAAAGACAAAGCAAGGCTCAGCCCCTCCAGGTCTCGGGACTTCTTCCCACTTCCTCCTCCACTGGGAGAGGAGACGGAGAGGCCTCTGTGCTCAGCACTGTCCACAAACAACGTTGTGTAGCCTCGGGAAGCAATTTGGACAACAAGCAATTTTGATAACAAGGTACAATTTCTTGACAAAAAAACAACAGTAATAGTCGGTTGCAAAAGTGACAGGATGAAGCTAGAGAGAAGAGATTACAGAGGAGGGGCTGATAAAAGGGCTTTTAGGGTTGTAATTTTAATCATTCTGACGTTTTGATGAATGCCTACTCTCATCAAATAGGAGAGAGGTTGAGGTGTTCATCATGGAACGTGACAAGGCGGTAGCTGCTGGCTTGGATACTTGAACACGAATGGGCAGCAAAGTTCCAGGAGCTCAGGCTTGCTAACCTGGCTAGCGTCACAAGCAAATCTCACTAATATTGAATGTTTGCAGTTGTTGTTTTGTTGTTTAGTCCCTAAGTCATGTCTGACTCTTGTAACCCCATGAACTGTAACCTGCCAGGCTTCTCTATTCATAGAATTTTCCAGGCAAGAATACATGAGTGAGTTGCCATCTCCTTCTCCAGTCCTCATCTGACCATCAACTACCATAATATACAAAGGAAAAATAAACTCATGGGCTCTGTAGGCCGAAAGGCGCTATTCCACGTTCAAGGTCAGAAGGGGTGGCTGGGAGGAGGTACCCCTCGTCCAAGGAAAGGAGCAGCGGCTGTGCTTTGCTGGAGCAGCCGTAAAGAGATACCCCTCGTCCAAGGTAAGAGAAACCCAAGTAAGACAGTAGGTGTTGTGAGGGCATCAGAGGGCAGACACACTGAAACCATAATCACAGAAAACTAGCCAATCTGATCACATGGACCACAGCCTTGTTGGTGAAACAACTGGGAAATTTCATAGAGGATTTTGGGCAGCACAGTGAAGACTAGACCCATGGCTTTATAATACCCTCCCTCGCCTACATGGTTTTGTGATTTTCTAAGTCTTCTGGAGAAAGTAGGTGCTGGATCCTGGCATGAAGGTAGAAGAGACAATGGAGGTCTGTGATGGCAGGCACAGAAGGAGTGGTGGTAGACTTGGGAAACACACTATCCAAGGAAACAGAACAGACAAGCATACTGACAGAATGTGGTCCACTGGAGAAGGGAATGGCAAACCACTTCAGTATTCTTGCCTTGAGAACCTCATGAACAGTATGAAAAGGCAAAATGATAGGATACTGAAAGAGGAACTCCCCAGGTCGGTAGGTGCCCAATATGCTACTGAAGATCAGTGGAGAAATAACTCCAGACAGAATGAAGGGATGGAGCCAAAGCAAAAACAATACCCAGTCGTGGATGTGACTGGTGATAGAAGCAAGGTCTGATGCTGTAAAGAGCAATATTGCATCAGTTCAGTTCAGTTCAGTCGCACAGTCGTGTCCGACTCTTTGCGACCCCATGAATCGCAGTACGCCAGGCCTCCCTGTCCATCACAGGGACCTGGAATGTTAGGTCCATGAATCAAGGCAAATTGGAAGTGGTCAAACAGGAGATGGCAAGAGTGAACATAGACATTCTATGCATCAGCGAACTAAAATGGATTGGAATGGGTGAATTTAACTCAGATGACCATTATATCTACTACTGTGGGCAGGAATCCCTTAGAAGAAAAGGAGTAGCCATGATGGTCAACAAAAGAGTCCGAGATGCAGTACTTGGATGCAGTCTCAAAAATGACAGAATGATCTCTGTTCATCTCCAAGGCAAACCATTCAATATCATAATAATCCAAACCTATGCCCCAACCAGTAATGCTGAAGAAGCTGAAGTTGAACGGTTCTATGAAGACTTACAAGACCTTTTAGAGCTAACATGCAAAAAAGATGTCCTTTTCATTATAGGGGACTGGAATGCAAAAGTAGGAAGTCAAGAAACACCTGGAGTAA